>CAMPDV010000153.1:0-614440 GCA_946699065.1 Loxodes magnus
GATGTACTTCTACCACAAAAGCTCATTCTTTTAGTCTTTATCTTCTTTTGCTTTTCCTATTATATCATTATCATTTAAAGGACAATTAGAAGGACTCTACTATAAATTTTTCTTAATTTCTTCATCTATTTTCATACATTTTTGGCAAGTTAAGTTCAATCTTGAATTATATACCTTGTTTTAGTCCAGTCTCAAAAGAGGTGGCTTTTTTCTAGCTCTTTTCTTAATATTCTTGAGACTTTCTTATAAATTATCAAGTTTAGTTTGCTTACAACCCATTGAAATTATTATCTGATATTTACGTAAGTAAAAATGGTTAAAATGACTTTAACAAACGATTTACATTTAAATATGTCTGACCTCCTTTATCTAGTTATTTATTTAAATTATTATAATTTATTTTAAAAGATTTCTAGTTAGTCACATCTAAAGTTCTCTTAAAATAATCTTATTTTAACTATATTTAATTTGATCTTCCTCAAGATTTATTATAGAATTATTTGAGCAGTTTAAGAGAGAAGATTATTAATAATAAAGCTTTTATATTTGCTCTTAATAATTATATCATTAAAAATAGTTTTTATTCTTAAATCTAGCAACTGCATTTAATTAATAATAATTAACTAATGGTTTCTTAGAGTCATTCTCATTTTTCAGTTTTTAATCCTTTTATTAATTATGATGTATTTTAATCAATGGTATTTTTCACTGTTCATTTCATAGTTATATTCCTTCTTAATTTATTTAAAATATGCTAAATTTAATTATATAACCTTTGAGATAGTTAGGCTCCTTTCTTTTATGCTTATAATCTTTTTTATCTATTTTTTGACTGTTTTTACCAGATTTAAAGGATTAAATAAAAAAAATTATTAGCTTTTTTAATTTTTTTATCAGTCCTAGACGCTTTTACCGTTTCTTCCACTTTAGAATTTTTAAGCTAGATATTTATTTAAAATGTAGCCTAGTATTTCATTTTCTTAAATCTCATTCTTAAAATGAATATTTTAATTTCTTTAATTTTTTCTTATTTCTTTAGCAAAAATATTTAATATGAAAGCATTAATTAAGGAATGTTTTCACCCCTCTATTCCCAACTATTTTAAAACTTTACTTTTTGAATTAAATCCTTTTTTATAGAATTCATTTATATTAATAATTCTCTCTATTAGTAAAATCTCTCTCTTGCAAAATGTTTAAAATGATAACTTCTTTTTGATGCAATGAATGAAAAAAAGTGTTTAAGAAGAATGTAAAATAAAAATAGTTTTAAGTTAAAGGATATTAAATCTCTAGCCTATTTATCAATATCTTTACAATTAACAAAAGGATGTTTATTTCATTTCTATAAGGAAGTTATTAATCAATCCCTGCTATTTTTAGACTTTATAAAATACACTTAAGAAGTTATTTTTAACTTGAAAAAAAAAGTTTTAGTATTATCTGAAAAGTAAGAAAAGGAATGAGAATTAGAGTGATAGTTGTCTGAAGATTAAATATAAAATTTTAAACATATAGCTCAAATTATTTTCTTCTATTCTTCTTCAGATGTCTATTTCTAGTGGATTTTTCCTAATGCCTTTAAAGTTTCGTCTATTAGTAATATTGGTAATGACCATATTATTACGAGAATTCATTCTCCTACAGATAATGGAGTCACTCCAAGCATGTTTGCAAACAGAGGAACATATAAAATTAAGCAATGCTATCCTATTGACCCTAGCATAGCTAATATAAGCCAAGGATTTGTCCAAGGTGGTATTTAAAGTAAGCTTCCATCTTCACTTACAGAATTGCATGCGTTAAACATTTCAATAGTGACAAGAACGCTTAAACTTAAGGTCATTGCTTTTTGCTTTCCTTACATAAAATAGGAGCAGGGATTTTTTGAAAAATCATAATCTCCAAAATTCCTTATTTAGAAATCTTCCCACTATTGACACTTTGAAAAGTTGCTTAGTTAACTAAATGTTATTAAACTATGTCCATCTACGTTTTCAAAGTATAGATATCAATATATAAAAACACCTACTGCTGCTATTCCTATATAGCTTCCTATTATAGAATATCTGATTAACATTCAATTTGAAATAATTGGCTCATTTTTATTTCTCGGTTTTTTGGTCATTATATCTGATTCTGAGGGATTAAATCCAAGGGCTGTTGCTGGAAGACCATCTGTTACTAATTTTATCCATAGCAGCTAAACACAAGTTAATATTTCCGGTATTCCTAAGAAAGTTGATAGTAAAATTGAAATTACTTCCCCAATATTAGATGGTATTAAATACCTTAAAAAAGCTTATGTATTTATATATAAAGACCGACTCTCTTCAATAGCTGAAATGATAGTGGAGAAATTATCATCAGCTAAAATTAAATTACTAGATTCTTATGCTGCTTTTGTTCCGTAATTGCCCATAGCAACACCTATTGGCGAATGTTTTAAAAATGGACAATCACTCACTCCATTTCCTGTAATTGCCACAATTTAATTGTTTGCCAAGAAAGTTGATAGAATTTTTAATTTATGCCTTGGTTCTAATCTTGAAAAGACATTCGCATTATCTAAAATTTTTTTAATTTGCTCATCACTCATCTTATCTAGTTCTTGTCCAGTGAATGAAGTATTATACAAAGTAGGCTCTAGAATTCCAATTTGCTTTGCAATAGCTTCAGCTAGATCTTTATTCTCACCAGTAGTCATTATCACTCTAATGCCTGCCTTTTTGCAGACTTAGATAGCTTCGTATACTTCAGTACGAATTGGATTTCGTATAGCTACAAGTCCAACAAAAACTAGTCCTTTTTCACAGTAATCTCTAGCATCTTCTAGTAAATTTTGCTATTGATTAGATTCATTAAAAGCAACTTATATTTGACTATCATTTTTATAAGCTAAAGCGAGAACTTTCAAACTATTCTAGAACATTCTTTTCATAAGATAATCAATTTCTTCTCTAAATCTCTAAGTTATTACTTCTTCTTTTCCATCGGCAATTAGAACTCTATCACAATTTTAAAGAATAACTTCAGGAGCTCCTTTAATAAGCATTTCGTGAATCGCTCTATCATTTTTACGAACAAGCACAGACATTTATTTTCTTTCTTTTGTGAACTCGAAAATTTTTTGCACTTGAAATTGTGATTTAACGTTGCTATTATATGGCGTTGTGCTTTCACTAGAGGAAAATGATGAATCAAATTTTCCAATTTTCTCTACTAAAATTCTTAAAGCAGCTTCAGTTGGAGATCCAGCTATTTTATATTATTCCTTAATCAAAGCTACTGTAGAAGTATTACACAAAGCTGCAATTTCAACTAACTTTTATACAGTCGCTTTCTTCAGATAGTCATATCCAAACATAATAATATCTCCTTGTGGCTCAAAAGTGGTTCCTTCAACATTATGAGTTATGATATCGAATTGAGATTAATTAGCGTATGAAAATTAAGTTACAGAAGTTTCATTACTAGTAATAATTCCTGTTTTGCCTGAACATATAACTGTTGTACCTCCGAGTGCTTCTACTGATTACAAATGTCTAACTATAGCATTCTTTCGAGTCATTTTCCTCGTTCCAAGAGCCAAGCATGTAGTGATAATCGTTGGAAGACCTTCAGGAATAGCAGCAACTGCACAGGCAACTGAGATTTTGAAGTAATGTACTGCACCCTTAAAAATTCCTCCGTGATTTTCATCAGAAAAGTGTCTAAAGTTCATTAATCATATAAGTAAGCAGGTAAGTATTATGATTGCACATAAGTAATTAACTATCTTAAAAATGCTTTGCTTTAGAGGAGTATCTGTTTAGTAATCTTCTTCTTTAATTTCCTTCTGTAAAATTCCAATTTAAGTACTTTGTCCTATTTCAACGACTACAGCTTTGCCTGAGCCAATTAAGATTGTTGAACTTGTAAAAAGGATATTTTTTTAATCTTGGATTGAAGGATTTTCCATATCAATTCCTTGAGTTATTTTGCTGGGATTTTCTGAATCTCCTTAAAAAGCGGACTAGTCAACAATAAATGAAGAAGAATATATTTGTATAAGTCTACAATCTGCTCCTATTTTGTCCCCTTAAGAAACTAAAATGATATCTCCTGGAACTAATTCTCTAGCTTTGATGGTAAAGGTGATTCCATTTCTTATTACCACATTTTGGTCTTATTATAACTATTTCAATGCATCTAGTGCAGCTTCTGCATTAGTTTCTTGTCACACTCCAATTGTAGCATTAGCTATTAAAATGAGTAAGATTACATAAGGCTCTACTTAAGCCGAGAGCTCACCTCCAGATCCTTTCGCGAATGTCAATAAAAAAGAAATAACAGCTGCACTCATTAAGATACGAACAAGAAGATCATCAAATTAAGCAATAATTCTCTAAATTAGACTCATTCCTTCTTCCTTTGGTAATTCGTTCAGACCAAGTTTTTCTTATAGCTAATTCACAGCTGTATCATCTAATCCAATTTCACGTGAAGTATTAAGCTTTTATAAAACTTCATCCTCTGTACCTTATCACCACTTACTCATTTTTAATAATTAAATTTCTCTTTCAATTTAAAAAATTCAAATATTCTTTAAAACTAATTGATCCTAAACCAAACTTCCACTATCCTAACTCATTCTAACTTAAATCCATTTGATATCATTTATTTATTGTACTTCTACAAGATATTAACTATCTACCTTATAGCCACTTTGATAGATCTATTAATCATCACTTATAATATCAAGAAACAGCCCCTTGCCAAATATAAATAAACAGTCTTGTGAAGAACTCTAAATTCTGTATTAGTTATTTTAATTACTAGCTATATTTTTAAATTAGTATATTACTAAGAAATTTAATAGTAAGAAAGGCTTACTTGGTAGTGCATTATGATACTTGCTAGATTTAGAAAGGAAACATATTTTTTAATATTTCTTAGATAAATATAAAACTCTTATTTTTAACATTCATTGATGTTTTAATCTATTTAATGATCGAGTCGCTAAAGTTTTTTTTTCTTTTATATCGTCAAAGTTATTTATTAGATTGACAATATTCAAATAAACGGACTTAAAATTTCCTTAAGTCTCTTATTTGTTTATTATAAGCTTAGTAGTTGTTTTATATTCCTTTATGATTTTATTAATGAGTATTCAAATTATTGCATATGGATTAAGAAAGAAATAATAGATAACTGATATAAAGATGATTCTATTTTTTGGTAGAAGTGAGAATGTAAGTTACTATTGAGTATGAACTGAAGAATAATTAGGGAATAATATACCTAGGCTCTAATTCAAGCGTATTATATGCCATATATATTTGGCTTAAGTTGAATCTTAGTAACTATTTAAATACCTGAAAATTATCTAAGTTATTATAAATTGGTTTATTAAATTTAATCTAAATAGGTATATTAGTTTAAAAAAAAGAGATAGGGTTAAGCTTCTCTGTAGTAATAAAGACAAACAATCATAGATATAAAGTAAAAAAGAGTAAATCAGAGATATTCCAATAACTCCAACTTTCTGTCTATTTTCATTTAATCAAAATAAAACAAAGAAATAATTAAATCTTATATATAGGAACATTTTTAAAATACATCTTGTCAAAGAAGGTACTTAAATCAAATCGATGCATAAAAATTGCTAGCTAGCCTAAAAAATTAAAAAAGTTATTTTTAATTAAAAGTGAGCAAATTATCACAAAAATAGAGCAAGTATAAATAAAATTTTATTCTCATAATTTTGAAGTTAGATACTCAAGTTTTTTCATAAATAATTTAAAAAAAAGTAGAAAATAAATCTATTTAACATTTTAGATTAAAAAAAATTTAAACTATTCAATGAATAAACTATTAAATAGGATAACCTTTATGAATTATTCTACAAAGTCGCAAATCGAAATCAGGTGAAAAATCAAAATCTTTCATTAAAAAATCTAAATTAAATGAGGAACTGAGAAAGCTATTAGAAGAGAAGAATCCAGCTTTTTATTATGAACAAATTAAAAATATTAAAATTTAATTATAAAAAATTTCCAAATAAAACAAATTTGATGCATGCTTATTTTTTATATTTTCTAAGATCAAATTAAAGAAAAATTGTTCTTAATATAATTTTAATGTATACTCTTCATAAATAATGAAAAATATAAATAAATACATATGAATAAGTATATTTTTTTAAATTATTTATGAAGAGTTAGGCTATTAGAACACCAGGTGTTGTTAGTAGTAATTCTTACACATTTTTGGGTATAAGTAAAACATTTATTTATATTCATATATTGTCCTAAAAATCTAGATTTAGTTCTAATTTTTTATTTAATAGATTGTCTCTAAATTAAAAAATTTGCAGTATTAGATATCTATATTTATCATTCTCATACATTTTACCAAAATTACATAATGTTTTATTTAACTTTTCTCAAATAATTAAAATCTATTTATTTAGAATATTTCACTAGGATAGTCAAATGATAAAATATAAAAAATAATTAAAATTGTAAAATCTAATAAAATATTTATGATATGATTATAGACTCTAATTGGTTTTTATTATATCTTATATCATACTATTTCCTTGGCTATTATTCTAATGTGCATTCTTAGTTTTTCTTATTTTATCAATAATTCTTATTATTCCTTCTATTTCTTTACAATATGCTGTAATTTTAAAATCCATGTAAATATTAATCAACTAAATTAAATTACTAAAGGGGTGAATTTTTATTATTCTTCCTAAGTTTATTATCCTTATAACTTAATAACTTTCTATAAATATACAAAATAAGTATAGCTCATCTAATATGACAAGTACCTTGCTTATGAGATTAATTATGTAATAATTTACTAATTTTTGAGTTATTTTGTTGCAAATTTAGATTAATAATCTATGTTTATATCCCACCAAAAATATACAGCACAAGCATACTAAGATTCTTACTTTTTTAATTATATTTCTTTTATATTTGCAGCCTAATATTTCATTAAGATTTATAAACTAAGGCTAAAATTCTGGCTTTAAACTTAAATCATTCTATTAAATCTAAATAATTTTTGAAGTGAAAAGTAGTTATATTATATTGGAGTTTAGGCAATAAAGATTTATATTTGCCTCCTATTAATTTATTCATAATCTTCCTTATTAGTTAAAATTACTTAGTAATTCTAGATACTTAGCTTGAACTATTTGATAGCTATGATGAAAGTTTACTTTATTCTAATAAATATAAACTTGATAGCTATAATACCACAAGCTTATTTGACTCAATAATAAATTTAATGCATGCGTGTATTAGTTAAGTCCATAAAAACAGATTATGCCTATTTTACTACGTCTGATAATTTTAAGACTATCCTTATTATTTTTTTAATAAGCAAATAGATTATCAATTATCACTAAAAGTCTAATTTCCTTTTAAAGATAATTTCCTCTTTTATAATTTCACTAAAATTCTTTATAATACTTTCAAAAATTCCTTAAAAGTATTTATATAGTTATATACAAAATCTAATTAGATATATGTCTTTTTTATTGAAGTCCTTAATATATATGATATTTAATTTCTCTAGCTCTATATCTAGGGTAGTTTAAATATAGCTTGTTTCTATTAGCTTTTATAAATTTATTGATAAAGATATTAGCATTTGCTATATTAAATTTACTATACTAGCAATTTAGTTAAGCTTTATGTATATAGTTATGCTTTGTATACTGATAGAAGGATAGATAATAAGTTATTACTAATGAAGATAATAATAGTTCTAAGATTAATAGATAGACAAATTTAATGAGCTATAGCTATTACTTCACCTAATTTTTGTAAATAGGGAAAGTTTTATAAGCTGGGAAGTTTAAGAACTTCATAAAAACCTTTATTCTAGGAAGGAGCTTGAAAATTTTACCTATAAAGAATTTCTTAAATATTTTAATATATCTATAAGAAAAGCAAGATTAAAGACTTTTATAAAAGATCTAAAGATAACTATCTAGATTGCTTGTAATATAATAATTAATCTAAGGAACAATTAGATTAAATAAAAATTCTAATTTAGTATGAACCATATAATGAGATTATAATAAAATGAATAAGGTAAGATTAAAGTAAAAGTAGTCTAAGCTAGATTTTAGAAATTAATTAGTTTAAGTTTCACTTTAATTATTGTCTAAAAAGAACAATAGGATATGATAAAAGAATAATATCTAGCTATTTTCTTAATAGATATATCAACAAAGAAAAATCCCATCAAAATAAAATTTTTGGTTTTGCATACTTCGAAAATTTTATTATCTTAGTAGTATTTTTTCATAAAAGCATTTCTACACATTGATTATTATAATTTTAAAATAGAAAGCATTTCATTCAAAATAAAAATTTCAGAGTTTATATTAAAAGCTTAAATATCACATTAAAATGAATTTAATACCTATATTTTCTCAGTTTTAAATAAGTTAATATATCTTTAAATTATATCATTATAGTAACTATAAATTTAATTCTTCTATTTGTCATAGAAATCTTTTATTCGCTCTTTTACTTTTAAAAGTATTATTTTTTTAGATAAAAAGTTAAACATGTATCTTCAAATTCTGTATAATATCGGATAACCATTATTTTACACTCAATAGATTTATTTTATTATCCTTAAATTGTGTTTTTAAACCATCCTAAGAAAATTTATTTGCAAAGTTACATTGATGCTACTAATATGTATTTAAGAGCATTTTTTTTATTGGAATTATGCTTCTTTCTTTTAATTTTTATAAGTTTTAATTAAATTTAAATTCAAGTCTTTAAAAAATATTCTTAGTTCAAATTTTATTTCAAATCTTCTCGATTTTCTCTTCTTCTACTCTTTTTTATTCGGAATTTTATACTTCTTGCTTTTCAGGTTCAATTTATTATATATCTTCATAAAAAGTTATTTTTTCTTCTCTTTATGATTCTGATTAGCTTTAAATTTGAGTTTCGAATTTATCTTTCTAGTTTCCTTAAATATTTAATTCTTCTTCATTTTCTTCATTTTCTTCATCTTCTTCATTTTCTTCATCTTCTTCATTTTCTTCATTTTCTTCATCTTCTTCATTTTCTTTATCTTCTTCATTTTCTTCTTATTCTGACTATAATAGAATAAATTTACCTTTACTTTTTACTGCTTAAATATTCTTAATATTTATTAGTTACATTTAGAAAAATTTTCCCTCAAATTCCCATTTTCTTCTAAAATTTAATTTTCTTAGTTCGTTTGTTGTAAAATATTTAAATTTTAATTGAAAATTTTCTTAATTCTTAAATTGGTAATCGATTAAGTATGTTGTTATAATTTTTCTTCTTACTACTAAATTTTTTTCTAGCTTTCTTATAATTCTTTTATAATTTTTTCCTTTTCCTTTTTTTATTGTTCGCTTATGATAGTTGACTCTTTATTTTACTCTTATATAATACTTAACTAATTAGATATATTAAGGATTTCTTATTTCCTTTATTGCAAATGCTACTGAGATTCTTCATTTGTCTTCTATATTTCCTAAAATGCTTAAGATCTATCTACCAGATTTTACTCTTAAGCTTATTAAGTCTACCCTTATCTCATAAATGGATGGTCTAAAATTTATTCTAATTAAATTCTTTCATTAGGAGATTTTTTAAGCATCTACTTGATAAGATCTTTACATTCCTAAGAAATTTTTGCATTCGAAGGTCACTTTAAGAAATAATAACCTATTAATCACATTATTTTCAGTTGAAAAATACTCTTAGCTGGAAAGGCTCGATTACCTGTTACCATTTCATAAAGAATTGTGCCAAGACTTCATATATCCACAGCATAAGTTTATTACTTTCCACTTTTTAATTCTGGAGCTTAATAGACAGGACTACCTACATCTGATTTTGCAATATTTTACCAATTAGACAACCCAAAGTCACATATTTTTAATATAGCATCTGGTCCATCTCGCGAAAGTAAAATATTTTCAGGCTTTAAATCTCTATGAATGATACCTCTTTCATGAATATCTACAAGACCTTTTATTATTTATCTTAAAAACTCTGCACTCAAACCTTCAGAAAGATTTCCTCTATCATCTAAATACTGCTTTAAATTTCCCCCTTCCATAAGCTCTGTTACAATAAAATAAGTATTTTTCTACTAAAAATGATCGAAGATTTGAATAGCATGTTCAGTGTCTTAAATTAAAAGTAGAATATCAATTTCCTTTTTTAGTTTTTAAATCTATTCTATTCTAATATTCCTCTCATAATGTATTATTTTTATAGCCAGTCTTTAATTTAAATTTCTTTGTACGCACTCGTAAACATTTCCAAATTTCCCTTTGCCAAGAAACGATATGCAATCATAGATCTTATTATCATTTTAAATTTAGAAAGATTAAAATTAACCTTTCATTTTATTATAGCTATTGAAATTAAACTTAATTAAGCCTGGATAAAAATGGTAGAGTGCTTAATTTAATAATTTACTTGGAGAAAGGAAAAAAATATAAGATGAAGTTGAAGCAAAAAACAAATTTAATTGGGTTAAAAGATTTAAAGTTTTTGGTAAGCAAATAACAAATCTTAACTTCGTTTTATTGATACCACTTATAATAATTAGATTAAATAGTGATAACTTTCAAAGAGTGCTTAAGAAAATAATGAATGAAATATCACATTTATTAGAATATTTAAGAAAAGAGACTTCAATGCTTAATATTATCATGAGCTTCAATAATTTTTTTAATTTTCAGCTTCGTTTAACAAGCGTAACTTTTCCTAGATATAAAAGAAATAGAGAGATAATTAAAGCAGCAATAAATCAGTATAAAAGTCTGTTTTATTAATAAAAAAATACAAAATAGAAAATTTAAGAAAGTTAGCAAGATACACTAAAATGGAAAGAAAAAGTTTTAATTATATCATGCTGCAAGATAATCTAAATTAGACAAAAATTTTAATAAATTAAAAAATATAATTAAAATACTATAAGGCAATATTAGGAAAACTAATAATAAATAAACTAAGAGAAATATAATTAAAAAGATGATAGGAGCTGAGATTGATTCTCTGAAAACCTTCTAGTCTTAAAGTTAAGTTCCTGTCCTGTCGCTAAGATGGTTCCTGGTTAGAGTCAATCTCAGTAAGTGAACAAAATCTTTCCGATTATCCCCTCTTACTAGCTGCTTGATGCCTGTAGGCTCATAGTTATAAAACTCCCTGGCCGAAAATTATAGAATTAAGCAACAAGATACCCTCGTTATGAGCGCTAAGAGAGTTTCCTGAGTTATCTAGCTGGAAAGGAATTCCCAACACCTCGAAATAGAAATTTTTTAAGTTTTCAATTAATTAATTAATAAACTAAGATAAGTTATAAAATAAAAGAAAGAAATAATTTACTCTATTTTAATTTACCTGACAAAATATTCAATAAGGAATGGAAAAATGAAGAATAAACATTTTCTTTTTAAAATCAAAATAAAAGTTTTAAAAAAATTTATTTAGATTATAATGTTTATCTTTTGTATAATATTATATATTTTTTCATTTATTTTTATCCATAATTTTTTTGTATAACCCATTTCGAATTTTTCCTTTATTAATTAGACTTAAAAAGTTTTAAATATACATTTTTAAAATTTACAATGAATAAATTATATCATATTATCTTATGATTTAATAAATAAAATACATTTGTAAAAGCTTCAATCTAAAAAATATTAGTGCTTATATACACTTTTCCTTTTTTACACTTTCTCTTTTTTATTATTTTTTATATTCATTTTATAAAATTTAATTTACAAGCTTTACTCTTTTTGATGAACATAATACTGCAGATAATAGATATGGCTTTATAATTTTACTTAGATTTATCCTCTTTATTATTAATGAATTTATATATTAAAACTATTTGTAATAGTTAATTTTCTACATTCATATACTAAAGCTTATTTAGGTTTATCTTTATTTATCAAAATTTAATTATGTTTAACTAAAACTCTTTAATTTTATACAATTAGAACAATCTTTCAATCAGCTGTATATAATGTTTATTCTTATACTTTCATAAATCTCTTTATTTTTTACTAGTTGCTGTTGTGTTTTTGTCTAAAGAAGTTTATAATTAGCTGATTACTCTAATACAATACTTTGAAACTATAATTAAGTATTTATTCTTTTGCTCACAATGTGTTTGAGGAAAATTATTAAGTTTTAGTTTCTTTCTGATATTTCACAAAAAACTTAAATAAGAGAAATTCTTAGTCTTAATATGAAGTTTTCCATCCAAGTCTTAGTTTCTGTGTTTCTTTAAGTAGAGTCGATTAACAATGTTCCATTAAGGTTTTGACAAGCAACTCTAAATTTAAACAGCTAGATGCATACTTTTCATATCCTTTAATAGTTTAAATACTTGATATACCTGAAAATAATATAATAATTCCTAGCTTAATAATTAAAAGCTTTCATATTAGATATATATTTATAGTTATCTATTGCTATATAATTATATATGCAATATTCTCTTTATTTATAAAATTATTTAACTTCATATGTAAATTTAATTCCTTAATCTCCGTTGATTTAATGGATTATTCTATTAAATGCTTCTAAAGTGTCTTGACTTCCAATTTATCTATCTCTAAATTACTTAGAATAATCTATTATAATTGTTCCTTTAAATAGAAAATGAAAATGTATCTATTTAGATTGCTTTAGCTATTTCTTAAGGTTATTAAAGTTTAATTTTAAGTTCTATTATAGAGAAAAGGGAGTATGAGGTAAAGAAAAACTAATGGTTAATTTAATATTTAGAGAGTACTACTCTTATAGCAATCAAATTGGTAGTTTAATCAATATTTGCCTGATTGAGCTAGCTATAACTTAAGCAAAACTAAATGATTTCCCTCTTATTTCTTAACTCTATTTTTAATATCTTATAACTTCTCTTTTAGCCTTTATCTTGTCTAGTTAACATGAAAATAGATCAAACTGAAAATAATTTGATGGATAGCTTTTTAGTGCTATACGTATTAGATGAGCTAAATTTACTAGTCTAAATAAAAAACTATAAACAGCTTATTAGTAATTCAAGTATGCAAGCATCGCTTAGATATAATAAAAGACTTCTAATTCAAATTTTAAAGCATTAGCCTTTATATAAATAAGATCCTAAATAACGAAAAAGCTAGAACTATATAATTTAGAAATTAAAGATATATAAAAAAGGATTTTACCCTTAGTTAAATAGCAAGTCCTGAGAAATTAGGGAGGGTTAATAGAATTAGAGTACAGATATCTACTAATTAATAATGTAGTAAGCTAAAATTTTAATAATTAAGATGCTAATTATATATTTTCTTATCTCCTTAATTCTGTAACTATTTAGTCTACTATTATATAAGCACTTTAATATATTAGTCTTTTATTTTAAAAAAAGGTATTAAAATAAGCTTCAAAAGTCCTTACAAACTCACAAGAAATTAAAATAGAGAATTAAGGCAAAAATTAGGATAGTTAGTCGAATCAGATCTAGGTAGAATAAGTAAAGAGATGAACTAATAAATCAATATTGTTACAAAACAAGTAAGTTCAGCACTTATTTTACAGCTTAAGAAAGTTTATTGGATACAAGAATATTACTTAAGAAGGTTTTAGATCATTAATAGTTAAAGCTAAGATAAATCCACTTGCAAGTTATTTAATGATTAAATATACTCTTAAGATTTAGCATTTAACTTAAATATTAGATTAAGTATTAAACCTCAGAGTAACTCATTAGGATATATTTATTTTATATAAGCTATAAAAAATTATTAATCTTTTAACTCTAAAATAGTAGTCAATTAATTAGACATAGACTAGCATTTATCTAATACTTAAATAAACATTTTATCAAAGAAGCAATATTTATAAATTATATTAATGCCAGAAAAAAAGTAAAAATTTCCCAAATTACTTAACGGAAAAACTGGAAGTTTTCTATCAAGTCTTAAGAACTTTCATCAATTTAACTAATGGAGACCCTGCTTCTTTAAGTATTATAACTACTACTAATGCAAGGTTTAAAATATTACCTCTGCTCTTTTAACCAAGTCAAAAAACAAATTCTTAAAGATAATGTGATGCAATTAGTATTTATGCTGCTAAATCAAATATAAAGGTGAAGTTGTTTTTTTACCTTTAATGGTATGTTGAAATATTATAATCCCTTAATTACTTAAGATAAAGTATTTATTTGTATTGATTTGTAGTTATCTATTTAAGATTCTTGGGATATATTTTAATTTAGAGAAACTCAGTTTCCTCGCCTTTTCTTACAAGTTCTTAAAAGATAAATTAACTTAAAAGTAAGTCCCAAATTTATTTATTTCTTCTTATTTAACCGATTATTAAAAAGGAGCTTCGTGTTCTACTTTTTTTGCTTCTATATTTTATGCAATTAGCTTTTTTATTTTTTATCCGTCGATGATATTAGCTTTTCTAGACTCGTTAGAAAATTTTAATCTAAAGTTAAAAGCTTGGAAGGTACATTAAAAATGCCTTTTAACTTTTCTCTATTTTCATCTTAGTAATAAAATGTATTTCTAAAATTGGATTTTCGATGAAGTTTAAGGTTACCTTGAATGACTAGCTCCTTTAGATAATTATTCAGTTTTCAATTCATTTTTAATTTCCCTAATTTCGCATTCTTGGAAACTCAAGACTATAGAGAAAAAATAAAGGTTACTTATTAATTGCTATTTACATTTAGTTATTATTTCCAAGGAAATCTGAGAACCTTGGAAAATTTAATCTGGAAACAAGAAGAAAGGTTAAATCTTGCAGACAAAAAAGAAAGAAGGCAGCGCTTGAAAAAAGAACTAAAGACATTTTTAAAGAAAAAGCTCCATATTTGGTAAAACAATTTTAGCTTTTAAATAAATTGAAACAGTTTAAATCAGTAATCCTATTTAAATTTCAAAAATTAAAATTAATAATAATGCGAAAAGAAAATTTGGAAAATCACTTAATAGAAACAATTGAGGTCAGTAACGATTTATGCTCCGAAATCAGTGGCCAATCTTCATTGATGTCTTAGTACGATTTTAGAAATAAGCTTTCCGGTTAAGAATCTAAAGCTTAAGTGATGCTGAAAGAAATTGGATCATAGTCAGTTTAGGCTCCTAAGGTAAGAAAGAGATCTTTTAAAGGATATAATTCGCAAAACAGAAACAGGACTACTTGGTCACACTAAGAAGATCAAATTTTGTTTAAGTTTAAAGTTTAGAATTTTTCTTGGCGTAAAATAGCTTAAGAAATTAATTTGAGGCTTTATGAGAATCGCCAAGTGAAAGATGCCAAACAAACAAGGGAGAGATGGAATAACTATTTAAATCCTACCTTGATTAGTAAGTTATAACATTAATTTAGAAGGTGATTGGTCTGATTAAGAGAACGAGTTACTAATAAATTTATATTTCAAAATGGGACCAAAGTGGTCTCAAATTTCAAGGATGCTTGGAACTCGAAATGAAAACTAGGTAAAAAGTCATACTCTTACATTATTGAGCAAAATAAAAAAAAGCAAATAGCTAAATCAGCAGCAAAGCAAAGAAAAAGCTTCCACTCTATAATCTTCCAATAATCCATGTTGGTAGGAATTATCTTAACAATAAAAAGGTAGTCTTTAAGATATAATTCCAAAGGTAAACTAAGTTGCTATTAGTCAGAACTAAAATTGTCTATTAGGATAGGTAAATAATCAAGAAAAAGAGACGAGTGAGATAATTTTAATTGCTCAATAACCTTTCTTTTAGTTTATCTATACAATTATGATATTAAAGAACTATTATTTTATAGTATAAGTATTTAAATGATCTAGTAAGCGTTATTGCTTAATATACTAAATAAAGTCAAACAATTAATAAAGGTAAATTATAGGTAAAAATTAAAGTGCTTTATAATTGTATGTAAGTAATCATTCAATACCTTGCTGACCTTTGCTAATTTCCTTTATTAATCTAATGTTTGTATAAAATAATAAGATGTAAGAAGATTTTATTTTCTTTTAGTGTCTTAATTTACTCAGGACTGGCTTTTTATACAGCTTCTTCGAACAAGCTAACTCTTGGTTATCCATTTATTGGTATTCAAAGTTAGTAACTTCTGATATATCTTGGAGGGAAAGTATTTATAGTTTATTCAATTAAAACTGAAAGTTGTGGATTATGAAATATTACATACTTCAAATTGGAAATCAAGTTCGCATAAGTAATTTAAAAAACAAACCCAATAATTACAACTAGCTTTGCTAAACTCTAAAAGTTGAGTAGAAGTAATCAAAATCGAAGAAAAGCTTCTACGGAATCTTTTAATCATAGTTGCTTTATTTAAAGAAAGAAGCTTTTAAAATAGTGATTGAAATTCCTCTAAGTATATCTTTTAATTTTAAATTTGAATATTCTGAAATTCATCTAATGATATATAACTTAATTTCTTAAATAAAGCACCTTTAGTCATCTATATTTTCTTTAACTTCTTTAATATTTCAACATTGAGCCTTTCAGAAGCAATCATATACTGTTTATTATCTATAAACCAGATAGCATTTATTTCTCATTTTTTTCTATTTTTCTCATAAATTAGTACCTTAGTTATTGCTTTTCTGAGTGTGCTAACTAATAATAAAGTAGGCTATTTTCATATTTTAAGTTAGTTAAAATTGAGTATTTAATTGAATAAACCTTTTAAAAATCAGACTCAGATATTGAAGCATAACAGTTCTTTAGATTCCTTTTAATTTAAATAAAAGCATCCAAACTTCTTTATTTTATAAATAAATCTACGAATTCCTTCTTTAAACTAATCTAAATTTAACTTAAATCATTTCTATAATTATCCTATTTAAAAGAGCTTTTCTCTTTTATTTGCATCTATTTTTAGACTAAACTTTTCAACTAAAATTTTCTAAGATTTACCTCAAAGTTAAATTATAAAAAAATGAAATTTCTTAATTTTCTAGCTATCTCTTATATGGTATTTATCAACTGCTAGCATAAAGTAAATTAGCTTTTGCTATTCTGAAATAAGAACAGCATTATAATTAAATTTCTAGAAAGAGAATAGCCTTTACTATTTTATATGGTAAGATATTTTATAATCTAGATTTCATTCCAGCAAACAGCTTAAATAAAATAATTCCTTTAAGTCTTTCTTTTTAAAACTAAGGATTTTAAAACTAGATCATTCTAATTAAAAAAAGAGCAAATAATTATGATAAAAATGCTTGACTAGAAAAATAAAAATTAGCTTCTAAATTATGATAAAATGATCTTTTCGATTATAAACGAATAAGAGCAACAAAAATTTAATTGAAGAGCATCTAGTAACTAGTTTGAGTATGAAGTAGGCTAGATATTTGAATTCTCTTAGAGCTGCTAAATAAAAGTAAATTTTCCTTATAATTAATATTAGATTAGACAAGCTTATAAATTGAGTTAACACTATTTTTTATATTCAATATCATAAAACTAGTTTTATATAATAGTCAAGGAATATTTCAAAGATCAAGTTAAACAGAATAATAAGGAAAGGCTAATCCTATTTTTAGATAAAAACAAAAATATTTGTCAAAAATTTAGAGATAAGACTTAGAATTAACTTTTAAAGGGATTAAAGGAAAATATTTTCTTAAAATTAGCAATAATTAATCGTGATAGAACGAAACGTGAGATTTATTAAGTACTATATATCGTTAGAAATACAACTAATGCTAATAAAAAATAACTAATATAAAGACAGAATTAGCTTACCATTCTAATATTGATATATAAGTAGTTTTAATCTCTTTAAGAGATAAAGCCTTACATTTCATTTTCAACGATTTATTTATTAATTCTTTTTTAAAGATTATTAATATAAAATTAATAGAAATAACTCTGTAGGAACTAAGGAAAATGTGATTATATAAGGAGAATCTAACTGAAATTTAAATCGTATTTAACTTAGTGAAGAAGTCAGATGACTTGGAAAATAATAAGTTAGAATTTAATAAAGTATAATTTATAGCAAGGCAAATAATGATCAAGTTGGGAATCTCATTACTATTTGCTTAGTGAGTTATATAGCTAGAAAGAATTTGCAAATATGATTATAAAATATTTCATTACATTTAAGTTTAAAGCATTCATTATATCATTAAACTCTAGTAAGTTCTTAACGAACATAAAGACTTTTATAAGTTAAACTTAAGATATACTAAAATGTATGAATTATAAATCTGGTTTGGTATATTTATCAGAAAACATTAAAATTGAATCGCAAAGTTTAGAGTATATTGGTAGAAACCTTAGAAATGTCTAAGCTTTATAATGCGAGGTAAAAGATTATCTAGATTAGGTAATTAAAGTTATTTTTCAGAAAAAGAGTTATTTAGAATTTACTTTTAACACTCCGGAACTTCATATGAAGACTAAAATAATTTTAGACTGTATAATTATTAAAAGGAATTTGGGCTAAGTATTTGAGTATCATAAATACTTATTTATTTTTTGGAAAGATTATAATTAATTTAGAGATGCTAAAATATGGAAAACCAAATACAAGAAGTATCTGAATTTAGAGAGCCAGACGAAAGGTTTTCTTGAAGAAATAATGTGAAAAAATGGAAAAAACTCTTTAATGGTTCCATAGTAAAGGAAATTAGATTCTTGATGAAAGTAAACGAATTTAAAAATTAATTATTCTCCATAGAAAATTAGGGCCTTTAATAGTAAGAAATCACATTTTATGCTTAAAATATGCCAAGGAAGCAGCCTAATTCTTCATTGTAAAGGAGATTCAAAAAGTTTAAAAGATTTTTTTTCTAATTTTACAAGAAATTTAATTACAAAATTTTTATTTAGAGAGTATAACAAATTTAAGAGAGAAATTATGATTTTAAGAATTCATAAAACTCCAAGAAATTCGGAAAAAAACACGTATTTAATATGTGTAATATCATAGTTATATAAACTTATTTCAATATGAAAATAGCTATTACATTAGAAAAATAATTAAATTAAACTTTAAAATTTGAATTATATTCACAATTTAATTAACTAACTACCAATTTAGTTTATTAGTACTTATCATGCTTAATAGCGAAAGCCTTAATTTTAGTTAATTAATAAATTATTTATTTTTATTAAATAATATTGTGTTATAATAAATCTGAGAATTAAAGCCTTTTGAAAAAGAATTATTAAGCAATTAAAGGAGAATATGCTAGTAAAAATCGAAAAGCTATCAAATTTTTGACGTCTAGGTCTTCAGATTCCTTCCGTTTGTAAATTAATTGAGAATCTTTAATGATTCAACAGCCTACAGTAGCAAATAAATTTTATCAAGACATAAGATTTAAATAAATAAAGTATATGTCTTAAATACATAAAATCCTGTCTATCTTAAGATCTAAAAATAAATTATCCAAATATAATTTTTAAATATATTTAAAGGTTTATAATCGATTAAATTCTAGAATCGTACCATATAAACTTCTCTTAATTACTTCTAATGAAAATCATTAATTAAGTTTTAAAAATATCATTAGAAATAGTTTTTAGATAGAAAATTATGAAATTCGATACAAGTTTATCATCCTTTATTGTATTATAATTTAAGATCCTGAAATTAACACTTGAAATTGTAAATAAAAAATTAATTGATTTAAAAGAAGTTGGAACTAGATTTTTGCATAAAGCAAATTAAATTTTTTCTAAAAAAAGGTAAAATTTGAAGGTTTATTAATTATTTAATTAAGCAGGACAAATTAAAAATAGCTATTAGTTCAAATTAAATTTAAAAAGATAAATCTTTCTAGTACTAAAGTTAAGTGTATAAAATCATTATATACTAAAGATTATCATACTAAATAGATAAAATTAGCTTAAATTGAAAATTTAGTGAAGTTAACTTTAAAGATTATTATTTTCTAGAAAGATATTCTAATTTAAGATTGAGTCATTAATGCAAATCTAGGTTTAAAGTTTTCTATTTGACATCAATTTAGCTATTATATTTAAAAACTAACTACCCAAAAAGTTTATTTTTCTTTCTAAGTTAAATCAGTTTTTTGGATATGTATTTAATTTATTTCAGGAAGATAGGGATTTTAGATACGAAAATATATAACTAAAAGAAAAATAAATTACAAATGAAAAAAGATTAATATAATTTTATTAACCTAAGTTATTAGCTACAAGCAAATCAAATTTTAGATCTAAAAAGTTAAATAAATATATGGATTTGCCCATAAAAAAATCCAATATAATTGTAAGGATTTTTTATTTATAAATGATATTTAATCTATAAAATATTGGATTTATCATTCTTATATGAATGAGTTATATAATTACCATTGTACAATCTTTCAAATTAATTAAAAGAAAAATCATACTTACAAAAAATAAAGGAATCTATCTACTTATTAGCTAACTATTAACTATTAATCTAAAAAGATAATTACAATTCCTTTTAATTATAATAAAGTGGTATATATTTTTAAGCATTCATAAGTAAATATCAAATATTAAATTTATTTAGCTTAAACTAAAAAGCTTATGATAGAATGAGATTATTATAATTATAATTATCCAAATAGTTAAAAGTTTGTGGTTGCTTTCTAAGATTTATTCCCCCTTTTGAAGATAAAGATATGAAGCATATAAAAATATAATAAGAAAGGATTAAAAGAAATGAAGATATGTTGCTATTCTACTAAACATAAATATATCATCTATCAATAATAATTAACTAGCTAATTTTTCAAAGTTTGGTATAAGGGAATAAGATAAATTTATAGTTAAGAAGCATAATAGAAACTTAAGTCAACTTTAATTTAGCAATTTAAAAAAATTAAGAAAAGTCTACTAGTTAAAATTAATAATTAGACAATCATTTTAATTAAAGCAAGAAATGTAAATTCTAATTCAATTTAATTGTATAAGTTAGTTGTATTATCTGAAACATAGTCTTAGAATTATAAAAGTTATCAAATATAAAAATTTTAAATGAGGTACTTAAATAGTTATTATATTCATATTAAGGAGCTTTAAGGTTGAAAAATTATATTTGAAAAAAAGAAAAATGAGATTTTTTGGAATTTCTATATAAAATCATGTAAAATAAGCTTAGCAAAAGCAATAAATCCGCATTTAAGAAAGCATCGAAATTGTTTGAATAAAACTTATCCTCTTTAAAGGATGGTAAATAAAATCTTAAGCTATAAAATAATTAAAAGCTAAAATAAAATAAAATACCTTTTTAATTATCTCCCTTTATGTTTATTTCTTAAATAATTAATTAAATTAAGGTTACTTTATCTTTATTATAAACGAATTTCTATTTTCTAGCTATTTCTTTTTACATCTTTATTTAAAGATTATTTTAAATATAGCTAGCTAAAGTTTCTTCAACAAGTATATATAATAATATTAAAATGATGCTATTACATCTATAAGAGTCTTACTATGAAGCTCTTTTTGAATATATTTGAAAAAAGTGGAATAATTGTTCCAAAAAAATAAAAAGAAGAAACCAGTAGAGCTTATAAGAATGACTCCAATTTTTGCATATAGAAACATTGATTATTTTAGAAACTAGTTTGAGAACAAATTTTAAGCTAAATAATGAACTTCTTTTTCTTAAGCAAGCATTTAAATAATAAATTTAGTTTAAGTAAAGGAAATAAAACATTTAGCAATAGAAATAATAATGGTTATTTAAGTATTAATTAAAAGATAATAGAACTTTTCATTTTTCACTGAACAGCGAAATAAGATATACCTAAATTTCATAAATTATGCTTTTGAATTTTCTCAATTTAGAAAAAAGGAAAGCCATAGAAAAATTAAAATATCTAAAGATTGAACCTAGATAATTTAAATAAAATTTAAAACTAAGAATTCTTAGTAGCATTTCTTTTGAATCTATTATGCTAAATTCTTATTTATAATAATTTGAAATATTTCACTAAATTAAATAACTAAAATAATGAAATTATGATTATTTTTCGAAGTATGCTAAGTTGAAGAAAGTGATTCATTATATTTGTTTATTCATAATCCATACAATTTTAAAGTTTCTCCAGTCTATTTAAAAATTTAAATTTAAATATATGAAATTTAAAATAATTTAAAATTAACTAGCTTCTCCTTATTTAAAAAGATAGATATTTAGAAAAGTTAGCCTTTTTATTTTTATTCTTTTAATCATATTAGAAATTTATTTAACTAAATTAAATCGCTAGTTCATTTTCGTTAAGCTTCTTTCTAGAAAAATATTATTAGTTACTAAAACGTTAGCAAATGAAGCGTAAATCGAATGGATATATTCCGAAATATTTCCCATCAACTATAAAGTTTAATTGTAAAAAAAGCCAAAGATTAGGTAGTGTCTTAAAACAGATTAAAAATAGTGGGAGAGTGCTCTTGGCAGTTTACAATGAGAAAATAATTATTTTGTAATTATTTAATTTTAATTGACTTAAGCTCTATTTTTTATAATTTAATGAATAAAAATTTTGCTCCTTTCCAGATTTAAAGTCGTATAAAAGAATACATTTGCACTCAGTTGCTAGGCGAAGGAGCTTTTGGATAAGTTTTCAAAAGCGAAAATAAGGAAGAAATTTATGCAGTAAAGCGTTTGAAAAAGAATAAGAATAACAAAGAAAAAGTGATTAGAGAGATAAAGCTTCTTAAGTAATTTAAGAACCATGATCATGTTGTATAAATCATTGACTTTTTTAATACCCAGAATAGTTATTACATTGTGACAGAATTCATGTCTGGGGGAAGCTTAAAGGACTATTTGAAAAACTAAGGAAATATTTCAATGCAACTTAGTGCTAAATGGACAAAATAAATAGCCTTGGGACTGTAAGAAGTTCATTCAAGAGGTATTATTCATAGAGACTTAAAGCCAGATAATATTCTTCTTTCTTCTCAAAATGAAGATGCAGTGTTAAAAATAGTTGATTTCGGATTATCTAATTGAATGAAGTAAGCTAATTCTATGGTTGGAAGTCCCATCTACTCTGCACCTGAAATATATCATACAAGAATTGGTGAGCAATCTTTTCAAAGTGATATATGAAGTCTTGGAACTATTCTTTATGAAATGGTTACTGGAAACCATGCATTTCCTGCTAGTACCTTGGAAGAATTATTTACAATGCAGAATAGAGGTTTCAGAAGAATCAACTGGCCTGTAGATGTTACAATTTCGGATGATTGCAAAGAGCTTATATGTTTAATGCTAAAATAGAAACCCAGTCAGAGAATTCAGATTTAAGATATTCTTAATCATCGATTTATAACTCAATTTTAGAAAGAACCTGAGCTAAAATAAAGCGAGATTTAAATAGATAAATCTTATATTTTAAATGAAATGAAATAAGAAAATGAGAAGGCTTTACATCAATTAGAACATTTAAAAAAAGTCACTCTAGATGTTATCGAAGAGAGAACAGTAGAATCTACTTAAGGAAGTACGATAAAGAACAAAAATAATATTTAATAATAACCTTTACAATTGGATCCTTAAGCTAAACTAGACTTCCTATTGATGAATTAAGAGAAGTTGTAATTTCTAAACTAGAAATACAAAAATTAAAAGAGTAACATTTTTAATGAAGCTAATTTTCTAGAAAAGTCATAAATTGTTTCCAATAGAACCAAAGAAGAAAATTCAATCATTGAATAGAATTAAAAGATTAGAGAAGAAATTTCAAAGCAAATTATTTAAACTTCAAGGAGATTTAATTAGACTAATAACTTGAACTTGCAGGAAAGTTTAAGGATTTTGAATCCAAGCTAAGATGAATAAGAAATTTAGAAAATGCTAGAACAAATGGAAATTTCACATGCCTTTATTGAAGTATTTCATGAAGATGTTAGTGGTGAAAATTTACAAATATCTTCGGCATAAAGTTCTGAAGCTAGTTCGTTTTTAGATTTTACTCAGACCGATACTAACTTAGAATCTTCAAACTCCCTTTCAAATAATAACTCAGAATCAGAAGAAGTAAAAGCATAAGAACCATAGAAAACGCCAGAAAAAAAAAGTCAAGATTAACATCATAAACTTGAAACAAACTAATTTTAGCATATAATTTATAAATAAACATCTCTCTATTCGAATTTAATAAAAACCTTACATTTTATTAGTAAGTTATAAGCAAAACTAAATAATTAATATTATCAGATAAAAATGCTAATTAAAGCTTATCTCCAGAATTATTTTGATATAATAAAGAACAAAGAAAAATTAAAGCATGACTTGATATATTAAATAATACCTACTTTTATTCTTTAACTTAGTAAGATAGATATTTGTGGAGTCTATTTAGCTATTAACTCGTTTCTTTTATTAATTGATGAACTTATACTAAAATGAAAATTATAGATCTATATAGCATCTCTTAAATATAATTGTTATTTTAATGAGTAAAATTAATCTTTATTAACTTAAATTAAATTAGCATAAAAGATTTATAGACCATCAAATTAGATGCTGAATGGATTTTAAAACTAAAACCAAGGATAAATAGTCAATAGAGAATGATCGTTAATATTCAAACTTATTTTAATTAAATTTATCAAGAAATCAATTGATTTAAAGCTTTTTTTGGCTATAAACCTATTCAATTTACTATTTTTATCATCTTCTAAAAAATAAAACAAATCAGGTAGAATTAAGAATAAATCAGTTTTTAAGTTAGTTTAAAAATTTGATAATAATGAATTAAATAAGTTAAAAAAGGATGATATACTGATATAATAATCCAGAAAAGTATAAAGAATTAACTGAACTAAAGTTGAAAGATCTTTTAATCATTAGTAGCAAAATAAAAAAATTTCTATAGAAGACAGATGATTTTTAAAATGCCTTTAATGATTTCTAACTTACAAGTATAAATTTACTAAATATTAATCTTAAAATATTTGTTTTAACTATAAGGGCACAATTTACAGTCAAAATCTTATTTTAAATTAAGTTAATATGTTAAATAAAATAATAGAAATCCCCTCATCTTCTATTTCAAGATAAATAAACTGAAATTTTATTTTCGATATTTTATAAAGAGACTTCATTAGCTAATTATAGTTAGTTATTATTTCTTTTCTTGCTAGATTTATAAATTGCTTTGATTAATTTTCATATTTGATAAATGAAGAGAAGGTCTGCAAGTAAAAAAGCTAGCGAAAGAATTGATGCTTCACTCAATTATGTGAGGCCTACTTTTTATAAGGGGAGCACTTGTAATCCTTTTTAAGCTTAAGTGAAGTGCTCGACTCCTAAGCATGGTGTAAGAGTCACTGATTAAACTCCAAAATATAGTCTTAATATTAATGATAATTTTAGACCCACAAACTCGTTATAGAAAACATAAGCCAGATCATAAAATTTATCAGTTCCAGTTTATGCATTATAGCAATAATAGCAATAAAAGCCTTAAAAATTTATCCCTGGATATAATAAAATAGAGTTGTTAGGAAAAGGAGGATGTGCAAGCGTATGATTATGTGATAGTTTAAAATTAAATAAGCATGTTGCAGTCAAATAAATTCAGCAGGACTGCTTATAGACTGCAAAAAAGGAAATGAAATCGGCTTATTTATTAGCTGAATTAGATCATCCTGGAATGAAATTCATTTGTAATATGCTTGATATGGTAGAATATAAAGGAAGCGTTTTTCTAGTTTATGAATTAGCAGGAAGCAGTTTGGGTAAATCTCTGTTTGACATAAAGGGAGAGTTTTATAAAGGACAAAGAGTCTATAAGGTAATTATTTCTAAATAGATTATTTATTTACCTTTATATATGGACTTGATAAATAATATTTAACTGATCAAAGAAATAATTAAGGCTATAGCATCATCTTTAGTTGTGCTAAGCTAAAAAAATATAATCCATGGTGATTTAAAGCCAGATAATGTTCTGATTAAATACAATAATTAGTCAATTGAATCAATTAAGCTAATTGACTTTGGAAATTCATTTGTATTTGGAAAATCTAAAAATCTGTCTAGTGCTACTCCAGAATATCTTCCTCCTGAAGCTTTAATTAGTATTAATAATGGCCTATCCTATACAGCTGATTCTTCTTGGAGTCTTGACATCTGAAGCTTAGGAGCGATATTTCTTGAAATTTGCACGGCATTTCCTCTATGGCTTTCTTTGAAAGCGAGAGTCGGAACTAATTTTTTAACAGGAATTTTTGCAGTAGTCGGAAGAGAAAACGCAAAAATTCTTATGCTGTAGAAATCGCTAGTTTAAGATATTTTATATGCATGTAGACTATATCCAGGAAAGATTTTGAATAACGAACCTAAAGCTTTAGATTTGCTAAAAGGAATGTTAGCATGGAATCCGAATGACAGACTTTCACCGCAGCAAATATTAGAGCATCCTTTCATTACATCATAAATGTAATATTAATAATTGATTAACTTAACTCTACTAAATCTTTCTTTATTTTTAATCAATTCTTTCAGAGCTAGCAATTCTACTATCTTAAGAATTTAATATTTTATCATAATTATCTGATTTCAAAGTTAACTTCCTTTATTAAATTTAAGCATATAAATATAGTAAATTAAGAAATATTTCTAGTTAAATTTTAGAATAAAAAGTAAGGAAATTAAATAATGCAAGTCCTAAAATAACTAAAGTTCTTTATTCTGTGTAAAGATATTACGATAATTATATTAAATTAAGATATATGCATCGCTAATGTTAATAATAGATTAATTAATATCTGAAATTTTATCAGTCATGCTCATAATTTTTAGTTTAATTAAAGAATGTTTTTTATTTTAATCTACTTGTATCTTGCTTTAAGGAAAATTTCTATTATTTTTAATTAAATTTTAATTTAGATATTATTTGATTGTTAAACTTGTTGTAACTTGTATAAATTTAATTTAAATTGGTTTAGAGTTAATTGATGATAATTAGATCATATAGTTACCTTATTCATTTTACAAGTTTTAATATCATTAGATATATTTTTGCTGAATATAGATAAAGGAAAGTTTGATTGAATGAAACAACTGAAAAAATTGTACTTTAATAAAACATAAAAAAGAATCTAGATTTAGCTTCTTAAGAAATTTTATGCAATGAAAAGAAAATTAAAATTTTCACATCTTTTATTGTAATAAAATCAGATAGTTATGAGTTCATACATGCCAAGCTTCGAAACTTTGATCTATCTTATAATTTCTTATTCAGACAATGATTTAGAGCGATAGATAGCTTCTATTGTTAAAATTGATATGTTTATTGTTTAGATTTAGCCTAAAATTCTAATAATTCATTTGCTAATTTAAAGAATAATTTTTTATTACTGATATAATAACTAAAAAATTATTGGTAAAATACAATAAATTTATAAGTCACTTAGTTCAACAATCGATGTAGCCTTTAAGTTTTATAATTAAGATATTAAGGAAAATGTTAAAATTTAGAAAATTTTTAATTATTTAAATTATAGAAATTAAAAAATAACCATAATTGACTTCTATAATTTCAGTAATTTAACTTTCAAATAAGGTTTTAAATTATTAGTATTTTCTATTTGAAATAGCTTCTAAATTAATTTATTTACCAAGAAATTTCTTTAAATCTATTTATTGTAAATTTTTTATATCTTATGGAGATAAAATCTTTTTTCTTAAAATTATTCATAAAAAAATTTGCTAAAAAGTATTAAAAAATTTGAAATTATTCTAGCAGTATCCAAAAAGTTTCGCATTATTGATAAAAATTTTTATAACATTTGATTCATGGTGATCCTATCAATGGTGGTGCTAACTTAATCTACTATTATTATAAATTTATAATTTTTATAAAATTCTTATGAATAAAAAGATTAAAGAAACAATTTAAATTTTAAATATTATAATATAAAATATCAATCCAAATTATTGAAGAGTAAGATAGTATAAACAAAAAAATAAAAGCTATTATATAAAAGAATAAATATTTAATTTTTTAAGCAAAATAAATAAAATATAACTAGATTTAAATATATATTATAAACTATACTAGATATATTATTAAAATAAATAATAAACTTCTTAATTATTTTTAAAATAAAAAGAGAGAAATATAACTCCTTAAAAATTTAATTTTTTATTAAAAGATGCGACAATTTTTTTAATTTTTGTAAATGAAATAAAAATAAATGAGTTTTCTTATTTATATGAAATTAATTTTATTTTTAGTTGCATACAATTTAAAACTTAAATAGTTCTAAATATTATAAAAATTATTGTAATAATATTTTAAGTTTTATATAAAATATAGATTTTAATTAAATAAATATTGCATAATTTTATTTATTTATTTTTTAATTTTATAATGTTTAATATTAAAATTTTAATAAATCAAATTAAGTGATAAAAATGGAAATTTTTTTTTATTATTTACTAATAAAAACTATTTCACATATTATAATATGGAAATAAAAACTAAAAGAGATTATTAACTGATTTTGAAATACAATCTTTAAATTTTATTTTAATAATAAAAAATACTTATAAAATAAATTATGGAAATTTATTTTCTTGTCTATTATACTTTAGCTTATTTAATTTTTCGAATTAACTAAATAAGTCTATATACTTACAGATTCATAATGATTTATAATTTGATTTAAATGCTTCGCAACAGTCTACATCACCGCCGCGTAAAATAAGTTTGTAAAAAGTTTTCTTGATTTATGTCTTGTTTTCTCTTCTTTGGTCCTATTTACATTTCTTGTTTTCCCTTCTTCCGTATTACTAAGGTTCTTGTTTCACCACTTCTTTGATTCCATCTTTTTTTATATATATTCCCCTCTGCGCTACAATAGAGCATTTCTCTTTCTTTCTTTTCTCTTATCCAATATTCTCTTTTGTATTCCTGGAATTTCCTACATTTCCTATATAGGTGTCTATAGCTACCACAGAAATAGCATTTCTTCTTAATTCTTTTCTCTCTTGTCATTTTGATTACTTGCTCTTCTTCAATGTCCATTTTCTCTATCTTAGGAATTTCTTGCACTTGGCTCTGGCTCTAGATTATTTGCTTGTTCTGCTCTTGAATCGTCTTTATTGAGTCATTCATATGTTTCATTTGTTCCTGTTGGTGTTTCCAGAAGTTGTCGAGCTCCCTTTCCCAGTTTGCCATTCGGAGCTCTCTTGTATCCTGTTGCTCAATCAGGTCCATTAGTTTCGTATTTTCCCTTTTAAGCTTCTTTACCTCTTGCTAGAGGCTTAGCACTACTTTAATGAGCTACTCCACGCTCATTTGTCTAGAAGGATAGACTTCCGATGTCTCCTAATGTAGAGCAGACTTAGGTTGTTTCCCTGGCTTCTCCTAAGATGCCGGGGTAAGTTCGTGGCTTTTCCTAGCCTGTTAGTACTCTTCCCTGGTTTGTGTTCCTGATAGATGAGATTCTTGTTACTTGGCAGGGGTCTGGGTTATTTCGGTTTCAGGTTTGCTCTCCTATTTCTTGGAGGTGGTGTAGAAACCTTTCTTTAAGCCTTCCATTTTTATTCATAATGATTTATAATATTATCTTAAATATTGTTTAACTTTCAGTCAAAATTATTAAATATAAAAAAGCAAACTGAAAAACTAAATGCTTTACATATAAAATGTTTAATATTAGTTATAATAGAGTTAATATTATATATCATTTCTTTAGATAAAGAATAATTCTATCTATTGCTTTTATTCAATTGATGAGAAATAAAATTTAAATATATTATACTTATTCCTGAATTTTATTTTACATTATAGAAATTTATAAGTAAGATTTTACTATTAATTATTTTTTTCTATTATATTTTAATATAAAGTGATAAATTATTATCGTTTTTTAAATGTTTGTTGTAAATTTCTAAAAACTTCTGTATATAAATTTTTTATTTTCAATTTATCTAAAAACTAATAAATTCTTAACAAAAGAGACACTTGGGTAGATAAACTTTTCTAGATTTATTAAAAATTTATCTCATTACTTTTAATACATTTTGTCATTTCTAACGATTTCGCTAATTAATTTTTAAATTAATGCTATAGTTATAAATTTATTATATATCTATAATTTAAATATTTCTTTCTTACAAGTATAACTTGCCTTCTTTTAATCATTTTATTCAAATTTTAAAACTACCTTCTAAGACTTTAATCTAGTTATAGCATTTTTTAATTGATTAAATTGAGTTTAATAATAAAAATTTAAAGAACCAATAATTATAAAAGCATAACAAATAATTATTTTTGCTTATTATTTTTAAATGATAGTTATGTATTACTAAGTTGACTTATCTGAGTACTATAAATAAAATTAATTTCTTATATAAACATATAAGCTAAAGTTAGTGGCACAAGTATAAATTCGTAAGTTTTCTTAGTTAAATTATTATTTATTAATGCTAAGAAATTTTATTATCTTTCTTAATTATTATTACTTAGTAAAAATTCAGAGATTTTTTCATATTCTTAACTAAAATAAATTTGGTTTTCCTTATTTTCACTGTCATAATAGATTTTTTTATTTTTAAGTTTTAAGATAAGAGTTGCAAATACAAATTTTCATTTCAAATATTGATATATTTTAAAAAAGCATTTGGACTTTCATTTGAATTTAAAATATTTTGGAGTTTGAAGCTAATTGATTTAAATCTCTCTTAAATAAAAAAAATTTAATTTAAATTTACTTCTTAACTATGAATAAATATATATGATTATGCATTCAAATTTTCCAAATTCCATCTTTAAAAGCTCTGCTATATCCTAATTTATTTTAAATTTTAAATGGTATATGAAGATATAAAATTTCACTATTTTAAATTAAAGTAAGACATATTTTTTAAACTAAATCATTTCCAACCTGCTTTATCTATCCATTCTTTAATTCCAAAAGGCTTACCTTATTTGACTTTAATTCATAGCATTTATAATTTTTTTATAAGAAACTACGCAAAAATCACTATTATCTCATTGATTCTAGTACTTTTTAGACTAAGAATGTTTAAAAATAATTTTCTTAAATTTTACTATAAAGTTAATTCCTATAGAGAAATCTTTTGATTTAATAGCAAACATTTATAAATAAATGTTTTTATTTAGATAATTTCTCTAGATTTAGAAGAAAGAAATACAAATGAAAAATTTAATTAAACAAGAGTTTTCCCTTTTTATTATTGCTTTTATAAGTATTAATAACTCAGCTGATATAAAGATTTAAATTCATATACTAATTGAATTATTTTTAGACTAATATATATTTATCATTCTATTAATTAAATAGAATTTAAGTATTTATCTTATATTAATAATTATTCTTTTCTTAACTAATGCCTTTTCTATTTCTGTTATTTTTCATATTATTGATTTAATTTTAGATTATGCTTATTCTTATTTATATTATAAATTAATAAAATCATATTGATTTTATTATTATATTATTAGAAGATATCTCATTTTAAACTTAATTTCTTCGAATATTTTATTCGAATTAAAGATATTAGGAAATAAAAAAATATTTGATTTTAAATTAAATAAATTACTTAATTCTACTTATTTCCAAACATTTTAGTTCGCATTAATATTAAATCGAGCAAAATTTTTAAAGATTTTATCCGCTTATTGATAATTTATCTCTTAGGTTTACATTTTTTTTGATTATATCTATAATTAGAAACATTAAACTTGAATTTCAAATCACTTTTGTCATATAATAAAAAATAATAATAATAACTATTTATTATACTGGCTACTCCTTTTTTTAAATTTATTAAGTTTAACAAATTAAAAAATTTTTAGTTTATTTATTATAAATTCCCTTTTTAACAACTTTTCGATTTATGTATTTAATTAATTTCAATTTTCTTAAAAACTTTATATTCAAAAAAAATTATTTTTTTTATATTTTACACCTTAATAAATCATTCAGCCAATTCCATCTAAAAATCTTGTTATAATATATAAGATTTTATCCTTTTTAATATATATAATTTAAATTTTCTATTAATTAATATTAATTAAAAATAATTAAAATTAATAATATAAGTATTTTACTAATATAATATACTTTTAATTATTTCCTTAATTTTATATTTTAATTATATTTATAAATTTGATAGAATTTTAACTTATATCTATTTAGAAGCTTTTGTTTCCTAGATTTTCATGTTTCTAGAATTAATATTATTTTTAAAAATACAGGAAACTTTAACTTTTTTCTGAGTAAATGGTATGGACTTAAGCTTGAAAAGAAATTGCGAAATGTAAATCTCAATTAATTAATGGGATAGGATCTAAAGTACTTTTATGCATTTTATTTTTTTATAGCTTAGATCAATTTATTAAGAATGCTTTTGTAAACCTTGATTATATAAATATGATTCCCCTATGAAAATTCCCTATCTTATTATATATTTAATACTTATATATAAATAAATGAATATAAAATAATATAATTCTAGTTTAAATACACCATAAAGATATTTAAGGTAGAAATTTAGATAGGATTACTATATTTAATAAGATTGTGGAAATTATAAAAGTGAGCCATTTGTAATTAATTGCTTAAAATTAATTTAGAATTATAAAATAAATTATCTTTAGGTGCTTTTCTATTTAACTAACATAAAAACAATGTAGTCTACTTTTGATTGAAGAATTGGATTATCTTCAAATTCTCTAGGTTATCTACAGATATTAATTTAATTTATTTGATAAGTTTAAGAGATTTAAATTATAATTAGATCATTTAGTTATTTATTTGTTTGATAAGTTATCTTGATTAAAAGAATAACTACATTAAAAGAATTGCAAGGTTTTAGTGAAAATTAATAAAGATTTATCTACATAAAAGCTATAAAGATAGCAAACAGCTTGCTAGTAAATAACTCTTATACATTTTTACTAATTCGACTAAAAAGCCTATCTATTATTAACCTTATTTTTATCAAGAAAAATGCTATTTTTTATGTTCTATTCTTTAAATAAGCTTAAAACATTTCCCCTGAAAAGCAATTTCTTAGTATGTTTTTTATTGTCGTAGTACTAACAAATAATTTTCATAGTAAGTTAAACGGTTTATAAATAAAGCAACTAGAGATATTTTACATTATTCCATTATCGTTATAAATTCCAATTCTATTATAACACACAGCTACTAAATAAAAGTTAGTTCGCTATTGTCATACTATAACTAAGTGTGATTTATTTTATAGTAATTAAGCTTCACCATATGTTTAAAAGATTTTAAGATTTGGTTTTTGAAGATTATTTTATCAGCAAGGTTTACTATTTAAAATTTTTTATACTTAACTCGTTTATAAAATCACTTTCATAAATATAAGATAGGCTATAGTTATAGGCTTCTTTTATAATTTGCAACTCATATTTCATTATTCGTTTTTTCATTTTTTCATTTTTTCTAATTTTTATATTATTGTTAGACATTTATTTCTTCTGAAAAATTGACTGAATTAGTAAATTCCTATAATTCTAATTCCCAAAACTATGTTTATTGCCAGAGTTAATTAAAGCAAGCATTTTCAATCTCAGGCATTTTCATAACTATAAGGTAAAGCTTTAAATTGGAAGATAACCATTTTTACAAGCACAGTTAAATATTTCTATTTAATTTAAAATATGCTTAGTCTAAGGGAAATTAAGAGTTTTTATTTATATATTTTAATTTTTAGTTAATTATGTAGATTCTTTTATGTTTGCATCGTTCAACTATATAAAATAAATTAATTTTATGGAAAGTAGTAATAAGATTTTATCACTCGAAAATAATCATCTATACATGTATTTATAAATTCGATATCTAAAGTGCTATTGATAAATAGAAATATATAAACAACAAATTTGAAGGTAGGTATCAGTAGTCTTTATTAAAAAGTACTTTGGTGTTAATTTAATTTTAAGAAATATGAAAAAATCATAAGTTTATGCAAGCAAAACGAAATAAAGCTCAATTTAATTTCTCTATGAAATATTTGTCATATCGTATTCTCATAAAGTAATGCTAATATTTTCTTTCTTAAGAATATAAATCTAATGAATTATTTTAAATTTTACTAATAGCTTGGATTTTAAGCAACTCTACTTTAAATATTTTATACTAAAAATCCTTTTTTATAGTTATATGATTCTCTTATATAACTGAGATTAATAATTTCGTTATATATTAAAATGTATATATTTGAAAATAAAAATTTAACTGTCTTAATTTATTTTAATATCTAGACTTACAATTTGATAAATTTGAGTTAGGTTATTTTAATTCTTTGGTCTAAGTTATTGATTTATATCAATAGCTATTTAAAAGAAAAAAATAAAGATTAGGCTATTAGATAATCTTATCCTTCTTGAATATTATTGTTTTATTTATCCTATACTTAATATTCTAGACTTTTAGATTCATTCTATCTCTAGCTTCTTTTAACTTTTGCTCTTTTTCTTACAATATCTCTTATTATGATATTCTTTTTCCTTGAAATCTATAATATTTAAAAAATGGTTCATAAAACTAGAAAAAACAAGCAGATGGATAAACTTTTTATATAATATATTCAGCTTATTAAATAAATTAGATGTAGAAATTGTATTTTTAACTTATAAGTTTAAATTCCTTATTTTTTATTCCCTTACTTATAAAGAAATTAAGTTAAAAGACTTTAAAAACCATTTTAGATCTTAGCAGAATTGAATTTTTTTATTTTTCTAGATATTAGATGAATGGAGCATTAAAATTAAAATAAAGTTGACTAAGTAGATATCTGAATATAGCTAACAACTTATCTTTAATTTTTAATCAAGTATGATAAATTAAATTAACATTTAGGCATTCAATCTTACTCTTTTAGATTCTTTTTATTTATAAATTTTATAACACTGTTTGTCTTTCTTAATGAGCTAGGGTATTGTAAAATTTGGATGAGTTAGAATTTATATATGATAGCAAATGGTTTATTATTTATCAAGAGGTATTAATCAAAAGCTATCTATTTCTAGTTAGAAGCTTTATTTGATTTATCCAATACCTAAAATAACATTTTTATAATTAAATAAATTTAGGTTTTATACTAATACTCTTTTACCTATTTAATTGATTATTTAACTTTAATTATTTACATGATGCTTTATATTTTGACTTCTTAGAGTTCAACCCTTTAATTTATTATTTGTATTGCATTGCTTTAGTTACTATTTTTAAGCGGACTCATTAGTTCTAATATATACTAGAAAGTCTAGCCTAGCTAATATAGAAACCATTATTTTTAATGAATATCTATCTGTTTATTGACTGTCTCTTTATACTTTTAGAAGAGCTTTTTATTTTTAATTTGCTTATGGAAAGACTCCTTTTAAATAAGCAGCAATGCTTTAAATATTATGATATATCAAAAGATAATTTCATTCTATTTTTTCATAATTTTTTAACATGAAAAAATTAGCTTGCAAATTTTCGTTTCCCAGTTATAGAACTAAATCTCTTCATTCAAAAGGATTGTGCAGTTTACAATATAACTTAAGAAATTAAATTTTCATCCTAGTTTATCTATTCTAATATTAAACTTTACTCTATTGAATCTTCTACTTATGCTAAAATAAATTACCTACATGAACTTTTTAAATATTTTTTCAATCTAACTTTCGATATAAAAAATCTTCCTAGAAATGGATATTGGAGATTACTAAACTTCATCTATATCTAAAAATAAAATAGAAAATGCTTTTTATTTTAGACCCAAAGCTAATATAGCGATCTTTTCTATAAAATATACTTATTTTGGATGTTTTAATTCAGGTCAAGTATTTGAAGTTTATAAGTATATCTGAGATACTTTAAAAAATATACAATTTTTTCATGTTTAAATCAAAAGCTACAAGCATATTTACCAATGATATATATAAAGAAGATGAATTTGTTTTACTTAAATCTTTTTCATTACACAACTAAAAAATTTGTAAGTCACACTAGGATGAAGAAGTCATCTAAAATAATAATGAGATAAATAGTATATTTCATATATGTTAGCAATGCTCAATAGAATTATTCCTTATAAAGATACTAAAATTTAATCGTTAAGGAGATTTTTATTTTAGATTAATAGTAATAAAAAATTCCAAATTAAATTTTTTTCACACTTCGCTTAGAAATAAGCAAAGCTTGCTCAAATCTTTTTCTTTTTTATGCTTTTTTGTCTTATCATCTGTAGTTTCTTTTTCTTTTTCTTCTTCGTCCTATCTTTTGTTTTTTTATTTTAGCTGAGGATCTTAAAAGTTTGCTTGCTAAACTTCTTACTATTTGTCCTACTAATTTTGTTGAGTGTTATTAAGTAAATCTCTAAGTTTTAACTAGATTTATCCCTGGACTAAATTTGGAAAATTTGATTTGCATTCTTGAAAAAGTTTAGTGGAGAGATAGTTATGTTTCTGGTATATCTTCAAAAGTTATTCATCTTCTTATTGACTCCAGGGTATTTATTTTAAAGGTAACAAGATCTGCATTCATCTATTTTAGCATTATCTTCCTATTCGAACGTCATAATTGTGGTACTAAGAATTGAGTTATCTAGCTATTTTACACCAGTTAGGTTTTTTGTTAGGCTTTCTTATAATATAATTTTCCATAATAGTATCTTCTTCCTTAGTTCATTCAATTTTCGTATATTTCCTTCCTTATTCCTTATTATCCTACTATTAGTCCAAATTACGACTTTCCATTATTATATTTAGCATTTCAATAATAGAAAGTTTAGTTTACGAAAAAAGATATAAGTGAAAATTCAAAAATATTTATGATATTTATAAGAGAATCAGTTAATTAGGAATTTAAATGATATAAAGAAAATACCACTAGGAATATGCTTGCTCTATATCATTTAAGCAAAAGTATTAATCACTTTCACTTCTTTTTCTAACTTCCTATATCCAAGTTGTTCACTCTTTCTTTTCAAATCTCCTTTATAATCTTTTTATTAGAGTCTATCAAAAAGTTATTTCGCATATTGTTGTTGAACCACTTAGAAGACATTTATATGATTTGAAATTAAATTTTTGCTTTAAAGTAGAAATAGTTGATAATTATCATACTAAATATATAGCATGCTAAAAACTCTATTTCTATATTCATACTCCATCACTAAATAGTGAGAGGATTGAAATATGGTCAAGCTATAAATGAAAGCCTTAATTTTAAAATTTAATAATAGTTTGAAAGGAAACTAAAACGTTTCTTAAACGATGTAAAAGGTAAGCTATAAATAAAGAGGGTACTTAATAAGTCAAAATTATGGTGAGAAGTAGAATAAGTAAAATTAGATGAAGTAGCAGAATTTAAAATTAGTGAAGAATAAAGTTTTAATAATCACTAGTATAAAAGTGTATTTTGAAGATAAGTATATATTTTAGTTTATATATGATTTTAAGGATTGCAAATAGGTGGGATATTTATTTATAAATTTAGCTAATTTAAAATTTCTATATCAATGCTTTAGTAGCTACTATCTTATAATCTTCATTGCTCATTTCAATATTAATAAGTTTTAATTTTAAAGGTATTAAAATAAGTATTATTGCTCTATAAGTCTTTGCTTTATAAAATTCAATTTAAAGGTCATTTTATCCCTAAATATTTTAAATCCTGTCCAATTTCCCATTTTTATTATATTAATTAAATTATTTCAAAGGCCTAAAGCAATAAATAGTCAAAATGCTTAAAAAAGAGGTAACGAGCATATAAAATTTTAAAATCAAGGATATAGAAATAGTAGAAGGAAGTGCACTGGAGATATAGTATTAAGATTAGAAAGCTAAATAATTAATGACTAAAAGATTAGAAATAACTATAAGTTTCTAGATAGCGAAGCTATTGTTTTCATAATAAGAATATATACCAAGCAATGTAAATAATTAATTTCATTGAAAGTTAACTTTGCTTTTTTATAAAAGGATAATCCTACTATTATCATATTAAACCAAGTCTCTCTTTTAAATTTAAAACATTAGCAAATTAAAGTTATTCAGTAGAGGAATAATTATGCTTGATATAAATAGTTTATGAGAAATTTAAAATTCATATATGAAGAATTAGGATAAAAAGAAATGAGCTGGTAGATAATATGAAAAATAGATTTAAAAACCTTTATTAAAATTTATCTACTTGTAAAAGCAAAATTAAAGCAGATCTTATTAGGAAGATTTATTTGCAATAAGGGAATTCTATTTTCTTTAATTTTATATGATTTGCTTGAGGTGATTTTATACCCTTTTATTACCTCTAAGCTTTGCTTAAATTTTCGAATTTTCGTAAGCAAATTAAATAGATAATTAAGACAATCTAATAAATTACTTTTATAAGTAGTTACCTATAAAGGTTGTATTTCAAAGGTGGTTTATTTAAATTATTAAAGATAAAGATAAAAATGGGAAAATGCTAGACTTGCTGTACTAATAAAGAAACTCATGAGTTTAATTATTCATAAATCAATCTTGTTTTCACAGGACCTCATCAATCTGGAAAATCTTCCTTGATCTATTTCCTATAAAACAAGTAAAGAATGCGTTAGCCTAAGCCTACACAATATGTTGAAGAAACTATTATTTCCAGAAAAAACTAGGAAATAAGCTTAAAAGAGGATCCTAATTAATATACTTAAATCTTATCAGATGGTTGAGTATATGTAATAGATTCGTAGAAGGCAAGATTATAGTAAATTAACGAATTTCTTTAACATCTAAAAGACTAATGCCCTATTGTGATTTGCATGAATAAAGCTGATCAAAGCAGTTACTCTCTTAATACAAACAAAATAAAGTGAGGCAATCGATAATGAAATATAATAAAAACAGACAACAATGGAGAGGGTATAGAAGAAGCCATTGATTGGGTTATCGATGAAATAAACAAAAAAAATTTAGACAAACTTAGATGATTTATTTATAAACCAATTTTAAGCTAATGATATGAAATGTACTTTACTAAGCTAGATATATTTAAATTTTTCAATTTCAAGCATAAATAATCCTCTAAAATCTTCATTAAATCAGCTTTAACTTACCATATATAAATTATGAAATCTATTTCAATTTTAAGATAAAACTTTGAAATAACTTCTAACTATTTCCCATCTAGTAACTAAGCTTTCTATAATTGATTGCTTAATCTTAGAATAATTAAAATAATATTTCTATACAATTGTTCTATATAGATTGGTATTTTTTAACTTAATTTCAATTTCAGAATAAAAATTCATAAAAGTTTTCTATTCATATAGAAAATAAGGATAGGAGGAAAAAGTACTAGAGCTATTAGTTAAAAGCATGCTTTATGCTGATTTTTATAATTAATTTTGCTATAATAATAGTTCTTAGTTTGTCATATATAAACTCATAAAATAATGCAAAGAGAATGATCCTTCACATCTACATTATGATAAGTTTTTGAACGAACTATAAATATAAAATTTTGCTAAATCTATGTAAGCCGCCAAAAAATCCTTATAAAATTTAATAATTTAGTTGGCTTTATATCTCTTTGAAATCAGATAAAATCACACATTTAAAAATAGAAGGAATTAAATTAATAACTATATTCCAAAAAATTAAAATATCACACCTAGAAATAAGCTTTCATTTGGCTAGGGTATAAAATGCATAATACCAAATGACAGATAAATTTTTAATGTTAACTAATATTAAGACATCTGAAAACCTTTTTTAAGTCTTTAAAAACTCTTATTCATCTACTATAATCCTCACATCATTAAACATAAGTTTAATACTTTCATATATATTTATTATTCTTAGAATTCTTTGATCAAAATTATTTAATTTCGGCTATAATGACTCAAATATTTAGAAAAGCATAAAGTGTATAACTAAAGTTAGAAGAAAGCTAATGCTAATTAAATTTGAATTAGTGTAATAAATTGAAATAACTTCAAATAATTAAGACTTTTAATAAATCTAAGTTTAGAACTAACTTCTAAATCTATTTTTAGAAAATGATTATTAATAATATTTTAATGTTCTATGCAAAACTCGAATGAAACTAATAAGTTTTATTCTAAATTTCAATTTATTTAAGCTTTATTAATTAAAAGGATAAACTGTATAATTGATATAGCTAGAAAATGATAAATACACTAATTAAATTTTATAGATGAAATAAAATTAAGTTAGTAGTTTTAAGTTTGTTTTCACTTCTCAATAATAATCTGAGTAGTTTGCTAATATAAGCAAATTTTATAATTCGTTAAAGAATAAAGAAAGTGTTAGAATCAAATTTAATTTTGCTTTATATAAATAGAATTCATTAGTGTAAATATAAGACACTGAGCTTTTTTCTTATTTGCATAAAATATTTGTATAATTATCTTCAAATAAACTTGAAAATCTAGATTATTATAATAGAACATTTCAAATGATATTTAATTCTATATTTTTTAAATGCTTAAATGATATCTGAATTTAGATTCATGGATAATTTGAAGCGTTAAGAGTATATTTCTAAAATAATTTATGCAGTTATAAAAAAATATTTTATAAGATATTTATGAATATTTAAAGCAATCATTTTATGAGAAATCCTCCACTTAAAATTTAATAAATTTATAATAAACCTGCTGCTTTAATTTTTTAAACTAAATCTATTAATTTTTTTAATAGAAAGAATTTTAAATCTTTTTGAAAAAAAAAAGTTAGAAGATAGTTATTTGATTATATAAAATTTCCTTTATTATCAATGCTAATTTTACTTTTTATTTATCTATCTCCTATCTTTTATTTATCTTTCCAAAATTAAATATAAAATCTAAAATTATTTTATATTCTTTTTATGAAAAAATTTTAAATTAGTTAAATAAATTTTTTTTATTTATAATATAAAAAAAACGAAAATAGGGAAATTATTTTAAACATATAATAAAATTAATACATCTAATATTATAAAAATGTTTGTAGGTTTTTATTAGCAAAACTTTGGATTTTTAACTAAGATTTTAAGAATTTAATATAATATAAATAATTAAAATAATATTATAATAACTGTAAATTTTTGATATTATCTTTGAATTTATTGGAAAAATTTTTAATTTAAATAAATTCAAATATTTTACTCTTAAAATTGAATAAAAAAAATTATAATATATTTATGCTTTAAGTGTAAAATTAAAAATTTCTCTGAATTTATTACCTAAATTTCTTTCTTTTTTATTTTGTTTTTATACTTTTCAACTTTATAAGATCAAACTACCTTAAATATCAATTTAATAAAATTAAATTAAGTATCTTAATGTTTAAAATTATAACTATTAGAGGTTAAACTTCCAACTATAATTTAACTTAAATACATTATTAAGTTGAAAAGATCTCCTTTTTTCATATTTAAAATCTTTCGTATATTTATCATTTGCCATTTTTTCCTTTTAACTGCGAAAATAATACCCATTATGGTTATAAATAACGAAAACCATTTTATTAAAGGTGTAGAAACCTGAAGATTCATATATGAATTTTGAAAAGCTGCTCATATTATAATTTTAAATATTTGTTTTTAATTATTTACTTTTGCTAGCAATCTGGCTTAAAAATCTAATTTGTGAAGTGAAATACTAAGCTTTTTAATATATTTAATAGGTTCAAATTATTGGAAACTTATTATTTTTTAATATTTTTATTCATAATCTTTTTAAATCTTGTCACTTTCTTCTTTAGAACTTCCTTCTTCTTTGGAATTTGTTTATAGAGAACTCTGCTCTTCTTTATTTTAGATTTAAAAGTTTTAATTTTCTTAGTAAATTGGCAATTATTATTGCTAATTATTTTAAGAATAGCTTTAAATTTTTTGCTCATTTTAATTGATTTAAAGGGGTTAATCATTCTATCCCATCTACATCACAAATTATTCTTCCTCATTTTTTTCTTTTTATTTTTAGTCTTACTATATTATATGAAAATGATTACCTATAAAAATTATTGGGTATTTTATGTAAGTGTGTTTTCTTACAAAACTTAATTTTGTATTTGTAACTGTTCTGGATTTGTTTGTTCATAAATACTTAATTTATTAAAATCAATTTTAGTGTCTTTATGCTTTTCGTTCTCCTCTGGCTATTTAAAGTTAGATTAATCTTCCTATTTATTTGATGCTATGCTTTTTGCAGTAGAATCTTTACTAAACTCCTAAATACTACTTACAAATTCTTCAAAATTAATTTCTTAAACTTATACATACTTTTGATGCTACCTCATGAAGGGATGATCGAGAATGTCTTTTAATGAAATTCTTTCTTGAGGCTCGTGCAAAAGCATTCTTTAAATTAGATTTTTACACTCTAACGAAATATCAATTTCTAATGGTCATATCAAATAATTGAAGCCTTATTTTCACATTTTCCTTAGATCTCCTCATTCAGAAGCAGGAAAAGCTTTATAGCCTGTAATCATTTCATAAAGAATTGTTCCTAGACTCCATATATCGACTGCATAAGTTTATTTCTACCCCTTTTCTCTTTATTCTGGAGCTGAATAAATAGGACTTCCAACATCGGACTATGCAAGAATTTGCTAATTTGATAGACCAAAATCAGTTACTTTTAAGATAATATTTTAATTATCACTAGAAAGTAAAATATTATCTGGCTTTAAATCTCTATGAATAATACCTCTTGAATGAATTTCATAAATTCCAAGTACTATTTATTATAGAAATTCAGCACTTTAATCTAAAGAAAGGTATTTTTTACTCTTAATAAATTATCCCAAATTACCACCTGCCATAAATTCTGTAATGATATAATAATAATTGCTTATCTAAAAGTTGTCAATTATTTTAATAACATTCTCGAACTTTTTAATTTTAAGCAAAAGTTCAGCTTCTTTTTCTGCTTTCTAAAGATCTCTTTTTCTTTTCAATTATATTTATTTAATAGCCAACATTTGATTTTAGCCCTTTTCCTTTCCTCCATAAACTTTTCCGAATGCCCCTTCTCCTAGTTTTGTCTAACATTAATAGATTTTTTTCTTAATGAGAACTTCGAAAGGTTAAAAACCACCCTCCATTATTTTAAATTATTTAATTTTAAATAAAATTTATTAAAGAATTGCATATTTAACAATAAAGGTTATATTTTTCATTAATTTCATTTAAAAGGCTACCCAGAGAAATAGATAAACATAAGCACTTATATTTAGAAATAAAAACTAGCTACTTAGATTATTAACTTAAATTATATTATATTAGAATATTTCTATTTAATTTTATTTCAGAAATTAATTTATCATTACAAAACTAAATAATTGTATATACTTAAGGAACTTTCTCCACTTTTATAATATTTTCATTATTTATTGCTAATAATAGTTGAAGAAAGAATGTATCTTATTAAATTTAGATCTTAATTGTAAGGTAATTAATCGCTAAATCTTTATCTTGCTATATTTTTACAAATTGAATCATATTAGCAATGCTTATTAAATTCTTAGCTTAAGGTTATATTTGTTTATTTTAGTCAAATATTTTAGTTACTTTTCTTTTAGTTGTAGTGAAAGTAAAAATATCTGATTTTAAAAGACTTAAAAATGTATTAAGTTCTCTTAGATTATGCGATTCAATTGTTTTGTTATTTTGCTCATAAAACTCTTTTCACAAATAAAATTAAGTTATTCCTATTTAATGCTTTAAAAATCTGACTTGACTAATAATAAATTATGTAAAAATACATTCTTTATATTTTAATTTTAAGTATCTATAATATACCTTAGAGGTATAAGAATTACGTATCAAATAAAATTTAATATAATTACTTTTAAGAGTTTTATCTAGATTTATTTCTTAGTTTTTTATTAGATTTTCTCTTTATTTTTTTGTTTCAATTATTGATAAAAATTAAATCGAATAAATAAATAATTTATTGACAAGTAAGCAAAGCTTAAAAAAGAATGTATCTTTATTCTATTTTTATATTTAACTAAAAGTAAACAAATTATTTCTTTCTTACCAAGTAAATTACTTACTTCTTTCCTATTTAAATTACATTTAGAAGTATATTTAAAGCTCTTATGGTGTAATGGCGAGCACCTTGGACTCTAAATCCAATGATCTGAGTTCGAATCTCAGTAAGAGCACTTTTTTATTTATGCTATATATATTTTTTAAATAAGTCTTAGTCATAATAATATCTATTAAAGTTTTTTTATAGTTAATCAATTGCTTTAAATATAAATTTGAAATAATTAAATCTCAATCTCTCATCTAACTAAGATATTAATAAAAGTATTAATTTAAATTATTACTAAATATAAAAAGTAACTCTAAAATAAATTTCCTAGTTCTATTTATCAAACGAGTAAACTTCTTCATATATCAAGTAAAACTTATGTCTTACTATTTTTAATTAATGTAAATGTATTGATATTTCAAAAATAAGTAATAAGCAAATCATGGGTATTAATGCTTCCAGCATTTTTATTTGAATTAAAGGAATTAGTTGCATCTTTTCCATAAATGGGCTCTGAACTACAATTATAACAATTTTAGTTTTAGTTTTAGTTTTAGTTTTAGTTTTAGTTTTCGGTCTCAGTATCTGAATGTTTTCTTTGCATTATCATCATTTTTTTTTCTTTTTTACATCAATTAAAAATTTTAATTTTTGCTTATTTTGTAATTTAATCTATTCTATTGGATAATTATTTTATATCTAATTATATTTTTATAACTTATTATTTTGTTCCTATGAAGTATTACTAAAGAAATTTAAATATCTCTCTTATACATGAATCTTAACATTTTTATTCTAATTTTTAGATTCCTCATTAGTTTCTCATTGTTTTTTTCAGTTTTTTAAACTTTCCCTGGAAGTTAAACTTAATTTTATTACAATTTCATTGCTTATTTATTAGTAAGTGATGAATTCCAATATTTCTTACTTCTAGATATTCTTACTCTATTTCCTAGAATTTTTTTTCAAATATTAAAGTAGCAGCTTGATGTGTGATCTTATCTCTGGATTTTTGTAGCTTAGATAATTTAGGATGTAGTTGCTCCTATTTCATGGAAGCTGAGAGAAAATCTTTGGGTATAACTTTTTCCATTTTTTTAAAATATTTTATTTTAAGATAACTTATACTTATTTTATTTCCTTTTTAGCTTATAAGATTTTAATTAATCTTCTTAGATTTTGTTTCTGATTTTAATAATTTTTCTAGATTTCTCGATATTTTTAGATATTTAAATTTAATTTATGTAGCAACTGTTGGATATGAATTAAAGAAAAATTTAGTTTAGGATATCTAATAATGGTATTCATGAGAAAAAGCCAGCTATTAATCCACTTTAAATAATTTTATTATATATTTTTAATTTAAATAGGTTGGAAAGCCCTTTCCTTCGGATGCTGCTTGGAGGTCCAGCATGGAAACAAAAAATGAGCGCGGACGAAGGATAAATTGGAAGAAGAGAAACTAATAACAAGAGAAGGAAGATGTGACAAGCTGGAGAACTCTGAATGCAAGGAGGAAACTTTCTTCATCATAGGTCGGGGAAATGTACCCGTAATCGCATATTGCATCCTATGCTTTGGAAGGAAAAATTATTGGGACGTACCGCAGGAAGAGGAAATAAGGTAAGAGAGAAAAGAGAGATTTATAAAAAAATGTTCGACATTAAATATAATTAATTTAAAGAGCTGCGAACCAACGAGAATGATACGCGCTCTATAATCGAATTTATTTTCTTATTTATCTATTACTTTTACTTTATTATTTTTATAGCTTTTATAATTGCTAAGGTCCATTTGATAAATTTGATCTAAAATAAAAAAAATTACATATAATGAAATATTTAAAAATAATTAAAACTAAAAAAATGTTCAAAATTTCTAAGAAAAATGAAGAAATTATGATCATAAATTCATTATAAGAATTATATTATAAACGTTAAATAAAATTAAAAAAATACACTCAAAATCCAAAAATATATTGTAAATTTTATTTAAAAATATGTTTATTATTTATAATAAAAGCAAAAGGGGTTAAGCTAAAAGTTACAATTTTATATATATTTTAATCTTATAGCTAATATTTTTAAACTTCTTATAATTTAAAAAATTTTGGCTTTGTAATATATAAATTATATAATTTAAGTTTCTTTCATAAATTTTGAATTAAAGAATTTGCATGCAGAAACTGCTACTACTTAAAAAAGTTGAAAAGTAAAATTATCCAATTTTTCCGAGCTCTGGAACTCGCGAATCTCACCCTGCTCTCCATTTCTTGTCAGTTCCTCAACCTCCGAGTTTTCAAGATTTCTTTTTAGTCTTTATACTTGTCCATTTATCCTACACCAAATCTTGTTTTTCATCTATACTATTCTTTTCTTGATTTGCTATTATCATGATTTTTCTCTGAGTTTCTAGAAAGCAGGGCATTTTCTCCATAAATGTTATTTACTATTACAGTAATAACATAATTTTTTAGTCTTTATTATTCTTTCTACATTTTTTTCTATTGGGAATTTTTGATTTCCATTTGCATTGCTCCAGTTTTACTCAACTCTGTTCTTGGTATTTATCCTCTTAATTTGAAAATTGTTCTGTTAGATGTGTAATTTTTCTGTCTTATTCTTTTTGAAATTCCAAAATGAATACATTTCCCTTTCATAGCTCATTAATCTTATCTCATTAAATTTTTCTCTTAATAATTAAAAAGATGGTGGGAGCTGAGATTGACCTTCTGAATCATACTTTCTGGTTTTATGGCTAGGAACAAGTTCCTTCCCTATCGCTGAGAAAGTCCCTGGTCAAAGTCAACCTTTGCAAGGGAATGCCTTCCTTTTGATTATCCACTCCTGGTAGGGGCTTGAAGCCTGGCTGCCCATAGTGATGGAGCTCCCTGGCGGCTGCTTTTCGAAAACAACAGGATATCTCCGTTATCCCATGGAGGGAGTGTTGGGATCGTTAAACTGCAAGAAGTTGCAGTCCAAAACTCTTTAAGTTTAAAATTAATTAATTAAATTTTTCTCTTTGCTCTTTTTATTCAATTTTCAGAATAAGCTCTTCATTCAAAGTATTTAAATTTTGAACCTCTTGCTAGATGTTGATAACCATTAGAGCTAGTTGAGCAATGACAACTTTCTCTTTTCAAAATCGAACTCACTCATTGTCTGGTTTATGGCGATTTTCTATTATTTCCTCGGTTTTTCGGCCGTAGTTGGAGGAGTCTATTTTTTTCTCTTGCCTTTTTTTTAGTTATTATCATTTCTTATTAAGAAGAAAATTAGTTAGAAGACGACATATGGTGAGAAAAAGTAGCATCTTGTTTCCTCTCTTCTTTTTGACCCAAGCAAAATATTTAAGAAGCCTTATCAAAATGCCTACAATTTTTTTATTTCTTTAATATAAGTTAAAATTAAATTAATTAATTAATGCTTTAATCAAACTATTTATATAAGTTTATCTTTTTATAATTTTAATTTTCTTTATATACATCTATTCTCATTATTAATCTTTATTTTAAATTTAAATATTTAAAAGTATTTACAATGAATCTTTACCTATATAATTATGATTTATATTAGCTTTAATATAATACTATTATTATGCTTTCCATCCAAATTTAATTTCGAGATAGAGACAATTTTATAACTATCTTTGCTAAATTTTGAAAAAAAAAAAGATAATTCAAACTTAATAAACCAAAACTGAAAATTTATTTATTTTATCAAGAATTTATCATTAATAAATTTATAAATAAATCTTCCCATTTTACTTTGCAAATAGGTTACTTTAGAATAAATTTTTTAATTATTTATTTTCATTTATTTTTCTTTTTACCAAATATAATATAAAAAATCTAATTTGTGGAATGGAAATTTTTTATTTATTTGAATATTTTAAAATTTTAATTTTTTTATAGTTCTAAGTGTTTAAAAAATAGTTTTTTCATTCTTTCTTTTAAATCTTATCACTTTTCTCTTCTTTTAAATTCTCTTAAAAAGTTTTCTAAGATTTTTTATCTTAGATTTGATTTTCTTCATAATTTAGGAAACCCTACGTCTCAATACTTTAATTCTGATTTTAATTCTATGTTTCGATATCCCCATTTTATTAGAATTAAATATTATTTTCCATCTCAATCACAATTTATTTTTCTTCATTTTTTATTTCCTCTACTTAATCTTACTATATTAGATGAAAAAAATTACCTACAAAGGATAAGGATTTGTTTCCTCTCGATCCTAGCTTACAACAATTTCTTTTTTCCTTAATTTCTTTGTTTTTTACTTTTCTTAATAAGATTTATCTTTCACTACTTATTCATTTTAATTTTTGCTTTTAGCCGTTGATTCTTTTTCTCATTCCGAAATGATGCTTAACTTTTTTTTAGGGTTATAATCTTAAACTTCTACATTCTATTAATGCTACTACATAAACGGATGGTTAAGAATATTTATCAATGAAATTCTTTTATCAGGATTGCTCTAAAGCATTTATTATATTAAATCTTTACAATCTAATGGAATTTATATATTTTCTGGCCATTCCAAATAATCATAACCTTTTTTTCAGAATTTTGATAGTTCTTGTCGCGTTTATTCAGATAAAACGATTTTTCCTGTTACCATTTCATAAAAAATTGTCCCTAAACCCCATATATCAACTGCATAAGTCTAGTCCTGTCCATTTTCATGTTACTCTGGAGCTGTATATAATAGATTTCCAACATTGGATACTGCAAGATCTTACTAATTTGATAATCCAAAGTCAGTCACTTTCAAATTAATATTTTAAATGTCACTGGAAAGTAAAATATTTTCGGGTTTTAAATCTCTATGAATAATACCTCTTGAATGAATTTCATGAAGTCCAAGTCCAATTTATTTTAAAAATTAAGCACTTTATTCTTAAGAAAGAAATTCCTTTTTCTCAATAAATTATTCCAAATTACCACCTGCCATAAGATCAGTTACAATATAGTAAACATTTTCTACTCTAAAGCTATCAATAAGTTAAATAGTATGCTCGAAATTTTTAATCATTTTCATAAATTTAATTTCTCTTTCTACTTTAGAAGGATTGTTTTTCCTTAGAGATAAAACTTTAATTGCATACCTTTAATTTGTTTTATCTAAATAGCACTCATAGACTTTACCAAAAAATCCTTATCCAAGGAGTCTAGTAAAGTTATAAATTCTATTACCATTATTGACTGAGAAAGGTAAATTTCTACCTTCCATTTTTATAATTATTAATTTTAAACTAAAGCAGATCTCATAAGTTTAAATTTAAGAAAATAATTTAATTTTTACGTTAATTTGGTTTAAAAGATTTAATTAAGAAATAATTAAACCATAAGCTGTAATAATTTAAATTATACCTTATTAATAGACTATCAACTTGATCTATTATAATATTAATATTTTTCATTAAAGTTTAATGTTCTATTATTTAATAATTCTTTTGGTAAAGAGCTTTTTAAAGGCTTAAAACTCTTATAAGTATATTAAGTGATAGGTAAATCTCTAACTTCATATATTGCTTACTAATTGAAATTAACCATACACTAATTTTATTCTTAGCATGATTGAAATTTATTTAATGAAGTGCTATATTTAATTAATTAAGTATAAATAAATAAATTTGATTATAGAGCAAGTAGCACTCTCGTTGGTGTGCAGCTCTTTAAAAAAAATGCTTCATACTGACAAGAATGTTTGTTACTGGTAAAATTATTAGATACTGGTAGACCTTGTTCAATACTGGTATAATTATTCAGTACTGATAAAAATGTTCAATACTGATATAATTTTAGAATACTCGTAATCTTTAATACTTGCTGGTTTTCCAAGGACATGGCAGGATTGTGTCTCATTGCATCACCAAAGCAGAGGATGACATGTGTCAATTATGGGTACTTAAATTCCCCACCTCTGATGAAGCTCGCAATATTATTTCTTTTTCGTTCCAGTATTAAAAATAAACGAAACCAAGTCAAGCCAACGTCGAAGGTCTAAGAATCTTATGTCTTGAGGCCAAACCAAAGCAGATGAAGACATAAAGTCGATTATGGGTACTTAACTTCCCCAACCTCTGATGAAGATGACCTTGTTGTTCACCTTCGAACAACTATGGCGTTTTTAAAGAAAAATATATAATAAAATATTAAAGATTATTATAAAATGTATTATATTAGCTAGAATAATATTGATTATTGTATGATACTTATATTTCTATATCTACACAAACTATGCTTATTTAATGCTTTATATATAATTTAATTAAATAATTAATAATGTTATAAAATAAAGTCTCAAATATTAATTATAAACATTATGGTTTATCTTTTAGGAAAAGAATAGCTTATCACATATTTTTATAATAACTTTTATAATTTTAACGTTTTATCTGAAGCTTTTTTATTATGGTTATAAATTTTACTTCTGAATTTATCTGATTCCTTAATTTGTAAGTATTATCTTTTATGTTAATGTTTTCTATGGTTTCTAGCAATGTATCTGATTATTTAAAATTCTATTGAAAAATAGTGAAATTAAAAAAGTTTCTTAAATTAAAAGTACGATAAATAAATGAGATCATAGAGCGCGTAGCACCTCAATGGTACGCAGTTCTTTAATAAAGATTTTTAAAGTTTAAATTTCCTTGCTGAAGTCTCCCACAGTGCTAGCATACCCTTGTGAGTTTTATCTTCTATAGAGCCACGATTGGAATGCTATCCTAAGGGACCTTAGTATCTGGTATCTTTCATCAATAGCATTACTTTATACCTCTTTATTCTTTATCTGCTCTCTTGGCTCCTAACAAGATTTTTGTTCGGTTCTTCGCACATGGGTACTTCCTGGTACCAGATCTTAAGTCAATGTCAGTTTGAGGATTGTTACTCCCTATTTATTTTTATAATAAATAACTTAAATTAGAGTGGCACACCATTGTTTGGTTCACCATGAAAAAATAAAGGAGTCGGATTTGGTTACTAATAATAGGCTAGAAATGTTTCTAGGTTCATCTGGTCTCTTTGCTTTTTGTCTTTTTCTCTTTTTTATAATCAAATTTGATTACCTTCACTCTTCAAATTCTTGCAATCTTTTCAAAGACTGGAGTTAGAAAGGGTTAGAGAATATTCCAATATTAGTATAAAATTACTCAATTAGGTCAATTCTTCTAAGCAATATTATTTAATCCCAGTCAAGTCTTTGTTGTTTCCTATTTCCTGATCAGAATAGCGACATGTAGAATCAGGATAACTCTGAGATCTGGATTTCGGTTCCCTCTAGTCGACCTCTCGTACCGATAGAGGGAACCCTCGAACAAGTAAGAATTATCACACAATGGCCCCGTCCTTTTACTTGTTTGTGGTGGCATCTATTGCAAGAGTACTTGCAATGCAGACATGACTACACCAGATTACCTACTCAGTCGACTAGAAACCAGAATCCATTATAAAAATGAATATATAATAAGTTCTATTTCTAAACTAAGAATAAGTAAATTTAAGATTTGATTCTGATTCATCAAATAAATCCTATATATTATATATATATTATCATAATTAATTTTATTTTAGTCATTTTTCTTACTCTTTTTACTTATAAGATTTTAATATATTGCTTTTATAAATTTTTTTGTATATTAAGGGCCTTTTTCTCGTGTTATTGGCATATGCTAAATCGTTAATCTTATTTTAAAGTTGGCTTCTATCTAATATGGTTTTTATAAAAATTAAACAAGAATATTTAATATTGTAATGTATGGAATAAAGCTTTGGCATAAATCTTTTAAGTATTTTAATTATTTGTTTCTTTTACTCTACTACTATAACAGATTGACTAAGGGCTAAGACCATTTTATATTTTTGATATAAACTAAACTTAAATTATTTATACTGAACAATAAAAAAAATTAAAATTTAAAAATTATTTTAAGGGAAATGAAATAAAAAATTGATCTTAAATTTATAATAAAAAATTATACTATAACTACTATTTAAAATTCAAAATATATAAACATAAATTTACTAAAAAATTAAAAATAATAAAAAGCAAACTATTGATAAAGAAAAGGGTATTATTATTATTTTAACTAAATGTAAAATTAAAGTTTGCATATCCTGGGTTCTCAACCAGGCTTCTACTGACAAGTTTTTTTCCGTGGTTGTTCTCCACGACCTTTTTTTAAAGTGGACGGCTACCACGAAGGATTCTCTTAGTTTCTTGTTCATATTTTCCATTTATATATTTCTTATTTAATAATCCAAAGTTTGTTTAAGTTTCTTCAGGTTCTTTATTCTTCATTATACTTGAGTTATCTTCATTTCTTACAATGTCTTAGTAAATGATACCAAGATTAACAGTACCAACAATTTTTATATCGTTTTTCTAACTTCTATTTTTAAAAAACTTTTTTCTCCAGTATCTCAATTCTTTTGTTTATATTTGTATCATTTTTTACTTAATTTTACTTTTCTTAATGTTGTATTTTGTGCTAATCTTCTTCTATGATCATTCTTTGTGATTAATTGAAATTAGTTTACGACATTTCATAAAGTTAATTTTCTGTTACTATTGAGTTTTTAATCAGTTAATTTTTGAGAATTTGCAGTTCTTTATTTTAATCTTCTATGTAATTCATTAGCTCCCGGATTTTTTCTCCTTGCTTAAAAAATATTTCTTCATATTTTGCAATTTTTTTCTTTCATTTTTTCGATTTCGCTTTGGAGTAAATTGTTATTTTTGGTTTCAGGGTTTTATTGTTCATTCGGACCAACCATTACTTTTCCCTCTGAAGACGAGCATGATTCTCTATCCTGTCTTTACTTTTTTAGCTCCTCGTTCGTCACTTGTTTTCTTGTTTTTCTTTGTTATTTCTTAGAAAGACGAATGTTCTTCTCCATTTTTTTTATTTAGTGAATAATTGTTTTATTATTAAATAAAAGGGTATTACTATATAAAATTATTAATTAAACTTAATTTATTATAAATAAAAAGCGGTTTAATTTTAAATTATTAATAAAGTGAAAGAAAAATATAAAAAATTAAGAAAAATTTTACTAAAATAAATAAATCCTTGGAAATTATTATTAGAAAAATTGATCTTTTGCATAAATAAATATGGAAGAAGTTAATTACAGTTTAATTTCTATTATTAACTTATTTTATTTTTGTAATATTTCATTTAAATTAACTTATAAAAAAAAAAGTTAAAGTTAAAAAGCTTTGTTAAAGCCTTAGTAGTCAGCCATCTGACCTATTCTATCAGCTTGTCTCTATTAGTTTGTCTTGAATTCCTATTAGGCTTAGTTAGGCGGTGTAGCACTTCATTAGTGCACCATCCTTTAATATTCGGAATAGTTTTGGTCTTGCACTTAGCGTTCCTAATTATTTATCCAAGGATTAAGATTTGAATTAAAGAATTTTTTTCTATAAATTTTTCCGCTTTATGTTGGATATATCCTAAATAGTTTTCTAAAAATATCTTATTTATTCTTTCTTTAAATTTCGTTTAGTTAGTAGCAGTATTTTCATTGGTGTTATTTATTGCACACGTAGCATTTTATTCTTCTTTTAAACTATTATTCCTGTAACACTTATTTAATTTAAATTTACTACTTATTTTAAATAAACGTTTACTGTTTATTTTAATTTGAGGCTTCATTTTCTATTTCCATAGGATCTGATTAATTCTGTTAAAACGAAAATGGCGTTACCTGAATTTATTATTAAATTTAAAGAATTCTTTGTTCCAGTTTGTTTTCTATTTCTTATGATTATTAATATTGTTTCTCAAGTAATGACGTTATTAGTTTTTCTAATTTTTCTACTTTATCAGTGAGGTATCTATTTTTAAACATAAACTCTTTTAATGACTTAGATAATATTTCTATTTGAATTTGTGTCGGAAGTTTTTTTAATTCTGGATTTCCAAGTGGTTAATGTTCGTCATATCAATCATATTTCTCACTTTCATTCATTGTAATTATTTCGCTTTTTTTTTTAGAGAATTTTCCTGTTTAAATGTTTTGTTCAAAGTTCTGTTATTTCTTAGAAGCCATTTTATTTGATAATAGCATAATAATTTAAATTTCATTATATTATTTTATTATCTATTTTAATTATCTTTTATTAAATAGGTTTATTTATTTTTATTTATTATTTTGTTTATATTAAATAATCTTAAATTATAACTTAATGTTTTTAGTAGATATATTTAAAAAAAGTTTAAAATTAATTAATTTAATTAATTAAGATAAATGATACTTTTTGAATTTAGTTTAACTATTTTATTTATTATTTATTTAATTAAATTAAATATTTTATATTATAATTATAATTTTTATGCTATATATTGAGATATTTATTAATTTTAATTATTTACATATTTATCGTTTTAATGTGTTTATTATGAAGTAGTTTAAAATAAATTTTAGCATATTGCTCCGATTATTTATTTATATAGGTAGTAAATTAGCGAAATATTCGTATTTTAATATTTAAATTAAATTATTTTAAAATTACTTATTTAATTTTAAATAGTAGATAATCTAAATTTACTCATTATACATTTTAGATTTTAATGTCACATAAATCAGTTTAAGAAAAGAGTAAAAAACATAATTTTAGGAAAAAGATACTGTTTAAATAGAAAAGAGAAATAAAAAGAATAGCAAATATTATATTTCTTAACAAAGCTTAGTAAAACTAGTAACTTTTTAATTTATTATTTAAAAGTTAAAAATAATTGATAATTATACAATATACGATACTTTTATAATGTTTATAAAGCATCAATTATAGTAAAACTTATTTGTAGGTAGTTGAATATTATAAAAATGATAAATAACCTAAGAAAATTAAGTTGGCTAAAAGTTAGAAACCCAGTAGTTAAAATTTTTTATGGAATAATTACAATATACGGGTCTTCGCTAAATTCTTACATTAAAATTTTTAATTTTTTTAATTATCTTTTGAATTTTACTCAATAGTTTTTAATCTATTTTTGCTTCATTTATGAGAGGGCCCTAACTACAATTTCTGATTTAGTTAACCTTTAATTTTTTTAAATAATTTAAATGTTCAGCTTTTTTGATTTTTTATCCTTGAATTGCTGGATTTCTTTTACAATTATAGTATCTCATTTGGATCAACTTATTATGACTCGACGATTTTTAAATTAAAGTTTATTTATTTAATTTTTAACTATTTAACTTAATAAAAATTTTCAATAACTAATCAATAGATGATGTTTGAGATTTGACATGGCGGTTTCTTGATATTAAATTCAGTCGACTTCACAGTTCGCTTTTTATTAGAAAAAATATATCTCTATTCATATATTACATGACTACTTTATAATTAAGTTATTTAATAGATTATATAAGCATATTAAATTTAAGATATAGTTACTATATAGGTTAAATTTTTTCTTTCAACTTCAAATTCTTTAATCTACTTCTATCTACTTTCTCTTTTTCTTCCTGGCATAAAGTTTAGCTTCAGTCATTTTTTTCACTCAGCTCACTATGCATAAACTCTTAATCTTCAAATTCGAAGTTTGAGATTACTTAACGTTCATCAAGAGAATCAAAAGATATCTTTGGTTTTCAAGGATAGGGTTTTTTAAAATTGCACATATTTTAAATGTTCCTTTTAAGGAAAGATCGTTAAAATTAAATTTCTTCTTTACTAAATATTTAATACTAACCCTAGATATTTTATTAGAGAGTTACTTAAGTATCTTTTATTTTATTTTCAGTATATACTTATTATTCTTTAGCTTAATTATTCTACTCAAAACTCACATTCTAAATTTCAAAGCTGATACTTTAGTTTGCTATTTTATGATCTCTTACAAGCTTTTATAAGATAGCTTAGTTTCTTTAATTGAATTTAGAGAATTTTTTGTAGTCTTTATATTTAAGGATAAATTATTAAATTCTATGTTGTCAGTATTTTTACTATGGCAATACAATGTTTAAACTAATCTAGTTATAAAGATCTACCAAACTACTTTCAAGTAGAAGTAATCATTCAACTTACTTCAAGCATTTTACGGTTTCCTTTTATTAAAAAGCTTAGAAATCTTTATTGGTGTATTTGTTTTCCTATTCTAAGTCATAGTATTCATTTAAGTCTTTTGGTCTATACTATTCATCGTTAAGCTACTAATTGAGATTAGCATTCTTTTTTTAGCTTCTTTTTGATATTTCTATTCTTATTTCTATCAATTGGCTACTATCTCTTGTAACTTAACTCTATTTTTAAAGCAAGCTAAGTAGAAATATCATTTTAGAGATGTAATATGAATCTCTGATCCTACTTCTATTATAATTTAATGAAGCCAAGTTAAGATAAAGGATCAGTTAAAGATAATTAGAAGCAAGAAGATAATTAAATCTAATATTGGATAATTCTAACCTTAGTCAAAATAAATTCCACAGTATAGAATGAAAATAGAAATAACTAAGTAATTTATCTCCTACCTGTTCAGTCTATTCTTAGCAAGAGGCTTAAACTTTAGCTGAAGCAAAATACTGACTATTAAAACTAGTATCACGCATCAAAATTAGAAAATGATAGTGGCATTTTATGAGAAAATGAATATCAATGATATGGTGAACTTCTCATACATTTTGACAAACTCTCAGTAGTAATATTTTTCTTTATACCCAAGAGTCAAAAATCCGAATTAAGATTTAATCAAGATTGAATTAATGCTTCCTCTTTTTTTGTATAGATACAAAACCACAATTAAAGGAATTAGAATTCCAAACAATATGAGTCCAGGTAAAGCAAAGCTAAGAATGAATTGAATATGTTTTCCCTTTCATCATTCAATGTCTGTATATGCATTTAGAACATACAGTCCTTTGGAAATCTGTTAACAACTGAATGAACTAAAAGCGGTAAGTATTAGATTTGTATTTATCTAAAAAAATGTAATGCTCATCACAGTGATGAATACTGACTTATTGAACGGCTTCCTTCTCAATAACGAATAGACCAATAGAGACAGAACGCAAACAATTAAAATTACTAAAGGTAAAAATAAAGTGTCTATTACTTTGTCATAGAATCTTCTCTCACCTTCATAATAAACACAATCGAATTTAAAGATAGTGGAAGTTAAAGCTATATACTATTCATTTATTTTAAATAGCTTTTTAATTGTCTCTGGTCAGTTGAATTAAAAATTCTGTACTAGCACTGAAAATTACATATAATTAGTAAGTATTTTAAAATATACACTTAGATATGATTCCTGGTCATAAGCTGATTTTAATGTTTACCTAACAAGATAGATAATATACACTATGAATATAACTAATATGAATGAAGCTAGTACTGTTGCTTATTTTTTATCCATACATTTTTAGCATTTATTTACTTCATTCTTTAATCAATGTTGTTTATAGACATCACATAAAATTCCTTGATACCCTTCTGCACATCTACCTGTTAAATTTTAATAGTCATAAAAATATTATCTTTGTGTTTAATTTGTAGATTAAATGTATATTTATGCCTTACTATTATTCAAATAGGCTCCCAAACAGGAATATTTATTAGGACACTTAAGAATAGTTTCTGTAATGTTATTTTATCTTCAATATCCTTTAATCGGTACTATTAAGTCACTACCATAGCATCTTGCTCCTTCCATGCAATCTTTACATGATTTTTAATTAGTATTTAAGGAGTATTATCCATAGAAACAACTTTAACATCATCTACCATCAATTAATATTGATCCACGTAAAAATCTTTTATGTTAATTTATACTGAAAATGTGCTTTAATAGCTTTAGTTAGAAAAAAAAAATTTCTTATCAATAGCATCAGTTTCAAAGTTCAAGCTAACTTAACTTCCAGGTTAAGCTTTAACTATTATATCTTTAATATCGAAAATCCCTAAAAATGCATTTATTCTTGTTTTACCTTAAATTTTTGCATCTTCATTAGTGTAAATAGTTGCAATGGATTAGTTATCAGTCTTGACTACTTATCCAAAAGCGTTTAAAATAAATATTTAATCATCAGGAATCTAAAATCCTGGTATTATATCAGGTAATTATCTTTAATATTAATCTTCATTACAATAAGATAGAACATCAGATTCTTAACTTTCTGATAGCTCAAAAGCAAAAGAGGCTAAATTATTACCATAGTAGGCTGAGTTATTTTAGAATAGCAAGCAAGATTAATTATCTTATATCTCAGGTATAAATTAAGGAACTGCTCCTTATAGAGAAATAGCTCCTCCTTCTCCAAATTTATTCCTTATTTTGTTACCAATAAATAGATTATAGTTAAATTAGTAATTACAAACTTGGTCTTCTGCACAAACGAATCTTAAAGCTCCACCTTTAGAAATAGGTTCATTTCCTTTAATTGAATTATTTATAAATAAGTTGTTTAGGAAAGTAACATTAGCATTCTATACATACCCCACACCTCCATGCTTAGATGCATTACACTAATAATATTAGTTATTTTCAATTAAATAGTTCTTTTATATTTTATCATTTAAGATAGCAAAGCAGGAACCTTGTTATGCTTGCTACATTGAGCAGTTACAACTATACATATTCATATCCGAATTTAAAGAGTAAATAGCACTCCCATAATTTAGCCAGCTTACACCATGAATAAATTCAGTACCCTTCAGAGTAAAGATGCTATTTTCATTAAAAACTGCTGTATTAATGTAATTACTAAGTATGCAGTCTTCTATGATGAGTCTAGATTCTTTTGCATAGATAACTGATCCATAATAAGTAGAGTCAATATATTTAAACTTTACCTTTCATAAGCTTAAGTTTGATTATAAAGCATAAATGAGTCCTTAATCAACTTTCATTTTTTCAAATTTAGATTGAGTTAAGATAAGATTTGATTTAGTTAAGTAAAAAGCACTTCCTAATGTTCCATTCGTATTGTAGAAATAAGAATTATTAATGGATATAATGGCTTAAAAATCGCTCATTATGAATACTCCCGTATACGCTTTTTGATTCTAGAATGTTGAATCTTCAATGAGAACATATGAGTTCCATATCATAAGACCTGAAGTTAATTCAGTAACTTAGTTTTAATCAAAGGATGCATTTTAAGTAACATCTAGGTTTTGTAAATGAAGATTATTGAATTCTATCCTACATTTCTATCAATCTTACTATTCTTTATCTCATTTCATTTATCCTTTCAAGAGCTCCATAAACTTATAACACCCATAGTAAGAGCTGTATTATTAGTAACAAGGCAATTATTTATTTGGAAGGAAGAACTCTACAAATACAAAAAAGCTCCTTCACTTGCAAAGTTATTAGTAAATTAAGAATTATATGTCTTGAAATTACTTCCTAGCAAAAATAACCTATTCCTCCACTATTAGAAGCTGTGTTTTTACTACAATTTACTCAGAAGAAGCTTAAACTAGTAGATTGGATATAGAAAACTGATCCATATTCTTCTTTATTGTTATCAAACTTCGAATTATAAATTGATATATTTGAATCGAAAGCTTTTAGTGCACCTCCAACTTAAACTATGCTTTCATAGCTTAGAAAATAAGAAATTTAAGCCTTTACTTTCTAAAGTGAAAGCATAGTTGCTTATCCAGCAGAATTATTAAATATTTCACAGTTCTAATTAAGATAAAATCTTTAGTTGAGTCTATCAAGCTTCCTGATACTTAGACTATATTTCTTGTGAAAACGCAATCTTTTATTGAATAAGTCGATAATTCAGACCAAATAGCTACTCCTTTAACTCCTTAATTTTCTTCAAATTTAATTTACCGAAATAAAGATTAAGATAATCTCTAAGAAACGATGAAGCCACTTGATGCTTTATTTTAGATAAGAGAGCAGTTTAATAGAGAAAAATTCTAGTTTAATACTTCTATCAAATCTCCTATTTAAATATTGTTTAGTTTAAAAAGTGTTTCCTATATTATACATAGAAAGCTTTTAGCTGCTATAACTCCGTAACTAGCATTGTTTTCTAAGAATTAACTTGCTTTTATAAATAAAAAGTCAGCTGAGTCAGATTACAGAACTGAGTATACTTGATTGTTCTAAAATTTACAGTCTTCCAAATGCAGCAGTTTTGATACGCTTGATTCTAGAACTTTTCCATTTTTAGAAGTATTATTTTAGAATTTTATTTGCTTAAGTATTGCATTTGACTACGAAAGAGACATAATTGAACCTTAAAATGCTAGATTATTGACTATTTCAATATGGAATAAATTAAGATAGGATTATGATAAATATATGGCAGCAGCATCAGAGGCATTATTATTGCTTATTTCATTATTTTACATTCAAATTTTGCTATTTTATCCAAATATAAATCCTCCTTATATTTAAGCCTTATTTTCAGTAAAATGGCTATTTTCAATTGAAGCGTTAGATTACTCCATATATAAGCAAGCACCATACTAAGCTTGATTCAACTAAGCTATTATTTCTTGGATAATCAGAATACTTTACTCAGAGTAAATAGATCCTCCTTTAATGAAAGCTGAGTTATTAAGAATGCTAATTTAAATCATTTAAATAACTGAATTAAAAGTGTACAAGAAAGCTCCTTTTGAAGCTAAATTGCTCTAAACTTATATATTTAAGAGCAAAGAAGTTACTTTATTGAGGAAAATGGTTCCATCTTAAAATGCTTCATTATGCTTTACTTCTAAATTCTCCATTTTCAACTTAATTTGTGATAAGTAAGCTACACTTCCTTATCCAGATTTATTAAATCTAAAATCACAACCAAATATAATAGAGCTATGAGAGTCTTCAGTCTCAATAAAAAAGCCTCCTCCTTTCAAAAAAGCGTAATTGCCAGAAAAGAAACTATTTTTTATTTTATCGAAACTTGATTGCTATAAGCATGCAAATCCTCCACTATCTTACTCTGCCTAATTACTTGAAGAGTTTAAATTAGCGACTTAGTCAATATGTGACTTATATAAATATAAAGCTCCACCACAAAAAAAAGTGGCTTTGTTTCCAAAGAATTAACAATCTTAGATAATTTGTATTTCAGATGTTGATGTACTTAAAGATCCTCCAAACTATTAAGCTGGATTATTACTAAATAGTGTGCTTTAAATTAAATTTATAGTAGTATTTTGAATATAAATACCTCCTCCTTATATAATAGCTCTGTTTCCTTTAAATAAAGTAGAGCTTATTGTATTTATTTTATTATCATATAAAGCAAAAGCCCCTTCATTTTAGTAAGCTTCATTTTATGTGATATTATTATTTTCTATTTAGTCTACATCACATAAATATGAACTCAGAAATCCACCATTTTAATAAGCTCTATTTTTAGCAGCTGCTACATTATTAATTTGTTTGACTGTACATTTATATAAATTAATAGCCCCTCCAGATATAAGAGTAGTTTCATTCCCAATGAAAGAGTTATAATTTAGGGAAATTACATCTAATTTGTAAGCATAAATAGCCCCTCCTTCATTTCCCTTATTTTATTGAAATTTATTATTTTCAATATAATTTACTTAAGTGTCCTCAAAATAAAAGCTTCATTTTGCTCAGCAATAATATAAAGAATATTGTTAGTGTAGCAATTTAAAAAGGCAATAGCACCTCCATTTTGATTGGCTTAATTTTAATAAAAATAGCTAGAAAGAAGTTAAGCTAAATTAGCTTACCATAGATACATAAAGCCTCCGCTTATATGATAAGCTATATTTCTAACAGCAGTGACATTATAAAAATAAGTAATATTAGATTTTCATATATACAAAGCCCCACCATGATAAAAAGCCTTATTATTATGAAATTAGCTGTTTTATATTCTTTCTAAATTGGACTTTAAAAGAGCTAAAAAGCCACCGAATTAAGCGGAATTAGCATTTGCATTGATGTTTATAATATAAATAATGCTAGTCTGCTCCATATAAAAGACCCCACCTCATATTGATGCTTGGTTTTAGGTAAACTAACTATTGTAAATATAATCTAAATTAGAATTATAAGAAAACAAAAATCCTCCTCTAAAAGCTATGCTATTCATACTAGCAGTAATATATTAAATTAATCTTATTTATGTATATTGAATATATAAAACTCCCCCATCATAAAACCCTTGGTTAGAATTAAATTGGCTCATATAAATGTTATCTATGATTGATCAAAGGGAATATAAAAATCCTCCGCTTTAGTAAGCTATATTTATACTAGCAGTGATGTTAAAAATAGTGACTATTTTCGTGTTATAAATAGATATCGCTCCACCTTACTATTCTGCTGTATTATTAATAAACTAACTATTATATATTTAATCTATATTCGACTTTTAGTCCTACAAAAATCCTCCTTTCTAAGAAGCATAATTTCTTATATCAAGGATATTTTAAATTATTAGTACTTTAGTTTGCTAATTGTATCAAACTCCTCCATCTTATTCTACTCAATTTTCAATAAATTAGCTATTATATATGTAATCAAAAGAGGATTATAAGGAAAATAAAAACCCTACACATTAAGTGGCTCTATTTAAACTTGCTTTTACATATTAAATGGATTTTATGATCGTATAATTAACAAGCAAAGCTCCACCGTGTCGCTTTGCTTTATTCTGCTTAAATTAACAACTGTAAATATGATCTATAGTTGAATTCAAGGAAAACATAAATCATCCATCAAAGCCTGCATTATTTTAATTTCCAATTATATAAAAAATGAATTCTATATTTGATTAATCTAAATATAAAGCTCCTCCATACAAATTAGCTTCATTACGTATAAATTAGTTATTAAGAACTTAGTTAACTTTACTTTATAAGAAGCAAATACTTCCACCTTTTTATTATGCAAGGTTTTCAATAAAATGGTACCATTCTATTTTAAATATTTAGCTTCATGCTAGATACAAAGCTCCTCCTTATTAGGCGTTATTTTAAAAGAATAAGCTTTCAGTTACATTAATTTAGGAATACTTAGACGAAATAGTTCCATAATTTACTGTATTATGAGTAAATTAATTATTTATTATTTCTGAAAATGAACTTATTAAGGATATAACAGATCCATCTGTCATTTAGTTAAAGTCAAAATTAGAGTTTCGTAGAAACAGTTTGGAATCATTCAAAAATATTAAGTCTTTTTATACCTCATTCTTACTGAAGCTTGAGCTAATTATGTTTACCGTTCTACTTAAGCTTTTTATAAGAGTCCCATTATTAAAGTAGAAGCTACAGTTGTTAAAATCCACACTTGATCAGTTTATTTACAAATAAAATCCTTATTACTTAGCCTAATTAGTCTATATCTGAATTCTACTTAGATTAGCTCTTGAATTCTATAATTTAATTACTGCAAAATATCCAGACTTTAAATCTATTATATTAGAGTTCCAAATTTCTAAATTTGATTAGAATGCCACTATTAAATTTTTATCGGTTTAATTACACATAAAAGTTGAGTATCTGGCTAATTTGGTGTTAATAGAAATATTGGAAATAATGAGAGTATCGTAATAAAGTTCTATTAGCAACTCATAATTTAAAACTCTTATTTCTGCTATTTAATCTATATATAAACACATAGCTACTACTTATTAGTTCAAAGAACAGTAAAATGCTTCTATTTTTAATTGTAAGGATCCACTTCAAGAGTTATTCCTTCTTATTACTTAGCATTATTTAAAATAGGCTTCGTCACAATTCAGGTCATGTGCTTGAGGAGAAAGCAGAAATTTAAAGTTGCCATTGTCTTGAAGTTTACTAAAAGCATTTAGTAAAGAGGTAAAGGGGAATTCAGCTGAGTCATTTTCATGCTAAAGATTTAATTCACTTTTCACTTATGGAGTTGTAATGTGAATTTCTATTTCCTAAGATTTAGAAAACTGAAAAACAAAAAGAAAAATAGTCAAAAGAATATGCTTCCCTGTAACTATCTACATTTATAATTTTTAAATTAAATTAGACTTAAATACCAAGAATTTTACAAAGACTAAACAACTTTTAAGGATGAAAATCTATTTCAGATTAGTTTTATGCTTTAAGCTTCTTATTTTATTAGCTCAGCTATAGTGAGCTTATTACTTGATTCTTTTTAATTTATGCTTTTACGTATTTAGGAATAAATATAATATTTATGAAATTGAAAAGCTTGTGGCTAAAGTATTTCTACTCATGTATCAAGCCAGCATTAAATACAAATTTTTATTCAACCTTAATAGTAAAATTTTGAGATACTATTTTCTAAGTCGCTATAAACAAGAGAGTACTATACATTTATAAAGGCTTCTATAAATTGAATTATTTAAATAAGTAAATAGAAGGCTCTTTTTATATTTTTTAGAGATAGTTCTTTCTGAAATTATTATTCCATTTAATCTTTTTTTTAAATGAAAACATTTGAAAGGAAAAATTATTGATTTAACTTATTAAATACAGTTCATCCAGATATTTAAAACATAAAGCACAAAGCATAATTAATACTCTGTATCTATCCAAAAATATAAAATTAATTAATATTTTGAATAGCCTGAAACTATTTTTTTATCTTCGTTCGTATTATCTAAAACTCTTAAGAATTAACCTAGTTTAAGTGAAAAATAGATAAAAGTGAATACATTTTACTAAATATCACGTCTATTAAAACTTTAGCTAAAGCAAATATTACATAGATTTTAATTAAAGCTTTCGAATATTTTTCATACCACTAATTTATTTATAAAGCTAGAAATTATTAATTCGCAATTTGTGCTGTATACTAAATAAATAGATTAACTTTAGTATAATTGTTATAAGTACTTGGGGACTAAATAATAAAAAAAACAAATATCTAGAAAATGTATTTTAGATACATGAAAAAATAGATTATATATTCTAAGGCTAAGGTAAAATTCCTTTCAAGTAAGCTTTATAAGTAGATTAAGATATTTGGAAATATACTAAAAGAGTTTTTACCAAAGTTACAATTTAATAATTGGATTTACGCTATAATGCTCATGGCTAAAATTTTAAAACTTAAATTAATATACTATATTCCTTTATGAAGTCTTATACTTTTAGATTTAAATTAAGTTGATATGTAGTAAGTAAGACTCTTAAAATTCCTTTAATATCTCTTTCTAAAAATATTTTTGCTTTCCTGATCTAGATAATATCTTACATTTACATCTCTTTTACGAACATTTGCTTTATTTTAAGCTATCTAAGATTGACTTGGATTAGCTAATCCTTAATTTCTGTGTTTTCTAAATTTAACCCCTATTTATAAGTTAACTTTACTCTTCCTTTGCATGCTTTCTTTAAAAGATTTCCACAGAAATAATTATTAATGAGTTTCCTTTGACAATTTCTAGATTAATTATAAAAATACAAAAGATCCGTGAAACAGAAGCAAATCTAATTCGATAGAAATAACTTGAATCTTTCAAGTTTAGTATGAATATTCTTTTTTCTCCTTAGGTATCTAATCAATTTTTTCCTATATCTTTAACTATATTATTCTTATATAAGCAACTTTCCTTTATGCACTAAAGAAATTATTTTAGTTAGTTATAAATGCAGTTAGAACGATGAAATATCGGAATAATGAACTCTATCATACAATATAGCTTTAATAGCTAGAGCACATTTGATAAATACACTAAAAGTGCTTTTAATAAATAGCTAGCTAGTAAAATACTATTTAGTCTATTATTTTAAATAATTAATAAGAATAAAGAATCTATGAAACCATATCAATATAGCTAGCTTTAAGCTACTACTTTATTAAACCTATTACCATATCATTTCCAGTTTTCCTTAGAATAATTACAGTCTTTGTATATCTTTTAGTATTATAAATTAATATAATAACCATCTCTTTAAGGTATATCATTTAAACTAAATTAAGCTAACTTTATAGCAGTTTTATATATTTTCTCATCATCTAGATCTAGAAAGGCAGACTAAATTTAAATTGGAAGTTTAATTATCACAAGAGCGTGATAATGAAAAAGACTTCTTAATAAGCAGGGTAATTTAATTAAATTATAATAATGATATCATTTATTAAATTAGCATTTATACTAAGTATTTCAAACTATAATGATAAATTAGATAAATAAAATAGAAGCTTAATATTTAACTAATTTCAAATTTATTAAAGCAAGCATCTAATCTTTAAAAAGATAGTCAAATGTTTAAGAGCTTTATTTCAATATCTAATCAATTAAAATAAAAATTTTAGCTACTTTCTATAAAGGGAAAATGAAAAGAACTATAACTATTTTTTATTTTGCACTTCAATTGCAAGATAGAATTTTTATCAAAAGGTTATTAATTAATATATTATTTCACCTTGAATACTTCTAAAGTTAAAAATTTATTTAAAGCAAACTTATGAAGAAAAAATGTATATAACTTGGAAATGTTTATAATAATATTTAGCAAATTGAAAGTTATGCATTATACAAGAGTTTTATTTAATTTTAAATTATTAATTTAGCATAATAAATTATTGTTAATCTATTAGCCATATTAATTTACATTTATCCTATTTCTCACGCTATAGATCTAAGTCCCAACTTTAATTTTTTTTTAATTCTTTAAGTCTCTAATTTAAAATTTAGTTCCTTTCCTTTTTTATTTCTTAATCATGTTATTTTAGGTGCTTTTTTAGAGTTCTAATGCTTAATAAATCACATAAGCATTATATTTAAGTTAGAAGATTACATATAATGTAAAGCATTCATACTATTATAACTAAATAAACATTTTTATTTTCTAATTTATAATCTTTTGGCATTTTACTATTTTAATTGCATATATAAGGTATTATGCTTCCTATAAATATAATTAAAAATAATTAGAAATTTATAAAAGCATTATGTAAATTAGCCTTTAATTAATTAGTTCCTTTAAAATCATTTTTTGTTTGCTCTAGCTTAGTAAATTTTCTTATTTTATTATATATTTATAAAATGCATGTCGGCCACGTCAGCCAAAGTAGTTGGTAATCTGGTGCAGTGTATACTGCATTGCGAGTAATCTCGCACTAGATGCCACCACGGGGGAGGGTGGATAAGCTCTGTTGAGACGTACTTAACTTACCCCGAGGGTTCTCTCTAGCAGTATGAAAGTTTGACTGACGGGCATTCTAATTACCGACTTAATAACTATCTCTTATTTGGACCTTATTCAAGAAGACTGAATCATTTGACTCAAGATTTTAGAATAATTTTTAATAAGAAGATTCCCCATTTGGGAAGCTGACATGACTCATCGGACCTCTAGAATTTAACAAGAAACATGAGAACATTTTTTAATATTAAATATTAATATTGAAAGAGCTGCGCGTCAATAAGGTGCAACGCGCTCTATAATCATTTTTATTTATTTAATTATTTATGAAAAAATTGATTTATAACCTCAGTTTTGCCTAATTATTTTGCTAATTCAAATATCTTAGTATAAATTATTTAAAGTGGTTACTACTCTGTGTTGCACAAATGAAAGACTAAAAATAAGCTTCTATTTTAATTTATAACTCTATTAGTCTTATCTTATTAAATCCTTTTGTAGTTTATTATTTCTCCTATGTTTAATTATAGATAATTTACATCATAAAGGTTTTTAAAACTTTATTTAAGGTATGTTTAATGAGATTTTAATTATAAATCTTCTTAGCTATTTAAATATTTAAATATTTTTAATTTAGTTTTGCTAAGATTTTCTACATATCTCTTAAAAACTTATTTTTTTATTTCTCTTTTAATCATAATATTGGTAACAGGCATTTCTTTATAATCTCATTTATCTTATATCATATTTTTAAATTAAGTTTATTCCATTTAGATATAAACGCATACATTTAGTTACTTTACTTAAGAACTAGTTCTATAAAATATTTTTTATCTTAGTTTTGATATAGCTACTTCATGGTCTAATAATTATCCTTCTTGCTCTATTATTTAAAAAAGTTTAATTGACTACTTGTCCTTCTCTTTTCATTTTTTTATAGCTTTAAGTTTAAATAAAATGAGTATTTTATGATTTCCTTTTATTTCTAAATGTGAATCAATACTTGCTTTCTTTTATTTTATCTAGCTGCTTTAATTATCATCTATATATAATCCTTTAAAATACTAAAATACTAATAATTTTAATATAAAAGCAGATGCAAAGGAAGTCAAAGGAGTAAGAAAGTATAAAGAGGCTTTAGGGATATTAATAAATAAAGAGGTTAGATTTAATTTGAAGCACAAAATAAAGATTATAAATAGAGGCAAATAAAATAAATTAATTAACTATAAAGTTGAAGGATTAAATTAGCATCCATAATCAATTTAAATCTTATATTATAAATTGAAATAGAGCATATCTTATATTTGAATACATTTGAAGAGTAGATAGAACAAACTCTTATACTAAATAAGAATAATATAATATAGCATCTTAAATTTATATTACTTTAGAATAAATAATTAAGCAATTTATAAAAACTTAACAAAAATAAAAAAATGTTATACTGTAAATAATAAATAAAATAGTTACCTTATTAATATTTAATTATTCTTTCTATAATTTAATATTTTACATTATATTCTTCTTTTATATTAGCTTTTTAGATATTATTTAGAAATTTATTTTACTTTTAAAATTATTTTAATTTGCTAGATAGATAAATTTAATAAATTATACTAATATATATTAAATATCAAAATATACTTAAATTTTTCTTATTTAGGCTTTTATTTTAATTTGATATTATTAGCATTATACTTTATTAAAATAGTTTAAAATAATAAGCTAAAGTTATTGTTTCTCTAAATCATAGTTTTAAATAGCTATATTATTTTTAATTATGATATTAATATTTATTGTTTTAGTAAGAACTAATTAGTATAAAATCTTTATATCTCTTACTTTACTATATCTAAGTTATACTATCTTAATATATTTTTATCTGAATTAACTATAAAAATATTTATAATATAACTATTTTGATTAAAAATAACTATTAATTAAAGTATAAAATAGTTTATTTATAAAAGAAAAAGAATTATACATTAAGTATAATAAAATTTAGATAAGTGTAATAATCTTATTAAATTTAATCTTTCTATTATAATTAGCTACAGTATAAGTAAATTTCTTACAAAGTAATTAATTGTAAAGATAAATAGAATTACTATTTTTAAGTAGATATATCTTAAATAAGTTATTTTTAATAAATAAATATAAAATATATGATTACGTATATTAATATTATTTTGCTTTTAACTATTATAATATAATTATATTATAATAGTTATATATAGAGATATAAATATTTATTTTTAATTTAATTTAATTTAATTTATTAATTAGTATATCTTATAGCTATTTTTCTTGTATATCTTATAAATTTATTAATTATTCTATATTTTACTATATAATATGCTTTTTTTAAATAAAATTTAGATATTTCTGAATATTTAATTATTTTCATTTTTAATTTTATTTAAAAAATCTAATTTTTGGATTGAGAGATTAAGTTTATTTGCATATTTAATGAATTTGATTTATCAATAAGTCTAGTTTTTTAGTAATAGCTTTTTCAGTATTATTCCTAGTTCTTATTATTTTCCTCTTCTTTAGAATTATCTTGTTAAATATTTTCAGTTTCTTGATCTTAGGCTTGTAAATTTGAATTTTTTAAAAAAGCTGCAAACTACAATTCCTCATAATTTTATATTTAACTTTAATCCTTATTTTCAACTTTATCATTTTAATTAATTTGGCTTTCCATTTCCTGCTATTATAAAAATGATGCCTCTTCGTGTTTTGCTTTTTCAGTTTATTCTTACTATAATCTATTAAAAGTTACCTTCTAAATTTATTGGGTAGTTTATGTAGATTCGTTTTCTTTCAAATCTTATTTTAACAATAGGTTTATTTATTGATTTGATTGCTCAGAATTAATCTAACTTTCAACTTTAAGCTCTGTTTTTTTTAATTCTTCTTTTTTCTCTTTTGAACTAGTTTTATCTTCCTCTTCTTATTTATTTAAGTTATTGCTTTTCACAGTTGATTCTTTATCTTACTCCTCGATAGTACTTTATCTTTCTTCGTTATTTAATTCTTAAATTTATATATTCTAATGATGTTACTACATGAATGGATGATTGAGAATGTTTTTCAATGAAATTCTTTCCTCAGGATTGTGCTTAAGCATTTCTTATATTAGATTTTTACATTCTATCGAGGCTATTGAATTTTCTGGCCAACTTAAATAATCGTAACCTTTTTTTCACATTTCTCATAGTTCATATCACTCTTCAGCAGGAAAAGCTTCTGTTCCTATAACCATTTCATAAAGAATTGTTCCTAGACTCCATATATCGATTGAATAAGTTTATTTTTTTCCTTTTTCATGTTATTCTGGAGCGGAATAAACAGGACTTCCTACATTAGAATTTGCAAGATTTTATTAATTTGATAATCCAAAATCAGTTATTTTTAAGGTGATATTTTAACCATCATTGGAAAGTAAAATATTATCTGGCTTTAAATCTCTATGAATAATACCTCTTGAATGAATTTCATTAACTCCAAGCGCAATTTATTATAAAAAGTAAGCACTTTAATCTAAAGAAAGATGTTCTCTACTCTTAATAAATTATCCCAAATTACCACCTGCCATAAACTCTGTTATAATATAATAATTCTTTTAATCCTTGAAATTATCTAAAATTTTAATAACATGATCGAAACTTTGAATTTTACGTAATAGTTTAGCTTCTCTTTCTATCCTTTCAATTTCTTCATATTATTATAAGTCTATAAATTTAATAGCCAAAATTTAAAGGCATCCTGTTTTATAGCATTTATGGACTTCTCCATAAGCTCCTTTTCCAATAAAAGCTTCACATTAATAAATTTTATTATTATTTTCATTTTAGACTTTGAAAGGATATTTATAGCATGCCATTTATTTTAATTATTATTTTTAAACTAAAGCAGACCTTATAATTTAATGTTTAGCAAAATAACTTAGATCTTTTAGTTAATTTCGTTTAAAATATTTAAATTTAGAAATCATAAGATCATAATCTATTATAGTTCTAAAATATAGCTAAATATTACTAATATCTAAATATCTCTATTATCAAATTAAAATAATCATTAACTCCCTTTCTTTTTTTGCTTTACCTTCATTTTTTTATTTTCTTCCTCTCTTATTTTTGTAATAAGTTTACCTTGAAACAACTAAATAATAATAATAATATGCTTAATTGTAATATTTCCCTATTTATTAATATTTTCCCTCTTATATCTTATATAGCTTAATAATTAATTGCAAAGCAATGTAAGTAAGTACTATTTAATCTCATAAAGAATATAGAAATTAAAGATAGTTGTATTAGTGGTTAAGCAAGCATCTTCTAAAAGATTATATTTATTTAAATTCAACTTTTTAAGCTAATAACTATAAAAGTTACTTTAGTTAGATAATTAGAATTATTTTTCTTTATATATCAAGCATTTTAACTTGATTATAACTATTAAAAGTGTTAAGTCTATTTTTAATATCTACATAGATTTTATTTATAAGCGCTTTTAGTTTTAGAATTTTCATAAAAGACTATCTTAGCAATACACTTAGTTATGATTTATTTTAAACTTTTTCAAAGTTATTAGATTTGTAATAAATAGATCAAATAAAAGCTAATAGAGAGTTTTTTCTAAGCAAGTTACTTACTTATTTCCTATTTAAATTGCATTTATATATATATTTAAAGCTCTTATGGTGTAATGGCGAGCACCTTGGACTCTAAATCCAATGATCTGAGTTCGAATCTCAGTAAGAGCACTTTTTTATATAGCAATAATTAAAATAGACTTTAATTATTATATATTTAGATGCATTACTTTATACTATAAATTTAAACATAATTTTTAATAACTTAATTACAATTACCTAATTAATAACGAAACTAATTTTAAGCATTATTTTAACTAGTTTTAAGCATTGTTTAAATAATAGAAAAGAAACTCAAAAAATAAGTTGTTAGGTTATTTATTAAACGAATAAGATCATCATAAGCCTAGTAAAAATGTTGCCTTTATAATTTTAATTAATATTTCTATTTTAATAATTCAACAATAAGCGAAATAGAATAGAAGTGAGCTTATAAAATAGAACAAATATATAATAATTAAATGATGATTATACCTTCTTAAATTTACTTAGTTACTTTTAATTAAAGGTTTAATATTTTTTACATTTTAACTAGAATCAATTAATTTTAATAAAATAAGTACATATTCATCAAAACCTAATTATAAAGAAAGTCATTGCTTAAGGATTAAAATTTAATAAATATGCTCTTAGGAATAAATCTTAACCTGTATTTTAAGTTAAAGAATTTCTATAACTTATATTAAAATTATTTATTTATAATAAAAGGAATAAAATTAAGTTTAAGGCAACATCTAGAGTTATAAGCAGCAAGATTAATAGTTTTGTCATTATAAAAATAATATTAAAAGCTAATAAAAAGAATTATGAATACTATGTGATTTTTATAAAAATTTAAATGATAAGAATAAATATTTATTAAGAGCTGTTTTATTGAAGTGCTAAATACATAAAAGAAACAAACATAGTAACTTATAATATTTTAAAGTATTAAATTATTAGAAATTATTTGATAGTATACTTATTTAAATGATCTCAGATTATCTTCAAAACATTTCGAAGAGTTCTATATATAAAAATATGTTTTCTAGGCAGATCATTCAAGCTATTTCTTTACAAAAAAAGATGTGATATATATTTTCATATTAAGGATTAATAAAATATATAAACATATTTTATACTAAAAAGATTGATAAATACCTTAAATTTACATCTCTTATATCAATCATTTTTAATGTAATACACCTTCTAATTTATTGACTTTAATACTTATGCTTTATACATCTTAATTGTTTAAATATTTGATATTTTAGAATAAAAAAGAGATCAAAAGTAACTCTTTATTAGCTTCTTAAACTATTATAATCTTTTTTCATATTAATTGATAACTTTTTATTAGATAAATGCAAGCTTTATATAATTAAATCCTTATATATTTAGAGATAAAAATGTTTATTAATTTATTCTTTAATAAAACAATTAAAGTTAAATAAAGATGGTAATTTGAAAAGTAGAAAGCAAGATTAAATACAAAGTTAATAATTATCAGAAAGTCAAATTTTAAACTATTTGGTAAGAATAAGATTATGAGGTTAACTATAAAGATTAACATCGTTTATAAAATTTCATCATAAACTGAAAATATAAAAAACTATGAAGACAAATAATTAAGACTGTGAAGATAGAAGGATTCTTTAATAGCACTAGTCAATCTTTCTAGGATTTAATTTAGTTAATTAAAATAAATAAAGAGAGAGGCTAGATTCTAGAATTAATAAGTTATTTGATTTCTAAATATTTAAGTAAATTAAAGCTTTATTATAAACAATATACTCTCTTTAAGCACTCAATGTAATTCTATGAGTAATTTATGTATAATCTGATAAATCTAGAGGAAAATCTAACTATCTGAGTTTAAATAAGGCTATCTGAAATGAATATAAGATGCTTTCAATTATGAAATTTTAAAGTAAAGTGTATGGATTTAAATAATTAACTAGTTAAAGATGATTTGACATATTTAAATTAAAATGTTTTGTTTAAATCACTTTATCCATTTTTGCTTAAGTGAATATCATTTAATAAATTCAATGGGATGCAAGCAAACTAAACTTGATAATTTATAAGAAAGCCTCAAGAATATTAAGAGAAGAGTTAGAAAAAAACCACCTCTTTTGAGACTGGACTTAAATAATCTATACAAATCAAGATTAAGCGTACCTTGCTAAAATTGTATGAAAATTGATGAAGAACTTAAGAAATGCTTATAATAAGGTTCTATTAATTGTCCTTTAAATGATAAGGATACAAAAGAAAAAACGAAAGAAGATGAAGATTAGAAGAATGAGCTTTTATGATGGAAGTACGTCTAATACAAAATAAAAAAATAAAGTAATTAAAAGTAAGATTCATCCAATTAGAGTGAGGAAATATAAAAGGTACAAAGTTATTATTAAGAAATATAATCTAAACCTGAAGAAGATATTTTTAAGAAATAAATTAAATAAGCTCGAGAAAAAAGCCAAGCTAATGCGATAAAAACCCCAGCTTTGAAAAGAGTTATACAAAGGCAAACTAGAAATGTTCAAGATGTTACTTTTTTCTTATTGCATCATGGAGCTCTGAAGAAGTTCTGATCGTTTGAATAAACTTCTATTTTTTAATTAAATTTTGTTTAATTAACTTCATCACTACTTTAGAATTTATTCCATTTTGACATTATTTAATTAAAATTAAACATTAAATAATTGAATAATCGAATAAATAGTTAATATAAAGCATATTTAAAGTTTTTATTTTCAAGACTTTCTATAAGAATAATCTTAAAGAATGGTTAAATAAAAAGCATAAATTAGTATTATTAATTTATTAGTCATACCCTCAATTATAATACTTTTCATGATATTTCTAGCTTCTTTTTTTACTTTTTAAATTTTATCTCATAGTTAGATTCTAGAGATATATTAAATTCAAAAGCATTTATGAAAAAATGTTTAATTAATAAATATTTTAAATGGAGATATATAAAAATAATAAAAATGTACTATAGCATGAGTGATATTCATGCAAACTCTAAATATGCTTTAATACTTTATAAAGTAGATTACTAAATTAAGATAACACTTGTATAAGATTTATAAAAACTACTAGAAAGCTAGAGGGTGTATGCTTAAATATTTATTTTAATTATATATAAAAGTGGTTATATATCAAATAACTTGCATATTCAACCTATACAGCATATTACAATTCATATATAATGCTTTATCTTTTCTAATTTAAAGCTAATAATTCATTCTAAATTAGATAAAATAGGAATATTTTAATTTCATCTATTATATTTCTTAATAAGATAAAGTTATAATATTAAATTAGCCTTCTTCCTTTGTTTGTTTCTAAGTAGAAAATAAATCATAATAGCAATAGATTATATAAATGTTTGAGGTTACTTTTAACACTAAATTTAAATTTGAATAGTATTTTAGCAGATTATTCTAAGTATATTTTTCTACATAGCTATACTTCATTCTATTTTTTAGTTAAGCTTTAAATAAGAGTATGTATGAAATAAAAATTAAATAAAGATAGAGTTTTAATTAGAAAGTATAAGAATGTTAAATTTGTTTAGTCCTACTTTAAAAGATGTAATGATTGAGTTTATTATAGATTTAAATATAAGTAATCAATTATTTTATAATTTTATAGTTCTTTCTCATTTTAATAAGTAAGATATAAAAGTTAATTATGTACTGGAGGAATTATTATCTTTACTTCTATAATCAATCTTATGATACTTTATTATTATTTTAAGAAATTATTAGAGCAAAAGCATTTTACTTATATGAATAATAGTTAACTTTAAGTTAGTTTCTAACACTTAAGATTGAGATAGAATGATATAAGGAAATAAAGATTGATATTATATAAAGAGTATTTCATGATAAATCCTTAAATAATACTAAAAGAATACCAATATATTTAAAACATTCTAGTATTCTAATGCAATTCTTCAAGTTATTCCACTTCAGTTTTATCTTTTTATAAAAAGCCTATGAATATACATATTATACTTATATCTTAAGCCCAATTCAACTTTTAATTATTCTTATTATATCACTTTAAAATCTAAAATAGATTCAATAAAATTGAATCTATTTGAATTATATATGGATATAAAGTTATTGAAAACAAACTACGATATCTATATAGAATAAATTTATCAATGTACTTAAATTTTCTTTGAATAATGAAATTAAAGTGAAACCTTAAAAAACACTGAATGGAATAAATAAATTAAGATTTAATAATTTTAGATTAAGTTCATACTCTAGGATCTATAAACTAAAATTTATTTATTGAAGGATTTATTATAAATAAAAAATATTAAAAATGGTATAAGAAATTTATAAAGGTATGAACGTATTTTTTAACAGAAAATATAAGTATAATCAAATTTTTTATTTAATATGAATATGGTTGTCTGATTTAGGATATAAAGAAGAATAAATTTCTTATTGAAAGATAAAATTCATACCTTATTCATAAATAAGAAAGAAAAAAATTCAACTGAAGTTAAATGCAAGATCCACTTTATAATAAGAAACAAGCAAATTCTTTTTTAATCGATATATAATACTTAATTATAAAGAATAATGAAAGGGCCAACTTCCAGAGTAAAATTTAGAAATAATAAATGCAGAACATCTAATATTACTCTACAGAAAAAATTCAGTAGCTTATAAATTAAATTAATAGAACAAAATTCTAAATTATATTTAGAATAATAGAGAAATCACAAAAAGAAGCAATGTATTATTATTAAATTGAATCTAAAAAGAATCTTCGTTAGCAATATCTTTAATTTTAATGTTTTCTTTAGCAAAAAATTTTAAAATTCCGTTAACCATTCTTTAATTGAATCAACTAAAGATTTTAATAGCTAGAAAAAAATAAACTTGATGTTGCTAAATGCTTAAATAACGATAAAAATATGCTGCTTAATTTTCCTTCCTTGTATATTTATAATTATTACAATTATTATTTTCAAAATTCATCATTATTTATAACACTTTTTAAATCCATAAGTTTGAATAGGATTAAAATAAAAGTTATTCAAACTAATAAATGTATAGAAAATTCCTTAAGGCTATTTTTAAACTATTTATATATAAATATTTAAATTAAAAAGCTTGCCGTTACAACTAAGGATATATACCGATATTCAACTATAAATGATATATCAATTTGATTATTAGATACATGGGTCTTACTATATAGGAGAATTATTTTCTATTTATTTTAAATTTTAATTTATATTTGTCTTAATATGCTTAAATTTAACATCTTAAATCTAAAGATTTAAAGGAATAATTATATATAAAGAACTAATTTTCGTTTTTGCTTGCAAGGCCTACTTTTGAGCCTTTAGATTTATCACTTAAATAAATTACTTTCATATAAATAAAAAAGAAACTAATAAGCTAAATACTTCTATTCTTCTTATAGATTATTTTAAGAATAATTAGAGTCATTAGAATATTCAGCCGAAAGTATAAGCATTATTAGTAGAAAGGAAATAAAATAATCTAATTAAGGAAATAGGAGTGCTGCCTTTTTTCCAAAATGAGTCTAAGCTTTCAATTTTCTTAATTTTAAGTTGATTTTTAATCTTTTGCCTGAGTCTTTAATATCTACATCTAAATAAACCAACAAATGTAAATTTGAGAAGTTTATTGATTTAACTAAAAAATTTGAATGATAAAGATTAAACTAAATTTAAAAATATTCCTAGATTAAGCAGAATGTAATTTATCTAAAATGTAATCAAATAAATTTGAGCTGATGAGAATAATACATATCTCCATAGCAAGGATAATTAATTATCACTTTAATTCAATTGCTTAGAAATAAAAGATGGGCAAATATAAATTAATAGCGCAATTTGAAGAAGATTAAATGAGAATTTCAACGAAGGATATAAAATTTATTTATAACAATTAATAATTTAGCAAGGAAAATTGGATAAAAGTTATAAATGTTTATACTTATTTCAAAAAAATAAAAAATTATGTTTTTTAATTTTTTCCATAATCGAAATGATAAAGCTATTCCTAAATAAATTAAAATTACTTGCTAAAGATATGCATAATTAATAGTTAATTTAAAGCTTCTTATATGTAGATTTAATCGATTGAGTTCCACTGCTTGAACTTATTTGCAAGGTATTTTATTTAAGAAAAAAGCTAGTTATATTGATTTTTTTGTAAAAATATGAAATTTTTTTCGTTTTTTCGATTTATAACTCTAAAAAAAATCAAAGTATTTATTAAAGTTTTCTAGTTTAGTCCAATAAATTGAAAAAATTACTAGGATAACTTTAGACTTATTAGCATAAAATGAATGATTTGAAACCAAAAAATCCTCTATTAATATGATATCATCAAAATTTAAGATTCGAGTTGTTAATTAAGCAGATGAGTTTGTACTTATGTAATAAATCTTAAATACGAAAAAACCAGGAGGTGAATACATTACATTTATTTTTTAAATATTAAGGTTGATATAAATAGGTATGATATGAATATAGTTGATAACAAATATAATATTAGTTTAAAAATCTGCAAAATATTAAGCATATTAAATAAATTTAAATCAACTAAGAGTAATTTATCTTCTAACAATAAACATTAACTCAGAAAAATAATTTTCTAAGTTGAGAGATAATTAAAATCTATTTAAATTAAAATAACTTTCTAAATCTAAATTTTTGATTTAATTTCACGTTTAGTTCATTCTAAGTGATATAAATGCTCTAATAATCATATTTTTTACGAAATCACATAAAAAAAATAAAAACTTATGTAAAATTTAGTTAAATTAGTATGCTTCAATTATCATGTAAACTAAACCATTTACATAGCAAATTTAAATTAAAGTTTTAAATATGAAAAAAGTTAAGCTAGTTATTTATTAAATTCATCTAGATCTGTTCTTTATTTTTTAGTAGCCCAATACAAATAAGAAAGTAATAAAACGACAAGACTCAAAAGTATGATAAATATCTACTCGTAGAGTTTATACTGTTTTTCAGAACTTTAAACATCAGTTTCATTACTCTCTAAGTTTTTCGGCTAAGAGGTATTTGTATCATTTTCAGAACTTTAAGATCATTCTCTACTTGATAAAACTTTAGGTGTGCTTTCCTCACTAATTATATCCAATTATTTAGGATAATTTTACTGTTTTCTCATTGTAGGATTTTAAGTGTTCTTTTAACTACATTGCTTTTGCTATAAAAATCAAGGTTTTTCCCTTAATTTTTCATCTATAAAATGTTTTTGGTCAAATTATCCTTCGTTATCACTATTTGCATTAATTTAAATGGCTTTTTCACTTCTTGAGTTAGGAGATGCGGATTTAGATCGACGCTTTTAAAGGATAGATGATTTTGATTTATCGAAATCAACTACTTAGTTATTTTTTGTAGGTCTACATGTTTTGTTCTAAAGTAAATTAATTTTTAAAACTTCTTAACTTTTTTTATTTTCATATGATTTGGATCTATTAAATAAATTTTAGAGTAAGTCTAAATCAGCAGAATCTTATATATCTTAATTGTATTAATTTAGCTAGTTTACTAGCAAAATGTTTCGCTCATTAGTATTTTTTTCCCATTATTTTCTTTTCTTTTCTTTTAGCAGTTTCATATCTCCGAATTTTGGCTATTCTAAATCTTTTATTTTGGCTATAAAAGCCTTTTTTTAAATTAGGTTTCATCTATTGATTACTTGCTTCACTTTTAAATGCTTGCCAACTTCAAAATTATTACTATCGCTTTGAATATGCCCGTAATTATCTTAAGTCGGACAATCTAATGCATTTTACTAGATAAAATTTGATTGGCTGTATGTTGCTGCTATCGGTTTGCTTTAATTTCTATTTCATACAGTACTCAGCTTTGATTTAGACCTTTACATCTTCTATTGATATAAAATTCAGAATAAATTCTCTTTCCACATTTATTATTGAAATGAATGTATAAATGACTGATTAATCTCCTAAAATTCATTTAAAACTTATTTTAAGATTCATACCTTTTATTATACCAATATAGTGATATAACCATAAGATTGAATCTATAATTTCAACAACTAGCTAATAAATCCTATTTCTGACGAAGATTTCTTCAAAGAGTTGTAGAATGAAAGATAAAAATAAAACAGTGAATTAGATTATTTTATTATATACCTTAATATTTATTTTGCTGCTCTTCATAAATGAATGAAGTCTTAATAATATGATGTGATATTTCTAACAGTAAGTACTTGGAATAAATTCCTTCACTTTTATATGATTTTCAGGTTTCTATATACCAAATAAAATTTTGTCGTTTGAAATATTCCCTTATAAAATAACCTTTAGTAGGTAGTTGTAAGCTTCTTAAATTATATTTAGTTTAGCTAGATATAAAGTTATCTAAATAATCAGATATTAGAGGTTTATTTCTTACATTAATTTTACTAATTATAAAAACCAACCTTAATCCTTTACTCTCTTTCATTTAAATTTAAGCTTATTGATTTAAACATCCATTTAAAGTTTAAAAACCTGTAATTAAGAAATGACTGTGTATAGATGTCTAAGAGAATTAAGATGCCCTTTTTTAAATTTCTTCAGATTGTAGTTTTTGCCTAATCTTAGGTCTGGATAAAATTCCTGAAAAGTTAATAAATCTATAATTAATTAAATAGATTGTAATTATCTTATTTCAACCTTAAAGAATAATATTGAACAGATAGATGCACATCCTATAAAATTATTTTTGGTATTGGAAAGAAAAAAATCTGCTGCAGATTTATGCCTTTTTCTTTTATGGAAAAAGTTAAGTCAAAGAATTATAATGAGTTAAGTATTAAATAAAGCAGAAAAATTTTTATAAGCCAAAAAGATGAAAAAGAAAATCCTTAAAATCGATATAAAAAGAGCAAACAAAATTTAGTGAAAGTGATTATAAAAAATAAATTATGTATATTAATTAAAATTTGAATTTATAGAGCACAGAAGACAGATTAAAGAAATACCTCACAATATCTAAGCTTAATGGCAAAAATATTAATCTAATAATATTTAAAATTTTAGATTTAATATATCAATTTAAGTATTCTACTCAGTAGATAGCCAAACTTGATAAAAAACTAGCAAAATTTAAAGTGAATTAAACTATTTAATGATATATTTTAAAATTATGTAAGGATTCTTATTTTGCTATATGATTTTCTAATAAATTAATTAAAATAGCTCTATATTTCAAAGCTTAAACATATCAGAATATCTATTTTAAATTAGTTAAAATGTATTTAAAATTTCTTAATACCAAAATTAAGAGAATTATAACACTAAAATGCTTAATAATCACCTTACTAAAATTATTTAAGCTTTCTTTACTTAAAATGTAAATAAAAATCTTTAGGGAAATATATTTGTATATATCAGAATTAATAATTTATTATAAATAATATAGACCTTGCTTAAATAAAAATATAACAGAATATTACATTCATTAGATATTAAAATATTGCTAAGAATATGCAAAATATTTACTTTTAAAATTATCCAGAACGAAGATTATATGAATTGACATATATTAATATGATAATAACTTTTATTATACATTTTATTTAGCGTATAACTAGATAATTCCATTATATTTTCTTTATTAAATCAACAATATTTAAGCAAATAAATATTTTAAAATATATCTCTTTTAATTGATAAGCACAGATACTAATAAATAACTATCTTAAGCAGTAGAGTTACTATTATATTTCTAAATAAAATTTATTATTTAAATATTATTATTTTCTTTCTAAATTATCTACAAAATAAGAAATTTTTAAACTCTAATAATTATTTGTTTTCATAAATCGATAATTTCTCTATCTTTTTAAATATAATTTTCTAAAATAAAATGATTGAATTTTAAATTTAAAATAAATTATAATAATAAAGGATAAATATTAAATCGATTTTGCAACTATTCAGTATATACTTTTGTTTAATTTTAACTTTTTTATATTAGAATTTATTTTAAATTTTACTTTTTATAGTTATTTAAGCTATTAATATCCTTTAACAAAAAATCAATATAGATATATATTTTCTTTATATAGAGAAAAATTAATTTTATATTTGATAAAGCTAATTAAAGTTTATTTTATTCACAAGTCTTAAGATGCTTAAGAACTTAAGAGATTATAAGCTTAGTATTTAATTAATTATATTTAAAGAAAGAAAATATTTTAGTTAAGTTTATCCTTAAGATAAAATTAAATTTAAGCATATGATAAATCTAAATAATTTTGGCTGGATTCTTTATCATTTGAACATAATAGTAGTTACTTTTTTAGCAAAGTTATGTCCAACTAAAAATTTGTCCTTTTGCTTCTATTCTTCACGTTTTAGAGTCATTTTTGTTATTTTCTTTTTCCTAAATCAGTTTTGCTATTTCATAATCCTATATTTATTTTCATTTCGTTAGTGTATTTATCCAAATCAGTCTAGAGTGGAATATTTCTCTAGCATAACTTTCTGAATACAGTCTTTTACTAATTTGTCAGTGGCTGCTTTTAAAGGGGATAAATTATTATATGAAAATATACCTGGATCAGCTCCACGATCTAGAAGAAGTTAAACCCCTTCAAAGTAGTTTAAACGTGCTGCAATTAGCAAAGGTGTGCGTCCTCAACCATCTGTTGTATTAACCAAAGCTCCACTATCTATCAAAATTTATGCTACATCTAAATATTATCTTCGAATTGCTCAATGCAAGGCTGTTTGAAGCGTATAATCAAATTCAAGTACAAGCAGTTTGTCTTCCAAAATCATTTATATTATCTCATTTTTTTCTCTATTTTTGACTGCTTTAAAAAATATCTTCGCTTTTTTTTTCTGGTATGGCTTCGCTGGAAAAATTTACTTTGTTCAAATATCAAAAGGTTTTACTTCCAACTTTTTTAAAGATTTTAAAGTGTTTATGAGGGATCTCTTTGTTTTAAATTTAGTTAATTGAAGTCTTTATTTTTTAATCAGCGTTTCTTTAAGTTATTCCTAATTGTTTCATTGATATTCATATGGTTTAATTTTTTAAAAATCATTAGGCTTCTTATAAAGATCTTCAACTCTAATTCTTTCAATCATATCTTCACTCTCAAATAAATTAGCTGGACTTTACCTCATTACAAAAGGTTATAGGTTTAACTTATTTTCACTCTGTTATTTTATTTCTTATTTATAAGTTGGAGAACTAATTTCTTTTATTTTTAGTTAATTAGGATTCCTTTAATAACCTCCTTATACTTTTGCAAGTTTCTTAGGTATATGCATAGTTATTTCTGTAGGTGAATTAAATGTAATAAAATTAAAATTTGATTTGCTTTAGCCTTTCTAGTTTTTACGAAGCTTTATGCTTGATTTTGTTTAAACCGATTATTTGTAAAAATTTTCTTCGTCACTATTCCCCATATTTGCTCAATCACCGTCATTTATAAATACTTTTTCCATGTTTATTTCTTTTTCGAATTTACTTGGAGATGTAGAGTGAAACAAATCTTTTTAGGTAAAATCACAACTCTTTATATAAAATCTTTAATCAGAATCTCCCAAAAGTTCAGAATCTTCTTAGAGAAATCTTTCCGATTTTAGTTTATCAAGCTTCTAGCTATCTTTTGAAATAAAATCATTACTATTTAGAGAGTATTTAGCACTATTAAGGATTTATCTAATGGAGCTGTATTATTTTGGGCTGTTTGCAGTACTTCTCTACAATTCTAATAAATATTTTTTCCTCATTTTTATAAAATCCTCTAAACTTAAGATTTGAAAACTATAGAGTGACTAAAGAGTAGAAGATAAATAAATACAGAAACTATTTAATTTCTTAAAGAAATCTTTACTAAAATGCTTGAAAAGGTAAACATAAGCTAATATAAATAATCTGAAATGAGAAGCATAAATCCTTCTATTATTATAATTACATAATATATAATTAATATAGGAATAAATTATTTTTCAGTATAGTATACTTATTATATCTCTCTTTACAAGTAAATACCTAAAAATTTAGTACAAAATTATTTTTAATAAAATTCTAGTTAACAAATAAGAAGAAAATAAACCTAAGATTGGTAGCTTTAAAATAATAGTTTAATAGATGCTGATAGATATTTTAAATTATATCTTGATATCATTTTTACAATAATTAGAATATAAGTCTCATATTTAGATAAATATAAGTAATTATCTACTTACAAACCTTTTTTATTTTTAGTGAAATCATTATTTCTAGTTATTCACTTCTATATCACAAAGAGAAATAGATTGCTTATTTTCTCTATCCAATTATATAATGTCTTAAACTTTTTTATCTTAGTTAGATATTTATAAATTAAAACTGAATCTAAAATAGGAAATCCTTATATCTTATATAAGAGAAACATAGCCTGCTTAAACAATTTATCTTTAGAAACTAAATTAAGATTGTGCTACCGAAAGCTGATAAAGATGATTATTAATTAAAAGATTTTCTATAATTTTGATTTAAATAGTGAAACTATAAATATACTAGTATACCAAAATACTAGTAACTATCTACTCTTTTTAGTTATTCTTTATTTTTACACTCACAAGTTAAATCTAACTAAATATGAGATATTTGCTATTGATTTACAATTATCTTGGTTATAGTAAAATTATAGTAGACATGAAGATTTGATTAACTTAAATATTAGTTTATAATTAATAAGTTTACCTTATTGAACCTATGAAGATGATGATGTAATTTTATTAATTAGATTAAATATAAGCATCTATTTAAGTAGCTGCTGTTATTAATTTTACTCTTAAACTTATAAAAATATTTAAATAGTCTCTTTCTTTTAACTTTATATCATATATATTTTTAAATTTAAAGAAAACTTTATGATGACTAAATTTGCTGATTCTAAGATAATTTGCTTATGGTTTAAATGTTTAAAACATCTAGGAAATTAAACTATAAGAAATAAGATAATTTGTATTTAACTAAAAGGAATAGATAAATCTATTGCTGCTTTTATAGATAAATAATATCTAAATGATTATATATCTTAATATACTAATGAAGCATTTAGTATTTATTGTTATATACTCTTTACTAAAATATTCCTTATTTATTTTCTTATAATTTTAATATTAAGGCAATATAGGAATACTCATACTCTTCATCAATTTAAACTTGTTTTGATTATTTTACAAGCTAAGAAACAAAAAAGCTACTAAAGATATGAATTTATTCAATTTATCTTTGTATGCTAAGTATTTATTTCCTTTATATAAATAAAGCTTTATTTTAATTTTAGGTAAGTATTCTAAATCTAGAATTATCAGTTGAAGATAAATAAAATAAAGTTAATGAATGTAGCTTAATAAGAGACAAATTTAGATTATTGCTCAAATGATTTATAAATGGAAGAAGATTAACTTTGCTTTTATAATTTTCCTTATTATTAAATAACTAGCTAGTGTAATTTTAAGAATTTATCTCTAAATTGGATTTAATTATTATTAGCTTTCGGTTAAAATATCTAAAACTTAAATTTTATCTAAATTAATTTTATTAGAGGATATATATTTAGAGATTCATAGATGCTTTTAAGCAATACAAAATAAACTAAAATTACATTTATTAAGTTTTCCTTACATTTTCTATATAAAGGTAGAGCAAATAATATAACTTTAGTTTCTTTCTAGTAACAAATATTAACTATTAAAATAGTTCAAACTAGATGTTTGAAAGTGTAAAATATTAAACTTAAGGGATTTAACTCAGCAAATTTGAAAGAAAAATAAAAGAATTATATTTAAATTGGTTATAAATAAATCACAAATGATTTTCTATGTTTATTAAAATTTTAAATATTATCTTAAATCTTTAATATGACTGATTATTTTTAATTCATTAAGAGATACAATTATTCAACAATCTTTTAAATTATTATCCATCAAAATATGTGATAAACCATTCAAACTACTGTTTCTATTTATTTTTAAGTACAAAATAGTTAATCATTGCTATTAAGCAGGATAGACTTAAATTTAATTTTTATTCTTTAGAAAGAAGACTTTTATTCAATAAGTTCACAATAATAAACTGCTGCTTGGATATTAAAAAATATTAGGTCACTTTAAAAATATCATTATAAATCAAATTTATATTAGAACATGTTAATATAAAAATGGAGTAATTAAAGCAAGTTTGCAACAGCCAGCTTTAGTAATCCAAAATTATTATATTAAATTAGATATTTAGAAAGTAAATAACTATTCTTATTTAAATCCAAAACTTAATGCTCTTTTCTCTTATTTGCAAAGGATTCCTATATTTAATTCATATATCCAAATTTACAAAGTAGATGAAGCAAATTATAGAAGAAGCATAAATTGCATTAACTTAATTAAAAAATATTAATAAACTCAGACTTATATACTTTTAAAGAAGAATTAGAATTAATATAATTTAAATATTAAATAAGATTATAACCCAATTTAAAAAAAGCCTCTTTTTACGGAGTAATCTTACATCAAAAGAAGAAGACGAATAATAATTGTAAAAGCTTCATTCAAGCATGTGGTTGTAATTAAAAATTATTTTAAATTATTAAGGTATAAGAATGTAAATCTATGATATTCTAAAGTCTGAAATACTTTTTGCTAGTTAAATTAAAATATAGACAGAAAGTAGTCCTGCAAGTATTAAAAAGGAATAGCTAGAGTTTTAAGAATAATAAAACAAGTAGGAATATGTTTTCCAAAAAAGGTTTATAATCAATATTTATCTCTTAAGAAATAATGTTTTATAGATTTGATTGTCTTCCAAAAACATTACGATTCTCATATTTCTTAAGTTAAACTCTAAAATGGGAAAATAATTATTTCTCTCAATCAATTTAAAATTATTTTTATTAAGAACTGATAAATAAGAGTTAAATATTATGACTAAGTTTTACAACAAACTGACCTTTATAGAATCAGATTACAGAATTCCTAAAGCAATATTAGCTTAAGTTTTTTCTTTTTATTCAAGAATAAAATACAACATTATTTCTAAAATGCATTTACTTAATAATTTAGAAGAATGAAAAATGCTAGCATACATAGCAAATAATTTGGCTAGCTATTAATTTAAATAATTAACTAGTTCAAATATTTAAATTAAAATTATTATAAAGATTATTATCTCTTTCATTTAATAAACCCAATCAATTGTAAACTAACTTAATTGATAATTTATAAAAAAGTCTTAGAACATTATGAAAAGAAGTTAGAAAAAAAGTAAACTCTTTTGAGACTGGATAAATAGGCTATAAAATAAAAATTAAGCTTAACTTGATAAAAAAATTAGAATTTAATTAGATTTACTTTAACTATATCGATATAATATTAAGCAAAAAAAATTTAAGACTTTAAGAGATTTTTTATGATAGAATTAAGTTTAAATATATTTATTTAAAGTGATTGTCATCATAATAGAGAGATGAAACATAAAAGGCGTAAAGTTATTATTAAGAAATATTATTTATACCTGGCTAAGTTTTTTTTAAGCAATAAATAAAATTAAAATTTTTGGAAAAAGTAAGGAGAAAAAGTTCAAAACTTTGAAAAGTATAAAAAATAAGTTTAGAAGTATTGAGATCTTAATATTTTATTATTACATTGTAGGTCTGAAAAAATTCACAATTATATGAATAATTTCTTTTAATTCTAATTATTGAATAAGTAACTTCAGCAATACTTTATAGCTTTAATTTATTTTATTTTATATTAAAAATGATCTTTATAATGAATATATATAGCTATGAAAATCTGGATATTAATAGCATTAGAATAATATAAATGGGTGAATATTAAACTTAATTGTTAATAATACCTCTATTATATACATATGATGCTATTTCTAGTTTCTTTTTAATTAATGTTTGTTTGACTTAAATTATGTAATAGAGAACAATGCTAATAAATATTAGTATAATAATTAAAAAGTTTATAGATGGAATATAATAAAATAGTAAGAAATAACTAATAACTGCAAGTGAATATTAATAGTAACTTAATAATAATAAAATGCTTGTATGAAGTGATTGAATATAGATTCTAAGAATATTAAAAGGATTTAGAAATATATTTAACTAGATAAATAGATATTAAAATATAAATAAAAGTATTTATATACTTAAAATATCTTGCTTGTTCTATCTAAACAACAATGATATTGATGTATGAATAATAATTATATTAAATTTAATAAAAAAAGAATATTTAGTTGCATCTATATATTTCTTAGATTAAGTCTATAATAATAAGCTTCAACTTCTTTTGGTTCTAAATATCACAATAAATAGTAGATTAAATGGAAATAATAAAGAGATAGTTATCATAAAATTTAATCTTAGGAATTAAATATAGTATAGCTTATTTATCTAACTATATAAGCTTAATTCTTTTTAATTATTATCTGATAAATTAAATCCTAACTAGTATAATAAAATAGGGATTTAATTAAACTATCAGGACATTTAACTTGCATAGTTTCTACTTTTTATAATTGTTTATTACCTTAGCTTTAAGGATAAATAATGGTATAATCATTTTTATTATAAAGCTAATAAATTACTAGAGTACTTATATATTTGATCTATAAGATTTTAAATGTGTTGTAATTAATTAGAATAGCTCATAAGTATCTTAACTTTACTCAAACTAAATATTTAAAATATAAAGATTAATGCTTCTTCATTAGAACTCCTAATATGACCTAACTACCATCCAACTATATCAAGTTCAACTAGCACTAATTTAAATATTGATTTGATGTTTTTATTAAAAGTCTTTGAATATACTAAATATTCTTATAATCTTATTAGTTAAACTTTTCTTATAATATCACATTAAGAAATATAAATTTAAGCTAAACAAATCTTAATCAATTTTTAGTTTATTAAGATTATTTGTAGACAAATATAAAAGCAGCTATATCTGTTATAAATGATCAATCTGAACTATATTCTAAATTCCCTAAAGCTACCCTTTATATTTCAAATTCAATTCAATAAATAAATAAAGAAAGAAAGTATTAGTTAGACTTAGTCCATACTCTTAGATTTATAAGCTAAAGTTAAAAGATTAAAGATTTATAAAAATAAATAAAAGTAAAAATAATCAAATGGTGGAAGCTTTCAACAAACCCTTCTATACCACCTCTTCCTAAGCCAAAAAGGAAGCGAGGAACTAGGAAACCACTTCTTTACTGTCGTCTTATTAACAACTTTAACCTTTTTCTTAATATTAACAACCTTACAATCTGGAATTTAACAAGAGGAACAGAAGAAGGCTCAGAAAAGCAAGCATACTGAAGCACCGACTTCACTAGAGAAGCCTAGAAAGCAGGCAAAGTCTGCTTTACACCAGAAGGTGTCGGAATTTAATCCCTCTGGTCAGATGAGCATGGAACAGCTCATCCAAGTTGTACTAAACCTCCAGGAAGAGGTCAAGAGACTAAAGAAGGACAAAGACAGACTAATGGAGAATCTGAACAAGCAAGAGGAAATCGAGTCAAGAGTTATGTCCTAAGAAAGGGAATTAAGTGCATTTTGGAACAAATTAGAGAGTCAGAACTGCTAATCCTAAAATTAGTAATAGAAACAGACGGAGCTGGGCAACAAGCTTGGAGAAATAGAAGAGAAGCATCAACAGCAAATGAAACTTAACGAGCAAAGAGGTGATCCAATGGTGATAGAGGTAATTGACAAGAAGAAGAAGGCTAAGCCAATCAAAGTAGTTAAAAGGTGCTACTATTGTAATTCAGAGAAACACCTATGAAGAAGATGTGAATAATTCCTAAACTTTAAGAACCTGTATTGGAGAAAATAGAGGAAACAGCAAGCGTAGCAAAATAAAATGAGACAATTATAACAAAGGAAAATTAGAGAGAGACTATCCATGAACTAGCTCGGAAATATTTATAGGAAGAAACCTATGCTGAACTGAAGACATAGAGACAACAAGAACAAATGGGTGGGAGAGGAGTAGAGACTTTTAATACTTTATTTTTAATACCGGAGCAATCTGGGATCGACATGAAGAGGTGAAAATCGTGGAAAATTGCCAAACTTAATTATTTGAATAATAATAATAAATAAATAAAAGTACTTAGTTAAAGAAATAATAAAATGTAAGGTATTTTAAAACAGAAATATAGGTATTATATAATAACTATATAAATTTATGATATAATATTTAATTAGATAAAGTTATGAAAATAGCAACAGTGCAAAATTAAGATTATAAAATACATAAAAAATAAAGAAAATAAGGAATTCAGTTACTTATAAGATAAATTATAATAAATAAAATCTTAAATTTAGTTAAAAATAATGAATAAACTATAAAAATAGCTAATTTCTAATAACTTAATATAGATATTTGACTAAACTTAAATTAATTTAATTACCATAATCTTATATTTTTAACTTCCTAAGTGAAATAAATTTAGAATTCTAAGTAGTCAGTTATTATTTGAGTCAGCTTAATGTTTTTAAAATGTTAGATAAAATTGATAGTGTTAAATGTTTTGCTTTAGATAGAAATATTTAATTTCACTTTATTTTTCTAGTTACTAATACAATTACTATTTGTAGAGCTCTACACATTGATATTGTTAATTTAAATAAAACTTAGATATTAGATAATAAAACTATTAAATAGTTAGAGTGTTCCTTAGGATTAAATTTAAACTAATTGATGTAAAAATGTTTAAATACTTGTTGTCACTACTAAATTATATTGCTATGATCAATTATAACTGATATATCATTTTACTATTAGATACATAGACTTATTAATGATAGAGGTATTTTCTATTTTTGTAAGTTATAACAGTATTTATCTTAATATGTTTAAGATTTATAAGATATAAATAATTAAATGATTGTATTGTAAATAAATATTAGATTTAAGTCTTTTATCCTGGTAGAAATAACTAAAATTAAAAAATTGCTTTAAATATTACTTCTAATATTATAGATGCTTTTAGGAGCAATTGGAGTTATTAGAATTTCTGTAAAAGAATGATTAATAAGATAGAAATAAAATAGGAGTATTATCTCCTTCTAAAATAAACTTTATTTATTTAATTTCTTCAACATTAACCTTTAATAACTACATCAAATGAACAAAGTGTATCTAGGCTCATTTTTCATTTAGTAAGCAAAGATATCTAAAATAAAGAGCAAAACTAATATTTATTTGCTAATTACCAATGTAAAACTTATAAGTGCTTTCATTTAGATTGCAGGAATTAGAATCAAACATAACAATCTTTTCTTATTACTTTTACTACAAATGCATATTAATCAAGTATATCATCAACACAGGTTGTAAGACCATGAGTGGTCACACAAATTCTGTATTATCTGTGGCTATTTTAATATAGCAGATAAAAAACAATCGAATGAGAATTTCAAAGATAGAAAGAACTTTTAAGCACAACAAATAACTGTTTAATGAGAAAATTGTATAATAACTATTTTCACTCTAATGCCACTTAAGAAAAGTTATAATATTGATTTTCTCATTCATAGTCATAGTATTAAAGTTATTTAACTAACTTACAAAGTATTCTTTAATGATACATACACTTTAAAATTAAATTATAAAAGCTTCTAAAAACTAAATTTAATTGATTTAGTTCCATTGACTGAACATAGTCGTAAGGTACTTTATCTTAAAAATAAGCTTACTATATTTAGTTTTTGTAAAATTATGTAATTTTTTAATTTTCTTTGGTAAATTAATTCTAAAAAGTATCAAATAACCTTGTCAACTCTCTTTATTATTTTTACTAAATTATGAAAAAGGTTAAATAGATTTGAATTTTTATTAGCCTAGAATGACTATTTATTTAGAAGAAATCTGATATAGTGAAAAATTAAGATTTAGATTCTAAATATTAGTAAAAAGTTTAAAAATTAAATATTTATAGAAAATAATTCTAAATCATTGAAGTATAATATGCTACAATTTATTTTTTTAATATAAGGTTTGATAAAATAGATGGACAACAATTGAAGTATTATAAAACAATCAAGTTTGTAAATTATAGAGCACTTAAAATAAATTAAAGTAAACTACAGATGGTTTATCCTCTTTGAATAAAATTTAACTCCGAATAATAATTTTCTAAATTTGAGAGATAATTAAAGCTTGTTAAAATTAAATTTCTTTCTAAATCAAAAATTTTAATAAACTCAAAAATATATCCTTGTAGCTTAGTCTATCTTAGTAATAAAATAAACTAATGATTTGTTTAATAATAAATAAACAAATACAAGCATATATTAAATTTAGATAAATTAGTAGACTTTTATTTTTCAATTATAATGTAAGCTAAACATTTATATAGTAAATTTAAATTATAATTTCAAATATTAGTTACATTTGTCATTTAATAATATCATCCTGATTTGTTGCTAAATTATTGTTAATCCAATGCAAATAAGAGAGTAGTAAAACGACAATACTCAAAAGCATGATAAATATCTACTCATAGAATTTATACTGATTTTCTAAACTTTAAACATCAGCTTCATTACTCTCTAAGTTTTTTTGCTAAATAGGATTTGTATCAGTATCAGAATTTTAAGATCATTCCATACTCGATGAAATCTTAGGCGTACTTTCTTCACTAATTATATCCAATTATTTAGGATTATTTTACTGGTTTCTCATAATAGGATTTTAAGTGCTCTTTTAACTAATTTTCTTTTGTAATATAGTTCAAGGTTTTTCTCTTAATTTTTCTTCTATAAAGGGTTTTTGGTCAAATTATTCCTCATTATCACTACTTGTAATAATTTGAAATGTTTTTTCATTTCGTGAGTTAGGAGATGCAGATTTAGATCGACGCTTTTAAAGGATAGATGATTTTGATTTATCGAAATCGATTATTTAGTTACTTTTTGTAGGTCTACATGTTTTGTTCTAAAGTTAACTAATTTTTAAAACTTCTTAACTTTTTTTATTTTCTTAAGATTTGGATCTATTAAATGCAATTTAATGTAAACCTAAATCAGCAGGAATTTTTATATCTTAAGAGAATTAATTTAGCTAGTCTACTAACTAATTATTTTGCTCATTAGTAGATTTTTCCCACTATTTTCTTTTCTTTTCTTTTAGCAGTTTCAAGTCTCCAAATTTTGGCTATTCTAAATCTTTTACTTTGGATATAAAAGCCTTTTTATAGATTAAATTTCATCTATTAATTACTCGCTTCACTTTTAAATGCTTGTCGACTTCAGAATTACTACTGTCGCTTTGAATATACCTGTAATTATCTTAACTCGGAATATCTTATACATGTTACTAATTAAAGGTAGATTAGGTGCTTGCTGATGTTATCGATTTGCTTTTATTTCTGTTTCATACAATACTCAGTTTTGATTTAGACCTTTACATCTTCGAGTAACTTAAAATTCGGAGTAAATTATCCTTCCACATTTATTATTGAAATGAATGTATAAATGACTGATTATTAACCTAAAATTAATTTAAAGCTTTTTTTAAGATTCATGCCTTTTATTATACCAATATAGTGATATAACCATAAAATTGAATCTATAATTTCAACAACTAGCTAATAAATCCTGTTCCTGACGAAAATTTTTTCAAAGAGTTGTAGAATGAAAGATGAAAATAAAGTAGTGAATTAGGTTATTTAATTATTAATGTTTATTTGATTATCCTTCATAATTAAATGAAGTCTTAATTATATGAATGTTATTTCATCTAACAATATTATTGGAATAAATCCCTATATGATTTTAAATTTCTAGACACAAAATAGAATTTTGAAGTTTGAAATATTTCCTTATAAGTTACCTTTAGTAGGCAGTTATAAGTTTCTTTAATTATTTTTAGCTAAATATGTATCTAAATGAACAGAAATTAGAGGCTTATTTCTTACATTAATTTTATTAATTATAAAATCCAACCTTAATCCTTTGCCCTCATTCATTTGAATTGAAATTCATTGATTTAAATAATAATTTATTGTTTAAAAACCAGCATTTTAAAATTATTATGCTTAAGGTGTCTCATGATAATTAAGACGCCCTTTATTGAATTTCTTCAGATTGTAGTCTTTGTCTAATCTTAGTTCAGGGTAAAATCCTAAAAGCTAATAAAACTATGATTAGTTAACTAGATTGTAATTATCTTATTTCGGCCTTGAAGAATATTTTTGAACAGGTAGATGCACATCCTATAAAATTATGTTTTATTATTGAAAAAAAAATCTGCTGCAGATTTATGCCTTTACCTTTTATGGAAAAAGCTAAGTCAAAGAATTATAATTAGTTAAGTATCAAATAAAACAGAAAAAAAATTTTAAGTCAAAAAAATGAAAAAGGAAATACTTAAAATCGATATAAAAAGAGCAAACAAAATTTAGCGAAAGAGATTATAAAAATAAATAATGGACTTAAACAATAATAAAACTAAGAAAATATAAGAAAATATAATAAATTATAAATATTTCAATTAAATTTTAATTATAGATCAAAGAAGGTAGGCAAAAGAAATACAATATCTTAGTTAAATTGCAAAAATATTAATTTAATAATAATTAAAATTTTATTATTTATATAATAATTTTAATATTCTACTCCGAGGCAGCAAAACTTGTTAAAGAATAGCAGAGATTAAAGTTAATTAAAATAATATAATGCTATAATTAAAATTATATAAGGTTTCCTATTTTGCTATATGATTTTCTAATAAATAAATTAAAATAGCAATATATTTTTATACTCAAACATCTCAGAAAATCTATTTTAAATTAGTTAAAATTAATTTCAATTTTCTTAATACCAAAATTAAGAGGATTTTAACATTAAAACGTTTAATAATAATCATAATAAAATTATTTAATCTTTACTATATTTAGAATACAAACTAAAATTCTTTAGAAAATGAAGAAGAATCTAAGGAAATATATTTGTATCTATCAGACATAGTTATTTATTTTAAATAATATAGAACTTGCTTAAATAAGAAAATATAACAGAATATTACAATCATTAGATATTAAAATATTGCTAAGAATATGCAAAATATTTACTTTTAAATTATCCAGACCGAAGATGATATGAATTGACATATATTAATATGATAATAACCATTATTATACATTTTATTTTTCGTATAACTAGATAATTCCATTATATTTTCTTTATTAAATCAACAATATTTAAGCAAGCAAATATTTTAAAAATATATCTCTTTAAATTGATAAGTTCAGATAATAATAAACAGCTATCTTAAGTGCTTTAATTATATTTCTAAATAAAATTTATTATTTAAGTATTATTCTTTTATCTTTCTTAATTATCTCCAAATTAAGGAATCTCTAATAATTATTTGTTTTCATAAATCGATAATTTCTCTATCTTTTTAAATATAATTTTCTAAAATAAAATGATTTAATTTTAAATTTAAAATAAATTATAATAATAAAGGATAAATATTAAAGTATATTAGTAACTATACATTATATTCTTTTGCTTCATTTTAACTTTTATTTTATAATTTACTTTTAATTTTACTTTTTATAGTTATTTAAGCTATAAATATCCTTTAACAAAAAATCAATATAGATATATATTTTCTTTATATAGAGAAAAAATTAATTTTATATTTGATAAAGCTAATTAAAGTTTATTTTATTCACAAGTCTTAAGATGCTTAAGAACTTAAGAGATTATAAGCTTAGTATTTAATTAATTATATTTAAAGAAAGAAAATATTTTAGTTAAGTTTATCCTTAAGATAAAATTAAATTTAAACATATGATAAATCTAAATAATTTTGGCTGGATTCTTTATCATTTGAACATAATAGTAGTTACTTTTTTAGCAAAGTTATGTCCAACTAAAAATTTGTCCTTTTGCTTCTGTTCTTCACGTTTTAGAGTCATTTTTGTTATTTTCTTTTTCCTAAATCAGTTTTGCTATTTCATAATCCTATATTTATTTTCATTTCGTTAGTGTATTTATCCAAATCAGTCTAGAGTGGAATACTTCTTTAGCATAACTTTCTGAATACAGTCTTTTACTAATTTGTCAGTGGCTGCTTTTAAAGGGGATAAATTATTATATGAAAATATACCTGGATCAGCTCCTCGATCTAGAAGAAGTTAAACCCCTTCAAAGTAGTTTAAACGTGCTGCAATTAGCAAAGGTGTGCGTCCTCAACCATCTGTTGTATTAACCAAAGCTCCACTATCTATCAAAATTTATGCTACATCTAAATATTATCTTCGAATTACTCAATGCAAGGCTGTTTGAAGCGTATAATCAAATTCAAGTACAAGCAGTTTGTCTTCCAAAATCATTTATATTATCTCATTTTTTTCTCTATTTTTGACTGCTTTAAAAAATATCTTCGCTTTTTTTTTCTGGTATGGCTTCGCTGGAAAAATTTATTTTGTTCAAATATCAAAAGGTTTTACTTCCAACTTTTTTAAAGATTTTAAAGTGTTTATGAGGGATCTCTTTGTTTTAAATTTAGTTAATTGAAGTCTTTATTTTTTAATCAGCGTTTCTTTAAGTTATTCCTAATTGTTTCATTGATATTCATATGGTTTAATTTTTAAAAAATCATTAGGTTTCTTATAAAGATCTTCAACTCTAATTCTTTCAATCATATCTTCACTCTCAAATAAATTAGCTGGACTTTACCTCATTACAAAAGGCTATAGGTTTAACTTATTTTCACTCTGTTATTTTATTTCTTATTTATAAGTTGGAGAACTAATTTCTTTTATTTTTAGTTAATTAGGATTCCTTTAATAACCTCCTTATACTTTTGCAAGTTTCTTAGGTATATGCATAGTTATTTCTGTAGGTGAATTAAATGTAATAAAATTAAAATTTTATTTGCTTTAGCCTTTCTAGTTTTTACGAAGCTTTATACTTGATTTTGTTTAAACTGATTATTTGTAAGCATTTTCTTCATCACTATTCCCCATATTTGCTCAATCGCCGTCATTCATAAATACTTTTTCATTGTTTATTTCTTTATCGAATTTACTTTGAGATGTAGAGCGAAACAAATCATTTTAGATAAAATCACAACTCTTGATTTAAAATCTTTAATTAGAATCTTCTAAAAATTCAAAATTTTCTTAGAGAAATCTTTCCGATTTTAGTTTATCAAAGTTCTAGCTATCTTTTGAAATAAAATAATTACTATTTAAAGAGTATTTAGCATAAAATACTTCAATTAACTATAGATACATATTTTAGAGTAAATATAAGAAGAAATATATTTTCAGTATAGTATACTCATTATATCTCTCATTGCAAGCAAATGCCTAAGAATTTAGTCCAAAACTATTTTAAATAAAATTCTTAGTTAGGAAATAATAAGAAAACTAATTAAAGGAAGTTAACTTTAAAATAATAATTTAAAAGATACTGACAGATGTTTTATTATATCTTTATATCATTTTTATAATTAAAATATAAGTCTTATATTTAGATAAATATAAGTAATTATCTACTTACAAACCTTTTTTATTTAGTCAGATGGTTTTTATCTAAAGCTTAGTCTTAGATAGAAATCCATATATCATTATATGAGAAATACTAATTTTAATAAACTACTAAGTGAGTATAATTTAACAATTAAAAGCATGATTATACGATTTAGTTTTAGATCTATATTGAGATTATGTTAATGAAAGCTGTAAAGATGATTATTAATTAAAAGATTTTCTATTATTTTAGTTTAATAATTAAGCCTATAAATACTATAATATACCAAAATACTAGAAACTATTTACACTTTTAGTTGGATTTCTTTTATATCTAATATAAAAAAAAGATGTCAGGATTCTTCGTGGCTTCAAAAAGGAAGAAGATAACAACATCATATAAAGGCTAAGACCAAGAAAAGGGTACCAAAAAGATCACCAGGATGAATATCCCACCTCTGAAGAAAAGCACAGGAAATAGGCTAAGAATATAATGCGCTCGGAAGTCTCGAAACTCACTACATAATAAATAAGCTATGATTAGCTGATTAAAGTGATGCTGGACATCCAGGAAGAGGTCAAAAAGTTTAAGAAAGACAATAAGAAGTTAATGGGAAAACTTGAACTTGTAGAGGAAATAGAATCAAGACTCATGATCTAAGAAAGAAAACTTAATGTTTTTTTTTAATATTTCTCAAGACAAGAACAATTAATCATAACGCTAACAATAGAAGCAAAAGAGTTGATAAACAAGATTTAAAAAATAGAAGAAAATCAGTACAAATTGCAGTGCTAAATGGAACTGAAAGAATAAAGGAATGATCCAATGATCATTGAAGATGAAAATAACTCAAGATTTCAACTTAAACATCAAGCAAGAAAATGCTATTATTGTAACTATCAAAAGCATCTGTGAAAAAGGTGCTATTTCTCAATTTAAGGTAAGAATATTGAAACTAGTTGAAATAGTTGGAAAAAAAAAGAAGATATAATAACAACTAAAACTATTAAGAGAAAGAGAAAAACTATATTGAAACAAATTAGGAGATATTTACTGTGGTGATGAACCTCCAGGAAGAGGTTAGTAACTGAGAAAGGATAATGAGAAACTGATGGAACAACTCTGCCTAGCGGAAGGAAAATAATTCAAATTTATGTCCTAAGAAAGAGAATTAAGCGATTTCTGAAAAATATTCTAAGACTAAGATAACTAATCCTAAAATTAGCTTCAGAAACAATCTAATCTGAATATAAAACTGGAAAAATTAAAAAGAAGCTAGACTAACAAAGGAGATATGCAATGATTATTGAAGAGACCAACAGGAAGACTTGGGTTAAACCACAAAAAGTAGTGAAAAAATGTTACTACTACAATTCGACAAAACACTTGTGAAGACACTGCAAGAAATTCCAAAATTTCAAGATGTAATAAATCATTGCTATTAAGCAGGATAGACTTAAATTTAATTTTTATTCTTTAGAAAGAAGACTTTTATTCAATAAGTTCACAATAATAAACTGCTGCTTGGATATTAAAAAATATTAGGTCACTTTAAAAATATCATTATAAATCAAATTTATATTAGAACATGTTAATATAAAAATGGAGTAATTAAAGCAAGTTTGCAACAACCAGCTTTAGTAATCCAAAATTATTATATTAAATTAGATATTTAGAAAGTAAATAACTATTCTTATTTAAATCCAAAACTTAATGCTCTTTTCTCTTATTTGCAAAGGATTCCTATATTTAATTCTTCTATCCAAATTTACAAAGTAGATGAAGGAAAAATTTGGGTAAAGAGTAACTTTACAAATACGTTTTGAAAAGTAAAACTTAAAAATAGGATTATTAATTAGAATTGAAATATTTGAGCTCTATTATATAAAAGAAAAACTAGACTCTATGAAAACAACTTAGTAAATCAAATAAATGATTTATACACATTTTATAGAAAATTCTATTTTTACAATTAAAAAATATTTATTAAATAGACTAATGTAATAGCGATCAAATATCTTTAAGATATAAATAAACATTTTTTATATAATTTTTTCTAAGTTAATTACAAACATAAAAAACTAAATAGACTTTATTAAATTTGTGATCCTATCTTATTAAAAAAGGCTTTTGTCGAAAAATTTGAGAAAACAATTTGAAAATTTTAATATTTTTGGTATAATTTTTAAATTAATTAGCAACCAATCATAGCTAAAATATATCTTAAAAAATAAAAATAAAAAATAATTTATAGCAAGTCTTGCCAACTTTTTAACTAAGAAATAAATGACTAGAAATCAATAACTATAATTATAAATTATTTTTAATTATGTTCTAAAATAAAATAAATTTTAGAGAATATTTATTTTTCTTATATTAATAAATTTTAATTTTATGAAAGATAATTTAAGTTATTAGAAGTTATTATGCAGTTAGTTAAGATTGTAATGCTAGATAAATATTTTTTAAACTTAAAATCACAAATTGGATAGAAATCTAAAATTATTTAATAAAGATTTATTGCTTTTAAACTTGCTATTGATAAATTTAATTATGAAAAAAAAATTATTTAGAAATACAACTTCTTAATATATTTATAAAAAAATATAGGCAAGGAATTTCTTTAATTTAATTTTCTAAAAGTATTTAATTAAAAATAAATGCGCTAAAAATAATTTAATTTATGACCATATTCTTTGATTTAAAAAAATAATTCTTTTTAAATTTGGAAATTAAGCATTTTGAAGTTAAAATAAACGTTTTTTTTATTTACATAATTAAATTATTTTTCATTAAACTAAATTTTTCATATACATTTTTATTATATTTGTATTTTTTAATTTTCTAATATCCTAAGATTTTTTCTTGGAAAATCTTATCCCATTAAATATGATGATAAAGTGATTATTCATTTTTATTTTATTTTTCTTCCTTTAAATTTTATAAAATACTTTATTTAATTTCTTAAATCAAAATAGCTTTTTTAATTTTAAAATGTTTAAAATATTTTATTTTTATTAATTTATAAAATTATATTAATAAATTTTATATTTTAAGTTTAAAAAAATATTATTTTAGTAATATAAAGCATTTTATTTAATTTAAGAATTAGTGATAAACTTTGATAAAGTATGCAAACTAACTCGTTTTACTTGATTCACGAAATTTTTATTTTTATTCTTTCAATAGCGATAAATTATTTTACTTAAAACTTAATTTTTTTCTATTCTTAACTTTTTATTATTTAAGTGTTATTGATAAATAATTAGATTTTTATTTATAAAATAGCTTAGATATATATCCCGCAAATAATAATTTTTAAGCTTTCAAAATATATCAAAATAAAAATGATATTCCAAGATTCTAAAATTTCAATATAAACACATTCCTACTATTTTTTTTTCTAGATTTTTTGATTTAATAAAATGAAAATTAATTTTAGATTTTGATGTTTGAAGATTGATTTTTAATTAAAATTAAAAGAGTGTCATTTATAAATTTAGACTAATAATCTAATTTAAATTGTATCCTAAATAATAATAATAATACAAGACTTAAATAGAAATATAAGTAAACATTTTATATCTCTTCTAGATGCAATACGCTATATTAGATTATTAGATTAATTTTATATTTTTCGTAAATTATTGTGTATATCTTTTAAATGGATTATTTTCAATAATTTTTGAAAGTTGCAATAATCTTGTCAAATTTCAAATATATTAATTAATAATTATTTAGAATAAATTTTCGTTCAAATTATATTTAATGTATTTATTAAATCTCAAAAGCATAAAATAAAAATGTTTGTTTTATCAAAATGTAAAAAAAAATAAAAAATTGTTGCTCTTTAACTTTTCAGCAAAATGTATGACTAAGTTATTAAATATTATGATAATAGTTCTTTAACTTCTCATTTTTTATTGATTTTTCGTTATTTTTAGAATTATTCTTTAACTATTTTTGATAAAATTAATTATGATCTACTTCATATAATAATCTAAATATTTACACCATTTTATTAATTTAGTGTAAAATATTTATCATTACTCTAAATTTAAATAATTAATTATTTCTATATCAAATTTAAAGAAATTATTTAACTCTAATTTAAATTTTATCTAGCAAAATTAAGTAAAATGTCTTCTCTTAAATTAAGATTATAATTTTTAAGCTAAAATTTTATTTAAATTATATTAAATATAAATAAATATTTCTAAATTATTAAAGTTTTATATCAGTTACTAAGGAATTATTTATTTTCTAAATTTAATAATTTTATTTTTTAATCAAAAGATATCTAATTTTTTTTTAAAGTACATCTTTTATTATATTTTAGAGAGAATTGTAAAATATATCTAATTATTTGTGATAAATATCTAAACTTAATTTTTATATCGATTTTCATTTTAGAAGATTTACTAAGCTAATTACAAATTTAATATTTTTATATATTTTTTAATTTTTGAAGGAGCTGACAAAATTAAATTTTTATATTTCCTATGTATTATTTTGCTTTAATCGAGCTATAATTGTGCAACATTCGAACAATTTTATTTTTAGAGAATTGTTTTTAGTTACTATGAGATTTCAAACCTTTAATCCTTTTCTATTACTAAACAAGATTTTAAATCTTTCATACTTGAAAAACTTTTGATGTGATGCTTATTTAATTTATTAGTGATTTTATCCTATATTTTTGAAATAAATTAATGAGGTGACTAATCTTGCCTTTATTATTTTAATGTTTTATATTCAAATTTCTTATTTATCTTAATCATAATTAATCTTTTATCTAGGTATTTAAGTTTAAAATATTCTTTATTATTTTCAATTAAAATCTTAATTTAAAGGCGAAGTTAAATGCTTGCAGAGTCTTTTTAATCTGATTTAAGTAGAATTAAAAGAATAAACTAAGAATATCTTAATAAAAACTTAAAGAAGGTATTAATCTAGCTTAATTAAATTTTTTAAAGTTTGTTATTAATTATAATTTTATATCAACTATATAATTAAATTTAGCAAGTGCGAGTTAGCTATCCTTCTATTTATAACTATAAGGATAATTAATTGTTATAACTCTATATATATTTTGAAATGGTTTAGATATCAAATAATTATAATTTTTTAATCAAAGTGTAAATGATAAAGTTAATAGAAATGTATCCTTTAAATAACAATGTAATACCAAAAAATCTTAAAAATTTAATTATTTTAAAATAGCTTAAATAAACTAAAAGATTCCTCCTCATCTATCTCAGATAATTATACTTTAAGTTTCATTAAAAAATTTAATAATAGAATGAAAAAATAAACTAAAGGAATTTTATTCTTTCTATTATCAAAAAAATTTAAATTAAAAATTATATATTTTAAACTATTCAATCGTAAAATTTTCATTAAAAGTATATTCATAAGCTTTTAGAATGGTAAAAGCTAATTTTAAATTTTTAGTTAAAAAAATTTATCAAAATTTTAGTTTAAATTAGCTATTTATTAAAGGTGTAAAATCTAATGCCTATTTACATAGCTTTTTAAATAAAAAAGAATATAAATTAAGAGTGAAGAAACAATTATTGCAAACATATTTAGAGTTTTAATGATTTTTCAATTTTGCTACTCAAGAGCTCATAAAATAAAATTTTACTTTTTAGTAATTTAATAAAGGGAAATTTTTTAATTTTGCATATAAAAATAAAATTTATAAATTATATATGATTTATCTTCATTTAGGTAATCTAAGTAACTTAATATCTAATTTTTATATCTTTTCATTTAATTTAGGATTAAAGACTAACAGCAAAATGGTACCATTGTTGCAGCTTCTTTCAAAATCTTTAGTCTGAAAAATATTAATTATTTTTATTTTTTATTGTGCCGAAAATAAAAATAAGCAAGTTGTTTTATTTAATTCAGTTGTATATTCTTTTGCTTTGATTAAGAAATATTCAAAAATAATCTAAAAGTACTTAAAATAAAAGTTAGATTTAATAAAAAGTTTAATTATATTAGCTTCTTATTTTTATTTAAAAGTTTATAAATTTTTAAAATTTTTCATAAATTAAGAAAAAATTAAACCAACAATTGACTATTTAATTGAAACCATCATTATATAGAAATGTAAAATCCTTTAATCTTTTTTATATTAAATTCATATAGAAAGTTAATCTTTTAGCTAATTTTATCTATGCAAGAATTTTTAAAATACTTTCTACTGTTTAAATTTTGTTGTTCTTAAAAAATTAATTTAATAAATAGAAGATTAAATTTTTTTTAATTAAAAAGATCTATTTGTAAGAATAAAGAAATGGAAATTATAGTTCATTTTTGAAATAAAAAGCAGGAGTGGAAAATGCTATTGACTTTGAAATAAAATTTAAATAAAGATTATTATTTATAGAGTAATAAAATAAAAGCAAAAGAAAGTAATAAAAATAAAATTAAAGACTATTAATTACTCTAATTTCTTTATTTTTTCTATTTATCTATAAATGATAATTAAAAATTATATTAAGCTAAAATAAGTAAAGTGTAGAAGTTAAGAAAGAATTTAATTATTTTCAGGATAAAGTTTAAATTATCTTGAAATTTCGCTAAGAGAAACAAAATTTAAGAAAAAAATAAATTCCTTTAATCTTATGATTTGAAAAAAACCTAAGATGCAAATAAAAAAATTGTATATTTTATCTTAAATATTTGTAATTTTCATTAATATTAACAGCAACAATAATATACTTAAAATAAGTCAAAGATATATGAAGAGTCTACTTTATATTATATTTAAAAGCTTAAATCAAATGAATGAGCAAACAGATAATGATAGATAAATATATGAAGATGAATAAAGTAAAATTATTATTCTTAAGGTTTAGATAATTTAATATTTTTATAGCTTAGTTTAATAGTTAACTTAACTACATAAGCATTCTCTTCTATGCTTTATTATTTGAAAGATAATTTTAAAACAATTTTCAAAAATTAATTTTTTTTAATTTTATTTAATTAAATTGTCGATAAGTTATAAAATAATAAAGGTAGTTTATTTAACAAAATAAATCAAAACAGAAATAAAAATATCAAGCCAGAATAAAAGATAATTAGAAGTTTCTTATAGCTTTCTATATAATATAACTGCTTAATAAGAAATAATTGCATATTAAATCATTTAAAATTTTAGCAAGCATGAGATAAATTAAGAGTTTGAAGAAAAAATATTTTTATAGTAAATTTATAATCTTATATCTTTAGATGCCAATTTAATTTAGCTTTTTTTCAAAGAATTTTAGTTAATAAACTATACAAAGTAGAAGGCATTGGTAACAATTCTATTAAGATTTAACATTTCTCTTACACAAGAAAGAAGAAAGCCAAGAATATTCAGGCAAATAATATAATTACGAAAGAATTAATATTAAACTCGTCAAAATGTGATTATGGAAATAATTTCTTTTAAAAAGCATATACAACTTCAATCCAGAATTTAAATTTCTTGAAATAAAAATTGTAACTAAAAGAAAATATTCAATTTAGTGTATTAATAATAAATAAAATTTATAGCTAGAATTTCATAAAAAATTCTAAATTTTAAAATAACAATTACTAAAAAATGAGAAAGGAGATTATCCCTTTGATAATTAATCTTTAATCTTTCTCTACTGATTTTTAATCTAAATTAAGTTTTATCTATGTAATTAGCAATAAATAAAATTATTAGTAGATAAGAAAAAAATTAAAATGTTTTCAAGTTTCTTAATTAAAAAGTTTTAACTTAAACGTTTTATTAAAATATTTTATTTTACTAAATTTACATAAAAAACACTTTAAGAATAAATAATAAATTATTTTTAAAAAAAGTCTAAATTTTAGAATAATTTATTATATTTTAAAATTTTATTTTTAATTAATAAAAAAAGTAATATAAAGTTTGTAAAATATCTCTTTTATATAATAAAAATAACTAAAATTTTTAGATATAAAGCACTATTAAATTAGAATTTATTATACTTAGAAGGCAAAGATCTTATAATTTTATTAAAAGAAAACTGAAATTTAAAATAAAAAATAAATAACTAAGATTAAAAACCTTATAATATGCTTTCTAATTATTGGAATTATTAAATTATAAAGAATAATTCCTTTAAATATTGTAAATAATTGTAAGAGATATTCATATTATATTTAAAAAATTATAAAATTTATTATTTAACACTATTAATAAATTATTCTTTTAAAATTAGATATATTACATTTAAAAGCTTTTATTTAAAAAAACTTTTAATTTCTTTCGTATACATCAAAATTACTATTTTCTTCATTTTCTTTTTAATTTAATTTGAATTATTTAAAATTATTTTATTTAAAAAATTTAACTAAAGAGAATTTATCTTCTAAGTAACTTTGATATCTCTAAAAGTTTTTTAAGTTTTAAGTTATACAATTATCTTGGCATACTTTATAAATAAACATTTAATAAACTTAAAAAATATTAATTTATGCTCTAATTTTATTTATTTCTAAATAATATTTAATTATCAACTTAAGAAAAATTTAATTTTAATTATTTAAATATATTAAATAATTAAATATTTTGCTCTATGAATTTAATTAATAAATTATTTATTTATAATTATTAAAAATAATATAAATATTTAATCTTAACTTAGTAAAAAATAAATGTTATAATATATTTTATATAATTGCATACTTATGTAAATTAAATTAGTATAATTATTTATGATATAATTTGATTAAATATAATTAAAAAGTAATTAATTACAGCTAAATTTCTTTATTTTTAAGTTAAAAAATTATTCTTATTATAAATATTTTAGATTCAAATATAAAAATAATATTATTCTAAAAATTATTGAGGGGAATTATTTAATTAAATAAAATATTATTTTAGATTTATATTATAGATAAATATATAAATATTTTTATAATTATTTTAACTTTTTTTTAATAATTTAATTTTTTTTAATTAAATAAAGGTATTTTTAACTTTATTAATTTAAAAAATCTAAAATCAATTTTAGACGTTAAAATTAATTAAAAAAATTATTTTCAAATTTCAAATTGTTTATTCTTTAAATTTAAATCGAACAGTAGAATTCCAACTTTTAATTGTTTATAAATAAATGGAAACATTTAAGAGATAAATAAATTAAAGCCTTTCTTTTAGACCCATGGGAATTAGATACTTTATTTTACTTTTCATCATTGCTTATAACTATTAGACTTAAGCTGTTCCTGAATTTATCAATATATGCTGTGGAACTTCAGCTGCAAGTTAACTTTGTTGTGGTAATAATTATATCTATACAATGGATAAAACAAAATCAAATAACTTTTCAATTGATTACAATTATGGAACATCATATCTCTAAATAGATAATTATAAATTTATGAGTTGGAGTGCTTGATTTAAAAATAAAGATTGCTCAAATGGAACCATTTTCGAAAGATCCGATACAGTTCCGAATACAATTACTAAAATTGAAATTATTTGCTCCTCAAACATTTTAAAAGTTAACTATACTACTTATAGGAGCTCAAGTAGTCCAGCCAAATTCTTCACTTATACTTTTAGTACTCCTTGTTGTGATTGATAATTTTTAGCTATAAGTCATAATAATATTAATTATCATAAACTTATTTAAAACTTATATGATTTATAAATTTGCTCTACTAAACTTTATACTACTGTTGATTGCTAATATTTTACTTATACACCTGTAAATTGAATTGTAAGTCATTCGGCAGCTTATAATCTTTGATTAGGAAGTAAAGATAAAACTAAAAACTTTGAAGGATAAATTATTTCTCATAGATATTACACTTATTTAAATTCTGAACTTCCAAAAGCAGATATATAAGATTTAGCTTATTTTTATAATCCTTGCTTACCAACTTGTCCTAATCAAATGTGTACTTCTCCTGTAAAAAATAGTTGTGGAAATACTTGTGATAAATCTTGCTTATATTGTAAAGGAACTTCATCTAGTGATTGCTTAAAATGTACTACTATGATTTATTTTGATAATTTTGGAAATAATAAATGTAACTGTACAACATAAGCAACTAATAAACTAGTTTCAGAAGCTTTATGTGTAAGTTAATGTTCAAGTAATTAATATTAACTTAATGGAGCATGTACCAATTGTAGTAAAGTAATAGCTAATTGTGATACTTGCTAAGTTACTACTTAATGAGAGTGTTTAACTTGCTTACCAGGTTATACTTTGTCCTAAGATAAACTAAGTTGTACACAAGTAACTACTTTTTAATATCCTTTTATAAACTTAACAGATAAAGAAATTCCTTAAGCTATTTAAAAAAGTTAAACAATATGCAAAACATTTAACGACTTTTTATAATATGATCCATCTTTACACTCTACTAAGGCTTTTTCTATTTCCTTATGGTTTTAAGATTAAAACTGTTTATTCAATGGAGTAATTTTATAAATCTATGACTCAGTAAGTTAGTAAAATAAGTAGTAAATTTCAGTTAAATATAACAAGCAATAAATAACAGTAACTTTAACTCTTTAATAAAGTTAATTTACTTTAGTATAGAAACAAATAGACTAAACTTAATGTAGCAAATGATTTTTCTTAGGAATTTCATCATAAAATCCTTAGAGCTGACTACCATGTCTATGAATATTTGAAGATGTAACTTAAACTTGTGAAGCTGAAGTATTAATATAGATCTAATATCCTTAATTTGAGTTAAATGACTAAGTATGTTTTGGCGAATAATCTAATGCATAGAATAACTTGTAAGGAAGTATATTATAAGGGAGATTTTATGCAAATGATAAATATAAAAACTAGAGTGAGTTTTATAGAAGTGCTTGGTTTGAAAATCCTTGCTTTTAAAGTTGTGGAAGTAAATATTGTGGAAGTCCATAACTAAATGATTGCTTAGGTGAATGTGATAGTAGTTGCTTAAATTGTTTTGGATCTAGTAATGTATAATGCTTAGATTGTGGATAGAATGGTAAGTATATAACTGGAAGATGTGAATGTAATAATGTAGATTGGAAATTTGAAAATAGAGATTGTGTATAAAATTGTAGTTGTAAAAATTAAGATAAAAATAAGGATAAAATATGTGAAGAATGCTCTAAAGTAATTGCTAATTGTTAAGAATGTAATGAAATAGGAAATATTTGTACTAAATGTGATAATGGCTTAATCTGAGTAAATAATAAATGCTTCTTCTAGTGAATTAGTTTATTACCTTCTTTATAAGATGTTTATGAACTTAATAATTAAAGAAGCCATTAAGAAACATTTAAATAATATGGATATTTAGCATCAAATGTAAACTCTAATAAATCTTTTGGATTTAGTACTTGAATATCTTAGTGTAATAATAATGGAGTTATTTTATCTACTTAATAATCAAATATTCTAAAAGTATCTTATAGCATTAATACTCTAAAAGCAGAATTAACTATTTAAATAGGATCAACTTCACCTCTTATCTTTACTTAATCAGTTGTTTGTGAGGAATGAATATTTATAGCTTTCTCAGTAAATATAGGAACAAATATAGAAAGTTATATAGTTCCTTTCAATAAGAATTTGGTTGTTCTAGCTAATATCACATAAAGTATAGTATAACCTTTATTTGAAGATGATTAAATAATTTATTTAGGATCATCATCATCTTCAGAAAACTTTTAAGGAACTTTATATTAAACAAGGTTTTATACTTATAATTACTATATGAAAAGTTAAGACTTCTAATATGTTTATGATAATTATCCTTGCTTATTTACATGTCCTATTTTATCTTTGAAATGTAAAGGTCCTTAAGAATGAGATTGCTTATCAAATGATTGTGATCCATCTTGTTTATGATGTGATTAAGAATAAGTATGTTATGAATGTGATGTAACTAGTACTTATGATTATAATACTTAGACTTGTAGTTGTTAAGATCCAAATAAAATATTTTAAAGTGGAATATGTGTAAATGATTGTACCTAAGATTTCTATTATCAATCAACTCTCAATTGCTATAAATGTGATACTTCTATTCCAAGCTGTATTAAATGTAGTAAAGATGGTACTTCATGTTACTAGTGTGATTAAGGATTTACTCTATCAAACAATGAATGCTAACCTTAGTTTATAGACTTGATATCCAATAACTAAACAATAAACTTATGATAATCTCTATCTTAATCCTTTAGCTTTTATGACTATGATCCTAGTTAAGCTTCTAATTAATCTTTTGGTTTTAGTGTATGATTATAGCCTAATGAATATAGTTAAGGATAAATATTAAGTATAGATGGAACTAATTTCTAGTTTTTGCTTTCTGTGACTGATTAAATAGAATTTAACTTATATGACTAAAATTAAGTTTTAGCAAATAAAAGTTTAGCAAATAAGTAATAGTCTGTAGATGATTGATTGTTTATAAGTTTTTCTTTGAGTTAAATAGTTTAAACTTAAAATTAGTATTAGCTAACTTTATGTGTAGGATTCTTAAAGTCTAATCAAATACAGTGTACTCAAGATATTCTCATTTTCCTATTTCCTCATTTTCAACTAAACCAAAATATTACTTTAGGAAATCCTTTTCATCCCTCTTAATCTTTCAATGGATCTATATTTTAGCCTCGTTTCTATAAAAATAACGTAGCATTCACTAAATTACTTATTCAATAGATGCTTTAATAGCATCCATGTTCCACTTAATGCTTTAGTTAGAGTAAATATTGTCTTAGTCCTTAATCTTAAGATTGCTCAGTTTAAGAATGTTATCCTACTTGTTTAACATGTTTTGGTCCTGGAATGTATAATTGTTTATCTTGTGGAGAAAATGCTACTTTAAATAAATCAATTAATACATGTGAATGCAATGATTAATCATTTTACTTTTCAGAAAGGAAATGTAAAGAGTAATGTCTAAATAACCAGTAAGATTTAGACTAGGATCATATATGTGAAGCATGTAATAAGACACTATAAAGATGTTTAGAATGTAATTAGTAAGCAACTTAGTGTACTAAGTGTGAAGAAGGATATAATACAAATATAACATGTAACAAGTGTAAAGTAAATAATTGTAAAGAATGTAATCATTATTAGTAACTATGTGATAGATGCTTTCCTGATTCAATTCTTCTAAACAATCTATGTATAAATCAATGTCCTTAAACTCATTAGAATTATACTTAGAATACAGAATGTTAGTTATGTACTCAAGAAATTCCTAATTGCAATTTATGTAAAAGTGATTAAAAGGAATGTATACAATGCAAAGAAGGACTTTACTTAGATGAGAAAGGTTAATGTAAAGCTTGTAATATATCTATATCATAATGTAAGAGTTGCTTAAATGAGAACTAGTGTATTCAATGTGATGATTAGAGTAAATTTTATAATTGAAAATGTGTAAAAGAATGTCCTTGGTTCACTTATGATGATATGAGTGGATTTTGCATAGATTGTAGCAATAATTCTGATGAACTCAGTTATTTCTAAAACGTTTAATGTGGTTTTTGCAACTAAGAAATTCCTAATTGTTAAAAATGTAGCAGTGAATAAAAGATATGCTTACAGTGTTAAGAAGGATTTTACTTAGATTAGAAAGGTTAATGTAAAGCTTGTAATGAATCTATATCATATTGTAAGAGTTGCTTAAATGAGAACTAGTGTATTCAATGTTATGAATAAAGTAAATTTTATAATGGAAAATGTGTAAAAGAGTGTCCTTAGTTTACTTATGATGATATGATTGGATCTTGCATAAACTGTAGTAAGAGACCTAATGGACTAGACTACTTCTATAGCATTCAATGTGGTTTTTGTAACTAAGAACTTCCAAATTGCTAAAACTGTAGCAGTGAATAAGAGATATGCTTAAAGTGTGTAGACGGATTTTACTTAGATTAAAATAGTTAATGTAAAGCTTGTAATAAATCTATACCCTAATGTTAAATTTGCTTAAATGAGAGTTAGTGCAGTTAATGTTATGATTAGAGTAAATTTTATAATGGAGAATGTGTAAAGGAGTGTCCTAAGTTTACTTATGAAAATATAAATAGATCTTGCATAGACTGTAATAAGAATCCTGAAGGATTAGACTACTTCTAAAGCATTCAATGTGGTTTTTGTAACTAAGAACTTCCTAATTGCTAAAAATGTAGTAGCGAATATAAAATATGTTTAAAGTGTGAAGAAGGATTTCAGATAGATTAGAATAATTTATGTTCAGAAATAAAGGATACAAATATTAATGATACTAATAATTAAAATCAAACATAAAACTAAAGCTAAGAGTGCAATTATACTATGAGATCTTATAAAAATGAATGCTATAAAACATGTCCTGAATCAACTTCTGATAATGGTAATAGAATCTGCATTGATTGTGAAGAACTTTTTAAAAACTGCGTAAATTGTAGCTATCAAGAAAATAAATGCTATAAGTGTGGAGCTAACTATATTTTTGAAAACTAATAATGTACTAATTCGAATGAAACTGAGTAAAAAGAATCAGAAATTCCTTAATCACTATCAGATTTTGATATTCCTTAATGATAAAAAAATTATATTCAATTCTCCGTCACTTTTGAAACTGTTTTCTTGTACACTGCAATAGCGTGAACTTTGAGTTCTATTGGTGCAAGTTTCTTTGGATTGTATCTTCCTCAGGCTGCTTAAAAAATATTTTAGTTAATAGTAGCTCTTTAGTTAGTTCGTATAAATGGATTAATTAATGTAAAGAAGCCAAAAAATTTAGATGGCTTCTATCTTTCATTAGCAAATAGTAAAATGCCTTTCGCGGGAAAAGATAATGTTTTCTTCTTGGTAGATGAAAATGAAATTGAGCACTAAAATATTGATATATATTGTTGGCTTATTCAGAATTATGCAGTTTATTCCTTTTTGTGTAACTTTGCCTTACATTTTATTTACATTGCGTGCGTGCTAGTAGTTTATATAATTATGCCTATTATTTTCAAGATAAAATTATTTGAAAAGATATTTAAAAAATTATTTTTGGAGCTTGTGAAACATAGAATGCTTCTCAGCTTAATTTTGTCAAAGCTGCTTGATATAAATATTTCCGTTTATCTACAACTAAGTCATCCAGATTTCAGCAATACATTTAACATTATTAACTTCTTACTTTCTATTATTTTTTCTGTAAGTTTTTTATTTTAGATGCTTTCAGTAGGCTTTTGTATTGTAATTACATAAAAAGCAATTAAGTTCTAAAAAATATGCAAAAATAAAGATGAAATCTAAATTCTTGATACAAGCACAGAAGTTGGAAGTTATTATGCCTCTCATTTACCTCTGTTTGATGAGCTTAAATTAAATAGTGGAATGTTTCCCATACTATATTATACATTTTACAGCATAAGAAGAATTATTTTATCCATCATCGTTACATGCTTTGCTCAGTGGCCTATTGCTTAAATCACAATGATGGTTTTAACTAACTTGGCTTAAGTTTTTTATCTGATTAAATATAGGCCTTTCACTAGTAAACTAAACTTTGTAACTATTTTAGTGCTTGAGATTTGGGTGACTGTACTTTTTTCAACAAATTTCTATTGCTATATAGTAACTGATGGAGCTTAAAGCGGGTAAAGAATGCTTATTAGTTCAGAAAAATATGAAAAGTTTGGACTTGTAGTTATAACATGCTCAGTCTTACTTTTCGCTTTATCAGCAATAATGTTTGTTTGCTGCGCAATAAGTGATATAGTCCATTAATGTAGAATTAAAAGATAAATTAAAAAATTAAAAAAGTTAAATTAAACATTTCCTGATGACTAATCTAGACTAACATAAAGTAATTCTGATAGAGATCGAGAAAAAACACTTAATGTTTCATAAATTTCATTATAAGAAGAATAGCCTGAGATTTTATAGTTGCCTCAAAAAGAAAATAAGCAATTTGATCAACTCCAAACTGAAAACTTATTTGATATAATAGCTACTTCAACAAGTGTATAAAAATGAGCCTAAAAAAATTAATCTTAATAAAAAGAATCCATTTAAAGCATGCAATCAGAAGAAATGAAATGTTCTAATACTCTTTAGATGTAAGTTCTTAATTTTAGATTAGAGGAAAAAAAAGAAAAAACAAACGAAAAGCCTAAAAAAGCAAAAAAAATAAAAAAAGTTAAAAAAGCAAAAAAATATTAAAAAGATCAAATAGAAGAGGTAGAAGAAATAGGAGAAATAAGAGAGAAAGAAGAAAAAGAAGAAAAAAGAGAAATAGATGAAATAGGAGAAATAGAAGAAGAAGGAGATAAAAAAGTATAAAAAGCAAAAAAAGCAAAAAAAATAAAAAAAACTAAAAAAGCTAAGCAAAGTGTAATAAAAAAGAAACGACCAATTCAAGATGTAGTTAATTTCCCTGTGATTGAAGATTTGGAAAAAAATCTGTGATGACCAAACTTTTATGACTTTTTCTTATATGATCTCTTTAAAAAATTAATAGAATTAAATATTCTTTCTATATAGCTAGGCTTACATTATTTAATAGAACTATATTCTAATTAAAAATTAAATTGAGGACTTCTCTTCAGACTAATTCTCTAAAAATAATATCTTATTAAATAAGCTTTTTCTTAATAATCTCATGCTTTAAGGAAATTAAATATACTTTAAGCTCTTTTGCTTTGAATTATGTTTAAATCTTAAAGTTCTTATTAACATTTAGCATAGAATTCTTTTTAAGCACATCTAATACTCTTATAATAATCTTAATAATTATATTCTTAAAATAATTTGATGATCTTAATTAGTTTTGTAGCGGTGGATCGTTTTTAAAGGTTTTTGGTACTAAAGATTTGGTGATGTTAAAATCTGTAGATTATAAATATCCTGGTGGGTTTTTTCTAAAATATAGGTTTGTTGTTTTAGTATTAGCTTGTTGCTATAATAATTTGATAATAATAATAAATGAATGATAGTATTCTTAATGATTATATGAAATTGATATTTATAGATTAGTTATTTAGATTCTAAGAGTATTAATAGTAATATGCTTACTTATAATTTTAAATTCTACAAGCTTAGAAATTTGAAACTTGCTCATATAACTATCAAATAATATCTCTTTAATAAATACAAGCTAAATTTGAATTATTGTTTCTTAATTTAAACAGTTTAGTAAATATCATACTAAATGTTTTACATTTTATAAATTTAGATAGTCAAATCTAATACTAAGAATTAAAGGAAAATGCTATATATCAAATGTATTTTGATATCTTAAACATTCTATAATAAACAATAAAAATAAAATATTCAAGACTTTAAGATTGCTATTATAACTTTCTAACTTCTATTCCTATTTGTATCTTTTTTAAATTCTGTATTTGCAGGGCTAAGCAAGATAAGACGAAAAATATAGTAAAAGATAAAAATAAAATAATAGAGATAGAAAATACATAAGGCAATGAAAATAAATCCTAGATAATTAAACTAAATTAATTTAAGTGTTAGTTAGTTATAAATATTATTAGTATTTTGCTTAATAAATTATTTAATCATTATAAAGGATTTTATCATTCAAATAATAGCTTATATTATTTAAACAATTAAATTCTAGTTGGCTAAATAGCTTTAAAGCAATTTCAGATATATTATAAATTAAATTTTTATAATAATTTAAGGAATTAATTACTTTATAAATAACTTTAGCTTACATAGACTTATTTTAAAATAAATAATTAACAAATCTATATGAAAGTCTATTTCTAATTCAATTATTTTCATTTATTACACTAAAATTAGGTATATTAAGAATTATCAAGTCTAAGATCTTTAAAGTATTAAAATAAAGTATCATTTTTACTAAATGAAATAGTTACTTTTCTATTTTAGATTATACCAATCTTATATCTTAAATCATTTTATTTCTATATTTTATCATAAAAGCAGCTAATTATCTAGAAGGATTTAATAATACATGAATAGCTTATGAAAGAATAAACATTTATTTCATAATGATGTTGATTAAGTAATTAGAGGGATTTTAATTAAATATATAATATAATTTTCTTAAGAAGCTTAATAAGTTTAATTATTTTTATTTAATGCTCTAGACTTAATTATTCTCATATCAGCTAACTAAAGTCTCTAAAACTTATTAATACAGAATAGTTTAAGCATGCTTTAGCATTTGTATTTATGAAAAAAGTTAAATTAAATTGAAGAGAATAGGATAATATTTACCTAATTAAAAAGCTTAAAATAGCTAGAATCAAAAATGTTAAAAGAATAGCTAAACTAAAAAATAAAGCAAGCTATATAAACTTAATACTAGATTTAATCTAAAATCTTTCTTAATTATACAGATTTATTTATAAGTATAATCAAAGCTAACTATTTAATTCAACCCTAAAAACAAATAGGTCATTCTAATTATCTATTTATAATCAATTTTCTTATTAAGTCTATATTTATGATCAAAGTAAAGGGATATCAACAAAAATCAATTCTAATCTCATATATTAAAGAAAACACCACTTTAAAATTAAAAATAATACTTGCGAGTTTAGTAAAAAATAAAAAGATAAAGCAAAAACATCAAAATTTAAGTTTTGCTAATATAACAACAAGTAGTATAAAGAGTAAGCTAATACATTCAAATTAAAAAGCAAATAAAACCATTAGATATAAACATAATCAAATATTACTACAATCATTTGCTTATTTAAAGAATGCTTTATCTTATAAGGATTTATTAAAACCTTTATCTTTAAAAATAACTTCCAAAAATAATCGAAAAAAGATATAGAGTATTAATTAAGATAAAGCTTGCTTTTTAAATTATTTAAATGTAATAAATTTAACTAAAAGGTTTCTAATATTAGATTTGATAAATTAACAATAAAAAATTAATAAGAAATCATAGTTCTATTTATTTAAATTAAAATATTAGAAAATATAATATTTAAATCAATTAGAAAAATTACTTTTAAATCTCACTTTGAGAGTAAAACTAGAAAAAGATAATTATTTTTATAAATAAATAACTTAAACAGTATTATTAAAAAGAAAAAAGACTCTTTATAACAATTAAAAAATGAAATAATTGAAACTTTAGTTACGTTCAAAGCAATAATTCGATATTAATAATTAAGAATATTAGATAAATATAATAAATAAAATAATTACTAAAATAGTTTTAAATACAAAAGAAACTATTTTTATAGCAAATTAAGCTAGTTAAATTCATAAAAGCTAAATAAAATTTATTAAAATTTATTATTTAAATTTAAACTAAAAGAAGGTTATTAAAAAATTTATTAATTATTCTTTAAGTTAAGTTTATCTTTTTATGCTTTTAATTACTAGATAATCAAATAAAGATAAAAAATAAATAAAAATATAAAAATAAATATAAAAGCATTACAAATGATTATAAATATAAATCTAGCAATTTTTAGTTAATACCAACAACTACTAAAAAACAATAGCTATAACTAAAAATTATTAAGATATGAGCAAATAAAATTATTTTAAATAATTTAAACTATTCTTATATTAATATATTTAAAAAAAATGATTACTATTTCATTAAAATTATTATGTTGCTTGCTATAGTTGCTATATAAAATAATCATATTTAAGTTTAATATCTTAAATTTAATATTAATCTTAAGCTATTTAATTTAATTATTTTTCATATTAACTAACTTGTTCATTATGAGTTAGATCTATAAATAGTTAATTTAAATATTAAGAACTATAAATTCTTAATTTATTTTATAGGAATTTTTTAAAGAAATTACTTCTAAATTACTAACCAAATGTTGATCTAGTTTCCATAGATAAATAGTTTAAAAAAACTTTGAATATGATTGGATTAATTTCCTAGTTCTTAAAACAAAATTATTCTTGTTAAATTTAAAAATAAAATGTTTAATTAAAATTTATTTATTAATAATTATTTCTCTTTTAACTAAATTTTACTCTAACTCTTTTGCAACTATTATATTTTAAAATATTTTTTGATATTTTTGAAGAAACTTATTTCATTATATAATAAAGAAGATAATTATTAAATTTAATTTATTTCAGATTCTTGTAATAAACTAATTATATAATTTATCTTTGATTTATTTAAACTATTTAATTAAATCTACTTAAAATTGTAATTTTACTAATTATATTTTGAAGTTATTATATTATGTTTATCAATTTTAAAATTTTAGTTTTAAATATTAATTATTAAAGTATTACATAGACTTTTTACATTTAAAAAATAGTAAATTTCTTTGATTAAGTATGTAAATTATCTTGCTCTGTATAATACTCAAAAAATTTACAAGTTTTATTTATTATTCTTTAAATGTAGATAAATATTTTACTTAAAGTTAAAAATTTAATTATTCTTAACTTTAGTATACTTAAATATCATTTATAAATAATTATATTTTAAAATAAAAATAACTTAGAAATTATATATATTATAATATTAATACTTTCATAATATGTTAAAATAAAATAATTTTATTTTAGAAGGTTTTAATATATATACAGAAAACCTTCTTTATTCTATTTATTTTAACTAAGTTTAAACTAATTAAATGCAATTTCTACTTTTATAATTAATAGTTACTTTTTAATAAAAAATATAATAATTTGCTTAATTGTTAAATAAACTAAAAGATATATAAAAATGAAGATTTAATAGTTTAATAATTTTAGATAATGCTTTTATTTAAGATTTAAAACAAAAATAATAATTTTAAATTTAATAGTAAAGTTTATATTTCTTTTGCTAGTCATCAAACTAAATATTAGTTAAAAGCACTTGTTCTTAGATTAATGAAGTAAGATTGAATTTTTTCTATAATTTAAATTTTAATAAAATGATTTTTAATTTGGTAAGTTTGATTCTCAATTAATTAGAAATAATTATTGATTAAGTTTCTAAATTCTATTAATTAAGTTGCTTGTAAATAAATTACTAATTAATTATTAATTATAACTTTGTTTCCTGTATACTAAATATATTATGGTATAGCTTATGTATTTTAATAACTATTAGTATACTTAAATTATTTATTTTATCTAGTTAAACTTTTACTTCTTTTAACTTTAAGATATTAAGCTTTTAACTTAACTATATCAATTAAAATTTTGGAATTATAAAGTTTTGCCTTCTTTATTTTTAAGTATGATAAACTAGATTTTGTAAGTAAAGGAATATAAGTATTTATAAATAGGTCTAACTTTTAATAAACATAATTGAAATCTCTTTAAATATAAAAAATATAAAAATCTAGTGAGAGAGATTATTTAATTTTTCTGGTTAAAGCTATCATAAAGAAATTTTTCTTTTTTAATATGATATATTTTAATTATCTTTTTCTTCTTTCTTAAAATTTAATAATTATTCTAATTAAATAGCATTAAATACTTTTAATTCAACTTAAGAAAGCTCTAAAATATAAAGTTTCAATACATACTTCAGTCATTTATATTTTGATTTTATAGAAATATTTTCCATCAAATTATTTTTCTAAGTTTTACATTTATCTTTAATTTATTTTCTAATTATAATTATTTAGTTTTGCTCAATTTTTTCTATTATATCCTTTTTACTTTTAATATAACTTGAATAAGTTTATTATTTTAATTTAATAGATCTATTAACTAGCCTATAAATAAAATTCGCTTTTTGATCCATTTATACTTTATAAGTATTTTATTATTTACTAAAATAAAGATAAAATCTATTGGGTTTTGTGTATTTGAAGTATTATCTTAAAAAAGCTAATTTGGTTTGAATTGAATGATATTTATTTTTCTAATATAATATAAACTTTATTTATATAGTTTATAGATCTATTTTAATTGTTTTATATTAAGCATTTCCTCTCATTTATATAAATAATTTGTTATCAAATTTATTTAAATTAAACCTAAATAAAAGATTATGACTTATATAGCAAAACATCTTAATCTATTCTGTTTTACAAACAGCTGTTTATAGTTCTTTCTTTGATAATGCTCTTATATTTAAAAAAGCAATCTATTTTTAAGTCTTTGTATTTAAAATACTGCTAAAAAAGATGAACTTAGATTTATTGATTTTTATAATTTTAGCAGTCTAATATTAATTTTAAATGTTTTAGTATGGTTTAGCTATACTTGTATCTTATGTTTAATATTTATAGTTTTAATTATTCAATTGCAGTAATTTAATTTATAATAATCTTCATCATATCCATTATTTCTTCATAATTAAATTTTTAAACTAAAGCTAGTTTTTATTATTTCTTTATTTTAAATTAATGAACTAAGCATAAGAACATACCTTTATGATTTAATGTAAAATTTTATATTTATAATAGATCTTAAACTGATTTAACCTTTGTAAATAATTTTTCTTCATAATTAGATAGAAATAATTAGTTATATTTTTATATTTAGCAACCCTGCATTTATTTATGTATAAGTAAACTTTTGATATGTTACTAACTTGCTTGTTCATCAGCCTAAAATATACAATAAAGATAATTTGAGATGAATATGAATTTTTATACTATTTATTAATATTAATTGGCTTTTTTCTTTTTTAAGTGAAATGCATAATGAATTAGTTTATGCATTTAACTTTTTATAAACACTCTATATGCTCTTTTAGTTTATTGTAAATTGTAAACTTTTGAAATAGCTTACCATTTATTGATATATCTATTTAAATCTTTTATGACTGATATTAAACTTTTAATTAAAAGCAGAACTAGTTAGATATCCTTTACTTTAATAATCTAAATTTCTAAATTTGAAAAGACATTTATTTTGTAATATCTACTAAAGAGCTTTCTACTCTTAAACATTTATCTAGTAATTGAGGCAAATCTTTGATAGTAATATATTTAATTATTAGATATTTTATAATTCAGTAATAGAAATAAATCTTATATTATTAACTATGTGGGCTTTATTACCAACTAGATTTAAATTAGGATTCTTAAGAATTTATATTAGTAATCCTTATATAATTGTATTAAGCTTTTACTAATATATAATATAGATTAAGATAGCTATAAATAATAATTCATTTGGGCAAGCTTTAAGAATGTAGATTATATATAATTCAATTTTCACAGAGGAAATATGTCAAGTTATATTGAGATAAATAATAGATAGTCCTTAACTTAGTGCTGATAGCATTCTATTAATAAAGTTATTTTATTATATTAATTTGTATAGATCCTCAATTAATTAATTTGCATAAACTATTAACCTACAAGCTTAAAACATTTAAAAGCTTAAGATAATTTAATGAGGATATAATATGTTAAAGCATAATATCATCTATTTAACTTTTAAGTTTTAATTCCTTTAAAATAAATGTTTATAATTAATAAATTACATCTATAGAATATGCCTTATACCATATAAGCTATCTACTAAGATAAATCTAAAGCTACTTAAGCTACTTTTACAAGTTAATTAATTACACTATAAACTACAAATCTCTTATTTTCAAATTTAGAAAGACCATTTATTTTTATCATTAGTTTAACAAACTGAGTAATTTTCAAATTAGCTTATAAACTCTTTAAAATATCCTTGATAATTATCTAATAATAAGCAGAGAGAAAATAATGGATATTATCTAAGAAAATAAATAATAATATAATAATCAGCAAAACTTAGATCTTCATTAATAGTTATATTCCTTAATAAACAATAGATAACTATATTATTTACCTTTAATTAAATAGATATCTTTATTATTACCATCCTAAGAGTTTTAAACCCAACTATTTAAAAACTTAACTGTATTCTTTTAGCTTTTAATTAACTTAAATATCACTTCTTTATTTTATTCATTAGAAACAATTAGTTATATACTCTAAGGAAAAATTGAGAAATCTCAATTCATTTAAAACAATTGTAAACTAGATGATAAAAGTTGATTATAATTTATAAGCTTTAGTAATTAAGTTAATGAGCTTTATTAACTATTTAATTACATTTAAGTTTAAATTAATATCTTTAGACTATATACCAATTTAGATACTTATATTCATTCAAATAAATTAAAACCTTTAAACTTTTATTAGTTTAGCTTTTGTTTAGGTATTTAATCATTTTCTAAGTTAAAAGGAGAATTATAAACTTAAAAGTATATCAAAACCTTAAATCCACATCCCATCCCAATCACCCCAAAAATCCCTAACGACTTTCCACAAAATAGTGGTTTATTTGAACTAATACTTTACTTTGCTTGAATATATATCTAATTTATTTTTTATTAATTAGCATGCTGCTAACACTCTACTATCTATCTTCTTTAATATCAAGTGAGATAAATAAAAAAATCTTAAAGTTATTTATTTAATTTAGTTTTAAGTTATTTCTAATTAGTAAATTATAATATCTTAGTTTTTAAGTATATTTGTTTGCTGCTATTACTAAGACAAAGGCTAACAATCTTGATATAATATTCCTTTAAAAATGTTAAAAAGTAATAGGTTTATGAGTTGTATTGTTTTATATGAAATCCTTATTTTCTAATTTAATTTAAAGCATAGCTTATATACATTAAATAAAGCTGATTTGGTTATAAAATATGATATATATCTTTATATACTTGATATGCTTTAATCTATTAGATAATCCCTAGTTTTTAAAGGTTCATGATAATAATTTTAGTAAATTGTAGAAAGTAGGTATAAAGAAAGCCTTATAGGCATATATTTTATTATTAGGTATAAGTTTTCTTATAATCTTAATTTTAAGTAATAAATTTAAAGCTTTTAGATATTATTGCACCTAAATTGTAAATAGCTTTATCTAAATAAATGTATATAAATCCTTATAGAACTGTAATTATTTATTGAAGTATCACTTAATCTTTTATTTTAAATAAGCATTTTATAATAATTTAGTTAGATGTTCTCATTGCTTAAATATAGTATTTTTAAACCAATTATAAATATTCATTATTAGCATAACTATTAAATATTAAAACTTTCTTATCTTTAGTTTATCTAATAGTTTTATTATCTAGGCTTTTGAAAAGCTATAACTAGAAAGAGATGGATTATTAGACTTAATTATTTAAGATATTTTGGATTATTTTCAGATTATATAGATTTTAGCATTTTTAAATATAGCTAAATATATTTTAAGAATAATTAGAAGCTTAGAAACTTTCCTTTTTAACAGTTAAAAAGAATATAGAAGTTAATTAGTGAGACTTATAAATTGCTTTTTTCTCCTGCTACTTAGTTCAAAAGTTTAAACATTCTTTCTTATCTTTAATTATTTTCAATCTATCTTAACTTATATTGCACTAATTTTAACTTATGGAGAAGGATAAGCAATTTATATTAAAGGCAACTAACCAATCTTTATTCTGGTATATGAAGCAAAGAAATTAGGGATTTATTTAAAAATCACTATACTTAAAATTATAATACATTTGGTTTCTTTGCTTTCAAGCTTAGTAAATCCTCTATAGATTATGTTTTAAATTATTGTGATTCAAAAGTTAATTAGAGAATGCTAAAATCACATTTACCTGATTTTCTAATAGCTGAAGGCTAGACTCTTATTAATAATATACTTGGTTATATTATTAGAACAGATAATTCTCACTAGTTACAGTTTCTTCAGATGAAGCAGAGTTGATAGAAAAAAACGACAGCTGGAAATGGAATTTACTATGGTAAAGATATTAATATAAAAACTATTTCTAGAAGTATTTTTATTTTTATCTTGAAGCTATACTATTGATCCTAATAATTTACCTATATGCAATTTAACTAAATAGATAATAATATAAGTATAATGTTTCGCAAATCAAATATTAGTTGCTAATAATTACTTTTATGATAATTCTCTTTAAAATTTAATGATAGAATCTGTAAGAAATGCATCAATGGAACGAAATACTAAAGAGCTGACTTGTTTGAAATAAAAAGGGTTTTGCTGATTAAATTTTTATATAGATATAGCATAAATTTTCTAAACCTTCATATGCTTAAATTGATAATTAATAAGATACTAATTATTTGAAATCCGAAATATTAGATTATAGAGAAAATCTGAAAAGATAGTTTAATTTATAAGGAAACTATTCAGAAGGATATAAGGAAATTTTATGTGATGTAAATGAATCATTTTACTTTTCAGAAAGGAAATGTAAAGAGTAATGTCTAAATAACCAGTAAGATTTAGACTAGGATCATATATGTGAAGCATGTAATAAGACACTATAAAGATGTTTAGAATGTAATTAGTAAGCAACTTAGTGTACTAAGTGTGAAGAAGGATATAATACAAATATAACATGTAACAAGTGTAAAGTAAATAATTGTAAAGAATGTAATCATTATTAGTAACTATGTGATAGATGCTTTCCTGATTCAATTCTTCTAAACAATCTATGTATAAATCAATGTCCTTAAACTCATTAGAATTATACTTAGAATACAGAATGTTAGTTATGTACTCAAGAAATTCCTAATTGCAATTTATGCAAAAGTGATTAAAAGGAATGTATACAATGCAAAGAAGGACTTTATTAGATTAGAAAGGTTAATGTAAAGCTTGCAATGAATCTATATCATATTGTAAGAGTTGCTTAAATGAGAACTAGTGTATTCAATGTGATGATTAGAGTAAATTTTATAATTGAAAATGTGTAAAAGAGTGTCCTTAGTTTACTTATGATGATATGATTGGATCTTGCATAGATTGTAGTAAGAATCCTGAAGGATTAGACTACTTCTAAAGCATTCAATGTGGTTTTTGTAACTAAGAACTTCCTAATTGCTAAAAATGTAGTAGCGAATATAAAATATGTTTAAAGTGTGAAGAAGGATTTTACTTAGATTAGAATAATTTATGTTCAGAAATAAAGGATACAAATATTAATGATACTAATAATTAAAATCAAACATAAAACTAAAGCTAAGAGTGCAATTATACTATGAGATCTTATAAAAATGAATGCTATAAAACATGTCCTGAATCAACTTCTGATAACGGTAATAGAATCTGCATTGATTGTGAAGAATTTTTTAAAAACTGCGTAAACTGTAGCTATCAACAAAAATAATGCTATGAGTGTGGAGCTAACTATATTTTAGAAAGCTCATAATGCATTAATTCGAATGAAACTGAGTAAAAAGAATCAGAAATTCCTTAATCACTATCAGATTTTGATATTCCTTAATGATAAAAAAATTATATTCAATTCTCCGTCACTTTTGAAACTGTTTTCTTGTACACTGCAATAGCGTGAACTTTGAGTTCTATTGGTGCAAGTTTCTTTGGATTATATCTTCCTCAGGCTGCTTAAAAAATATTTTAGTTAATAGTAGCTCTTTAGTTAGTTCGTATAAATGGATTAATTAATGTAAAGAAGCCAAAAAATTTAGATGGCTTCTATCTTTCATTAGCAAATAGTAAAATGCCTTTCGCGGGAAAAGATAATGTTTTCTTCTTGGTAGATGAAAATGAAATTGAGCACTAAAGCATTGATTTATACTGTTGGCTTATTCAGAATTATACAGTTTATTCCTTTTTGTGTAACTTTGCCTTACATTTTATTTACATTGCTTGTGTGCTAGTAGTTTATATAATTATGCCTATTATTTTCAAGATAAAATTATTTGAAAAGATATTTAAAAAATTATTTTTGGAGCTTGTGAAACATAGAATGCTTCTCAGCTTAATTTTGACAAAGCTGCTTGATATAAATATTTCCGTTTATCTACAACTAAGTCATCCAGATTTCAGCAATACATTTAACATTATTAACTTCTTACTTTCTATTATTTTTTCTGTAAGTTTTTTATTTTAGATGCTTTCAGTAGGCTTTTGTATTGTAATTACATAAAAAGCAATTAAATTCTAAAAAATATGCAAAAATAAAGATGAAATCTAAATTCTTGATACAAGCACAGAAGTTGGAAGTTATTATGCCTCTCATTTACCTCTGTTTGATGAGCTTAAATTAAATAGTGGAATGTTTCCCATACTATATTATACATTTTACAGCATAAGAAGAATTATTTTATCCATCATCGTTACATGCTTTGCTCAGTGGCCTATTGCTTAAATCACAATGATGGTTTTAACTAACTTGGCTTAAGTTTTTTATCTGATTAAGTATAGGCCTTTCACAAGCAAACTGAACTTGGTAACTATTTTAGTGCTTGAGATTTGGGTGACTGTGCTGTTTTCAACAATTTTCTATTGCTACATAGTAACTGAAGGAGCTTAAAGTGGGCAAAGAATGCTTATTAGTTCAGAAAAATATGAAAAGTTTGGACTTGTAGTTATAACATGCTCTATCTTACTTTTCGCTATAGCCGCAATAATGTTTGTTTGCTGCGCAATAAGTGATATAATCCACTAATATAGAATTAAAAGATAAATTAAAAACTTAAACAATAAAAAAAATTAAACTTAAGATTTCCTGATGATAAATCTGGACATACACAAAGTAACTCTGATAGAGATCGAGAAAAAACACTTAATGTTTCATAAATTTAAATATAAAAAGATTTACCTGAAATTTTAGTATCTTCAAAAGAAGATAAATAACTTCATAAAAAATATTCCTTTTAAAGCATCCATTTAGAAGAAGAAAAGATTTCTAATGCCATTTAGAAGTAAGTTCTAAATTTAGATGTGAAGAAAAATAAGTAAGAGTAGACAAAAAATCTAAAAAACCTAAAAAAATTAAAAAAGTTAAAAGTAAAAGTAGAAGAAAAAGTAGAATTAGAAAAAATAGAAGAAAAAGTAGAAATAGAAAAATAAGAAGTAAAAGCAGAGTTAGAAGAAATAAAAGAAAAAGTTAAAAGTAAAAGAGAAAAAAAATAGAATTAGAAAAAATAGAAGAAAAAGAAGAAATAGGAGTAAAAAAGGTTAAAAAATCAAAAAATGCAAAAAAAGTTGTAATAAAAAAGGAAAAACAAAGTCAAGATGTAGAAAATTTACCTTTTATGGAAGATTTAGAGAAAAATTTGTGATGATAAAACTTTTATGACTCTTTCTAATTTGATCTATTTGAAAATTATATTAAAGGATTAAATATCCTTCTCTTTTAGTTTGCTTTTCATTATTTAGAACGAATTGAATTTTTATTCTAATAAAATTTAGGCTTAATATTCTAACTAATTCTCTAAACATACCCTTTTTTTTAATTAAGCAATTTTTTTAAAATTACAGTCAATATGAAACTTTAAAGGAAAATAAAATAAAATATACTTAGAAACTAGAAATCTTAAAGCCCTTATTCTTTTAATTAAGATTTGACCAAATCATTTTTTCCTATGTTTCTAATGTTCAATCATATGTTCTTATTAACTAAAAAATTTTGAAAGCTTAAATTTCTCTTTAAGCTAAACTATCTCTCTTCAAATGATTATCCTTCTAAGACATATTCCTAAAATAATTTTATTATCTTAATTAATTTTGTTGCGCTCGACTATTTTAAAAAATTTTTGTTGCTAATTGTTTTCTATTGTTATAATCTCTAAAAATATCAAAAAATTCCTCGTGACTTTACTCTAAAAGGTAGGAAATTTTCTTTTACATTTTTTACAGTTTTTGCTTCTTCTTATAAAGTTTTTATATAAAAATTAAATGAAAATAAATTTTATAAATATAGGATTCTTTAATATCATAATAAAATGATACAAGCTAATTAACTATTTAAATTAAAGGCTTATTAATAGTCATATTTACATTTTATACATTTTTTAACTTTATCAACTAATGAAATCTAAACTTGCTCTTATAAATATTCTAAATTTAAAATAATATCTTTTAGCCTGATTAAATAAGCATAAGTAAATTCTTAATAATTCTTTGAGTCTTAAATTAAAATTTTATAATTTAATATCTAAAATAAAAGAAAAAGAATGCTCACCAAATGTAATCTAATTTAGATTTTAAACATTCTATAATAAAAAGGAAACATGAAAATAGTGTTTTGGTAGTTATTTTATGGTTGATGTCTTGTGGTTCTATTTTTATTAAATTTATATGTTTTTAACTTGATATATAGTAAAGAATTACAAAGGTAAGACAAAAATGATTTAATAAAGGAAACAAAAATAAAAGAGAAAGATAGAAATACATCTAATAATGAAAATAAATGGTAAATAATAAACTAAATTTAAATAATTTTAAATGTATGTTGATTATAAGCTTTATTAGTATTTTGTCTTAATAATGTATTTAATTATATTAAAAGAATAAATAGTTTTCTGATTCTTCATTTAATTATAGGTTCTTCTAATTTAAAAATCTAAATTTAGTTAATTAATTAACTTTAAATAAGTCTCAGTTATAATATAACTTTAAACTTTTCTATTAATAATTATTCTAAGTAATTTTATATTATTAGAGATATATGACTTGCTTAAAATAATGCATTTACTTTTTTAATTAATACTAAAGAATTCTTTAAAAGGCTAGTATACTTATATTTAATTATTTTAATTTTAGTATTCATAGTTATATACATTCAAATTAGATCTAATTAGAATAATTTAGACTAAGGCTTTTAAATATAAAATAACTATAAACTTTAATATGCTTTTATGGAAATAAAGTTTCTCTATTCTTTTTTAAATTTAAGCATATCTAAATAATTTGGTTTAAATAAATCAAATTATAAAATCAAACTTTTAAGATCACAAAAGTTGAAAATTTATGAAGGTAAATAATTAATGATTAGATTAATAATTTAAGTTATAAAATTCTTAGCTTATTTGGTTATTTTTAAAAGTAATTACAAGGAAATAATCTTTTAATATACATCATAATTAATATAATCAAGAGCTTTATAATTTGAACCAGGTAAAATTATATATTCTTAGATACATGATTTATTCTGGTTTTAGATATAATTAAAGCAGCTAACTTAAATCATTTAAAAGTTCCTTAAAATTAAATTAGTTATATGTTTCTTATTATTTATAACTTGCTTAATAAAAAGCTAAAAGTAAAAAAATAAATATAAATAACTATTTTCACTCTAATACCATTTAAGAAAACTTATAATATTGATTTTCTCATTCATAGTCATAGTATTAAAGTTATTTAACTAATTTAAAAGTATTCTTTAATGATGCACACACTTTAAAATTAAATTATAAAAGCTTCTTAAAAGCAAATCTAATAATAATAATAATATACTTAAAGTTAGTAGAGTTTTGCATTCTCTGGAATTGCAACCAGTTCCTGCGGACAGTTTTTTTAACGTGGGTGTGATCCACGACCTTTTTATTAAGTGGAAGGTTACCACTGTAACCGTTCAAGTGGTCTTGCAAAAAGCTTTTATTTGTAGATCCCTGTTGGAGTTATTCATAGTTTATTGAGTTGTCTCCATGTTCTTTTCTGCTCTTATTCGTTTATTTTCTTTCATTATCAACAGTTTTTTAAAATATGTTGATTTGATTTGCAACATCAACAAAGTTTGTATTATTGTCTTTATTTCGTTCTTTTTTATGATAATTTATTTTCTATATTTTCTAATCTTTTAATGAAACTTGTAGCAATCATTTCTTTTTCTGGATTCAATTCTGTTTTTAATTCTATTGGTATTTTTTCTATTTCCATTTTCGTGTCATATTTAAAGTTTTATTGTGACTAAGTTCAGAGTTGTTCTTCCGTTATCAAATTGCTTTGAATGAGCTGTCTTCTGAGTATTAATAATTCGTTGTTTTAATCCTCTATGCTATTCATTAATTCCCTTATTTTTTCTCCTTAGTTATAAGCTATTTCTTCATACTTTGAAATTAATTTTTACATTTAATCTAGTTAAATTTAAAGTTTTTGATCAGATTCGTTCTTAGGTTATCTTACTCTATAGATCCTACCATCACTTTACCTTCTGATGACGGACTTGACTCCTCTCGTTGCTATTGTTTTTTCTAAATTTCTTTTGCCGCTTTTCTCTTTAGGTTTTTAAGTTAATTCTTTGAGAGTCGAAGAGATTAATCCATTTTTTTTAAAAGCAAATCTAATTGATTTAGTTCCATTGTCTGAACATAGTCCTAAGGTACTTTATCTTAAAAATAAGCTTACTATGTTTAGTTTTTGTAAAATTGTGTAATTTTTGCTTTTTCTTTGGTAAATTAATTCTAAAAAGTATCAAATAACCTTGTTAGCTCTCTTTAGTATTTCTACTAAATTATGAAAAAAGGTTAAATAGATTTGGATTTTTATTAACCTAGAATGACTATTTATTTAGAAGTAATCTGATATTTCTGATATAGAGAAAACTTAGGATTTAGATTCTAAATATTAGTAAAAAAATAAAAATTAAATATTTATAGAAAATAATTCTAAATCATCGAAGGATAATATATAAAGTTTATTTTTTTTAATATAAGGTTTGATAAAATAGATTGACAACAATCTCAGTTTTATAAAACCATTAAGTTTGTAAAGTATAGAACACTTGAAATAAATCAAAATAAACTACAGACGGTTTATCCTTTTGTAATAAATTTAACTTCGAATAATAATTTTCTAAGTTTGAGAGATAATTAAAGCTTGCTAAAATTAAATTTCTTTCTAAATAAAAAATAAATCCTTGTAGCTTAGTCTATCTTAGTAATAAAATATACTAATGATTTGTTTACTAAATAAACAAATACAATCATATTTAATTTAGTTAAATTATTAGACTTTTATTCTTCAATTATAATATATAATAAACTATTCATAGTAAATTTAAATTTTAAATAATAGTTTAATTAGTCATTTGCTAAGGTCATCTTGATCAGATGCTAAATTATTGTTAATCCAATACAAATAAGAGAGTAGTAAAACGACAATACTCAAAAGTATGATAAATATCTACTCATAGAATTTATACTGATTTTCTAAGCTTTAAACATCAGCTTCATTACTCTCTAAGTTTTCTTGCTAAATAGAATTTGTATCAGTATCAGAACTTTAAGATCATTCCATACTTGATACAGCTTTAGATGTGCTTTCTTCACTAATTATATCCAATAACTTAGGATGATTTTACTGCTTTCTCATTGTAGAGTTATAAGTGCTCTTTTAACTAATTTGCTTTTGTAGAAAAATTCAAGAGTTTTCTCTTAATTTTTCTTCTTTAAAGAGTTTTTGGTAAAATTATTCCTCATTATCACTACTTGTATTAATTTTAAAGGCTTTTCCATTTCGTGAGCTAGGAGAAGCAGATTTAAATCGACGCTTTTAAAGGATAGATGATTTTGATTTATCGAAATCAACTGCTTAGTTACTTTTTGTAGGTCTACATGTTTTGTTCTAAAGTTAACTAATTTTTTAAATTTCTTAATTTTTTTTATTTTCATACGATTTGTATCTATTAAATACAATTTAATGTAAACCTAAATCAGTATGAATTTTTATATCTTAAGAGCATTAATTTAGCTAGTTTACTAACTAATTATTTTGCTCATTAGTATATTTTTCCCACTATTTTCTTTTCTTTTCTTTTAGCAATTCCAAGTCTCCAAATTTTGGCTATTCTAAATCTTTTATTTTCGATATAAAAGCCTTTTTATAGATTTGGTTTAATCTATTGATTATACGCTTCATTTTTAAATGCTTCTCGACTTCAGAATTACTATTATCTTAAATATGCCTGTAATTAGCTTAACTCGGAATATCTTATACATTTTACTAATTAAAGGTTGATTGGGTGCTTTTTGATGTTATCGGTTTGCTTTAAATTCTATTTCATTCAGTACTCAGTTTTGATTTAGACCTTTACATCTTCGAGTGATTTAAAATTAGGAATAAATTATCTTTCCACATTTTTTATAAAAATGAAGGCATAAATGACTGATTATTCCCCTGAAATTAATTTAAAACTTATTTATAGATTCATACCTTTTATTATACCAATATAGTGATATAATCATAAAATTGGATTATACCTTCAATAACTAGCAAATAAGGCCTATTATTAACGAAAGATTTCTTCAAAGAGTTGTAGAATGAAAGATGAAAATAAAGCAGTGAATTAGATTATTTAAGTAGACATCTAATGCTTATTTGATTATTTATAATTAAATGAAGTCTTAATAATATGAATGCTATTTCATCTAACAATATATTGGAATAAATCCCTATATGATTTTCAGATTTCTAGACACGAAATAAATTATTGGAGTTTGAAATATTTCCTTATAAGTTACCTTAAGTAGGTAGCTATAAGTCTCTTTAATTATTTTAGTTAAGCTATATATGCATCTAAATGAGCAGATATTAGAGGTTTATTTGTTTCATTAATTTTACTAATTATAAAATCCAACCTTAATCCTTTGCCCTCTTTCATTTAAATTTAGGTTTATTTATTTAAATAGCAATTTATTATTTAAAAGCATAATTTTAAAATTATTATACTTAAGGTGTCTCATGATAATTAAGATGCCCTTACTGAATTTCTTAAGATTGTAGTCTTTGTCTAATCTTAAGCCTGGATAAAAACCCTAAAAGCTATTGGAATTATAAATTAGTTAAAATTAGATTGCAATTATCTTATTTCCACCTTAAAGAATATTATTGAACAGAGAGATGCAAATCCTATAAAGTTATTTTTTTGCATTGAAAGAAAAATTTGCTGCACATTTATGCCTTTATCTTTTAAGGGAAAAAGTTAAGTCAAAAAAATATAATGAGTTAAGTATCAAATAAAGCAGAAAGAACTTTCTTAAGTAAAAAAGATGAAAAAGAAAATCCTAAAAATCGATATAAAAAGAGCAAAAAAAATTTAGCGAAAGAGATTATAAAATTAAGTAATGGATATAAACAATAATAAAACTAAGAAAATATAATAAATTATAAATATTTCAATTAAATTTTTATTTATAAATCACAGAAGAAAATTAAAGGAATAATCCACAATATCTAAGTTGAATTGCTAAACTATTAATTTAATAATAATTACAAATTTTAGATTTAATATATCAATTAAGTATTCTACTCATAGACAGCCAAACTTGATAAAACACAAGCAAAATTTAAAGTGAATTAAATTAATATAATGCTATATTTTAAAATTGTGTAAGGATTCTTATTTTGCTATATGACTTTCTAATAAATTAATTAAAATAGCACTTTATTTTTAAGCTTAAACATATCAGAAAATCTATTTTAAATAATTTAAATGTATTTCAATTTTCTTAATACCAAAATTAAGAGGATTTTAGCACTTAAATGTTTAATAATCATCATACTAAAATTATTTAAGCTTTATCATATTTAGAATACAAACTAAAAATCTTTAGAAAATGAAGAAAAATCTAAAGGAATATATTTGTATCTATCAGATATAGTTGATTATTTTAAATAATAAAGAGCTTTATTAAACAAGAATATTACAATCCTTAGATATTAAAATATTGCTGAGAGTAGGCAAAATATTTATTTTTTAAATTATCCAGAATAAAGATTATATTATACAACACATATTGATATGATAAAACCTTTTTATTATAAAATAAAATGGATGTCGGCTGCGTCAGAAAAACTAGTAGGTAATCTGGTGCAGTGTATACTGCATTGCGAGTAATCTCGCACTAGATGCCACCACGGGGAAGTGTGGATAAGCTTTAGTTGAGACATGCCTAACTTACTCTGAGGGTTCTCTCTAGCAGTATGAAAGTTTGACTGACGGACCTTCTAATTAATGACTTAATAACTAATTCTTATTTGGATCTTATTCAAGGAGACTGAAGCATTTGATTCAAGATTTAAGAATAATTTTTAACAAGAAGATTTCCCATTTGGAGAAGATGAAGTGACTCTTTGGACTAATAGAATGAAATCAAGCTTTTATGAACATTTTTTTAATATTAAATATTAATACTGAAAGAGCTGCGCACCAACGAGGTGCTACGCGCTCTATAATCATATTTATTTATATATCTTATTTAGCATAGAACTAGATGATTCCATTATATTTTCTTTATTAAATCAACAATATTTAAGCAAACAAATATTTTGAAAATATATCTCTTTTAATTTATAAACAAATAGCTATCTTAAGTATTAGAGTTACTATTATATTTCTAAATAAAATTTATTATTTAAATATTATGCTTTTATCTTAATAATCAGTAAAAAAAGAATTCTTTTATTTTCAATATTTATTTGTTTCATAAATCGATAATTTCTCTATCATTTTAATATAATTTTCTAAAAAATAAAATGATTTAATTTTAAAATTTAAAATAAGTTAGAATAATAAAGAATAAATATCAAAGCATATTAGTAACTACGTAGTATGGACTTTGCTTCATTTAGCATTTTTTATTTTATAATTTATTTTTAATTTTACTTTTTATAGTCATTTAAGCTATTAATATCCTTTAACAAAAAATCAATATAGATATATATTTTCTTTATATAGAGAAAAATTTAATTTTATATTTGATAAAGCTAATTAAAGCTTATTTTATTCACAAGTCTTAAGATGCTTAAGAACTTTAGTGATTATAAACTTAGAATTTATTTAATTATATTTCAAAAAAGAAAATATTTTAGTTAAGTTTATCCTTAAGATAAAATTAAAATTTAAACATATGATAAATCTAAATATTAGGGACTATTCTTAGTCATTTGAACATAATAGCAGTTATTTTTTTAGCAAAGTTATTGTCAACTAAAAATTTGTCCTTTTGCTTCTGTTCTTCACATTTTAGAGTCATTTTTGTTATTTTCTTTTTCCTAAATCAGTTTTGCTATTTCATAATCCTATATTTATTTTCATTTCGTTAGTGTATTTATCCAAATCAGTCTAGAGTGGAATATTTCTCTAGCATAACTTTCTGAATACAGTCTTTTACTAATTTGTCAGTGGCTGCTTTTAAAGGGGATAAATTATTATATGAAAATATACCTGGATCAGCTCCACGATCTAGAAGAAGCTTAACCCCTTCAAAGTAGTTTAAACGTGCTGCAATTAGCAAAGGTGTGCGTCCTCAACCATCTGTTGTATTAACCAAAGCTCCACTATCTATCAAAATTTATGCTACATCTAAATATTATCTTCGAATTGCTCAATGCAAGGCTGTTTGAAGCGTATAATCAAATTCAAGTACAAGCAGTTTGTCTTCCAAAATCATTTATATTATCTCATTTTTTTCTCTATTTTTGACTGCTTTAAAAAATATCTTCGCTTTTTTTTTCTGGTATGGTTTCGCTGGAAAAATTTACTTTGTTCAAATATCAAAAGGTTTTACTTGCAATTTTTTTAAAGATTTTAAAGTGTTTATGAGGGATCTCTTTGTTTTAAATTTAGTTAATTAAAGTCTTTATTTTTTAATCAGCGTTTCTTTAAGTTATTCCTAATTGTTTCATTGATATTCATATGGTTTAATTTTTAAAAAATCATTAGGTTTCTTATAAAGATCTTCAACTCTAATTCTTTCAATCATATCTTCACTCTCAAATAAATTAGCTGGACTTTACCTTATTACAAAAGGCTATAGGCTTAATTTATTCTCCCTCTGTTATTTTATTTCTTATTAATGATTTGGAGAACTAATTTCTTTTATTTTTAGTTAATTAGGATTCCTTTAATAACCTCCTTATACTTTTGCAAGTTTCTTAGGTATATGCATAGTTATTTCTGTAGGTGAATTAAATGTAATAAAATTAAAATTTTGTTTGCTTTAGCTTTTCTAGTTTTTACGAAGCTTTATGCTTGATTTTGTTTAAACCGATTATTTGTAAAAATTTTCTTCGTCGCTATTCCCCATATTTGCTCAATCACCGTCATTTATAAATACTTTTTCCATGTTTATTTCTTTTTCGAATTACTTGGAGATGTAGAGTGAAACAAATCTTTTTAGGTAAAATCACAACTCTTTATATAAAATCTTTAATCAAAATCTCCAAAAAGTTCAGAATTTTCTTTGAGAAATCTTTCCGATTTTAGTTTATCAAGCTTCTAGCTATCTTTTGAAATAAAATCATTACTATTTAGAGAGTATTTAGCACTATTAAGGATTTATCTAATGGAGCTGTATTATTTTGGGCTGTTTGCAGTACTTCTCTACAATTCTAATAAATATTTTTTCCTCATTTTTATAAAATCCTCTAAACTTAAGATTTGAAAACTATAGAGTGACTAAAGAGTAGAAGATAAATAAATACAGAAACTATTTAATTTCTTAAAGAAATCTTTACTAAAATGCTTGAAAAGGTAAACATAAGCTAATATAAATAATCTGAAATGAGAAGCATAAATCCTTCTATTATTATAATTACATAATATATAATTAATATAGGAATAAATTATTTTTCAGTATAGTATACTTATTATATCTCTCTTTACAAGTAAATACCTAAAAATTTAGTACAAAATTATTTTTAATAAAATTCTAGTTAACAAATAAGAAGAAAATAAACCTAAGATTTGTAGCTTTAAAATAATAGTTTAATAGATGCTGATAGATATTTTAAATTATATCCTGATATCATTTTTACAATAATTAGAATATAAGTCTCATATTTAGATAAATATAAGTAATTATCTACTTACAAACCTTTTTTATTTTTAGTGAAATCATTATTTCTAGTTATTCACTTCTATATCACAAAGAGAAATAGATTGCTTATTTTCTCTATCCAATTATATAATGTCTTAAACTTTTTTATCTTAGTTAGATATTTATAAATTAAAACTGAATCTAAAATAGGAAATCCTTATATCTTATATAAGAGAAACATAGCCTGCTTAAACAATTTATCTTTAGAAACTAAATTAAGATTGTGCTACCGAAAGCTGATAAAGATGATTATTAATTAAAAGATTTTCTATAATTTTGATTTAAATAGTGAAACTATAAATATACTAGTATACCAAAATACTAGTAACTATCTACTCTTTTTAGTTATTCTTTATTTTTACACTCACAAGTTAAATCTAACTAAATATGAGATATTTGCTATTGATTTACAATTATCTTGGTTATAGTAAAATTATAGTAGACATGAAGATTTGATTAACTTAAATATTAGTTTATAATTAATAAGTTTACCTTATTGAACCTATGAAGATGATGATGTAATTTTATTAATTAGATTAAATATAAGCATCTATTTAAGTAGCTGCTGTTATTAATTTTACTCTTAAACTTATAAAAATATTTAAATAGTCTCTTTCTTTTAACTTTATATCATATATATTTTTAAATTTAAAGAAAACTTTATGATGGCTAAATCTGCTGATTCTAAGATAATTTGCTTATGGTTTAAATGTTTAAAACATCTAGGAAATTAAACTATAAGAAATAAGATAATTTGTATTTAACTAAAAGGAATAGATAAATCTATTGCTGCTTTTATAGATAAATAATATCTAAATGATTATATATCTTAATATACTAATGAAGCATTTAGTATTTATTGTTATATACTCTTTACTAAAATATTCCTTATTTATTTTCTTATAATTTTAATATTAAGGCAATATAGGAATACTCATACTCTTCATCAATTTAAACTTGTTTTGATTATTTTACAAGCTAAGAAACAAAAAAGCTACTAAAGATATGAATTTATTCAATTTATCTTTGTATGCTAAGTATTTATTTCCTTTATATAAATAAAGCTTTATTTTAATTTTAGGTAAGTATTCTAAATCTAGAATTATCAGTTGAAGATAAATAAAATAAAGTTAATGAATGTAGCTTAATAAGAGACAAATTTAGATTATTGCTCAAATGATTTATAAATGGAAGAAGATTAACTTTGCTTTTATAATTTTCCTTATTATTAAATAACTAGCTAGTGTAATTTTAAGAATTTATCTCTAAATTGGATTTAATTATTATTAGCTTTCGGTTAAAATATCTAAAACTTAAATTTTATCTAAATTAATTTTATTAGAGGATATATATTTAGAGATTCATAGATGCTTTTAAGCAATACAAAATAAACTAAAATTACATTTATTAAGTTTTCCTTACATTTTCTATATAAAGGTAGAGCAAATAATATAACTTTAGTTTCTTTCTAGTAACAAATATTAACTATTAAAATAGTTCAAACTAGATGTTTGAAAGTGTAAAATATTAAACTTAAGGGATTTAACTCAGCAAATTTGAAAGAAAAATAAAAGAATTATATTTAAATTGGTTATAAATAAATCACAAATGATTTTCTATGTTTATTAAAATTTTAAATATTATCTTAAATCTTTAATATGACTGATTATTTTTAATTCATTAAGAGATACAATTATTCAACAATCTTTTAAATTATTATCCATCAAAATATGTGATAAACCATTCAAACTACTGTTTCTATTTATTTTTAAGTACAAAATAGTTAATCATTGCTATTAAGCAGGATAGACTTAAATTTAATTTTTATTCTTTAGAAAGAAGACTTTTATTCAATAAGTTCACAATAATAAACTGCTGCTTGGATATTAAAAAATATTAGGTCACTTTAAAAATATCATTATAAATCAAATTTATATTAGAACATGTTAATATAAAAATGGAGTAATTAAAGCAAGTTTGCAACAACCAGCTTTAGTAATCCAAAATTATTATATTAAATTAGATATTTAGAAAGTAAATAACTATTCTTATTTAAATCCAAAACTTAATGCTCTTTTCTCTTATTTGCAAAGGATTCCTATATTTAATTCTTCTATCCAAATTTACAAAGTAGATGAAGCAAATTATAGAAGAAGCATAAATTGCATTAACTTAATTAAAAAATATTAATAAACTCAGACTTATATACTTTTAAAGAAGAATTAGAATTAATATAATTTAAATATTAAATAAGATTATAACCCAATTTAAAAAAAGCCTCTTTTTACGGAGTAATCTTACATCAAAAGAAGAAGACGAATAATAATTGTAAAAGCTTCATTCAAGCATGTGGTAGTAATTAAAAATTATTTTAAATTATTAAGGTATAAGAATGTAAATCTATGATATTCTAAAGTCTGAAATACTTTTTGCTAGTTAAATTAAAATATAGACAGAAAGTAGTCCTGCAAGTATTAAAAAGGAATAGCTAGAGTTTTAAGAATAATAAAACAAGTAGGAATATGTTTTCCAAAAAAGGTTTATAATCAATATTTATCTCTTAAGAAATCATGCTTTATAGATTTGATTGTCTTCCAAAAACATTACGATTCTCATATTTCTTAAGTTAAACTCTAAAATGGGAAAATAATTATTTCTCTCAATCAATTTAAAATTATTTTTATTAAGAACTGATAAATAAGAGTTAAATATTATGACTAAGTTTTACAACAAACTGACCTTTATAGAATCAGATTACAGAATTCCTAAAGCAATATTAGCTTAAGTTTTTTCTTTTTATTCAAGAATAAAATACAACATCATTTCTAAAATGTATTTACTTAATAATTTAGAAGAATGAAAAATGCTAGCATACATAGCAAATAATTTGGGAAGCTATTAATTTAAATAATTAACTAGTTCAAATATTTAAATTAAAATTATTATAAAGATTATTATCTCTTTCATTTAATAAACCCAATCAATTGTAAGCAAACTTAATTGATAATTTATAAAAAAGTCTTAGAATATTATGAAAAAAAGTTAGAAAAAAAGTAATCTCTTTTGAGACTGGATAAATAGGCTATAAAAATAAAAATTAAGCTTAACTTGATAAAATATAAGGATTTTATTAGAATTCATTTAAAGAAATCGACATTATATTAAGCAAAAGAAGTTTAAGAATAGAAGAGATTTTTTATGATAGAATTAAGTTTAAATATATTTATTTAAAGTGAGAGTCATCATAATAGAGAGATGAAACATAAAAGGCATAAAGTTATTATTAAGAAATATTATTTATACCTGGCTAAGTTTTTTTTAAGCAATAAATAAAATTAAAATTTTTGGAAAAAGTAAGGAGAAAAAGTTCAAAACTTTGAAAAGTATAAAAAATAAGTTTAGAAGTATTGAGATCTTAATATTTTATTATTACATTGTAGGTCTGAAAAAATTCACAATTATATGAATAATTTCTTTTAATTCTAATTATCGAATAAGTAACTTCAGCAATACTTTATAACTTTAATTTATTTTGTTTTATATTAAAAATGATCTTTATAATGAATATATATAGTTATGAAAATCTGGATATTAATAGCATTAGAATAATATAAATGGGTGAATATTAAACTTAATTGTTAATAATACCTCTATTATATACATATGATGCTATTTCTAGTTTCTTTTTAATTAATGTTTGTTTGACTTAAATTATGTAATAGAGAACAATGCTAATAAATATTAGTATAATAATTAAAAAGTTTATAGATGGAATATAATAAAATAGTAAGAAATAACTAATAACTGCAAGTGAATATTAATAGCAACTTAATAATAATAAAATGCTTGTATGAAGTGATTGAATATAGATTCTAAGCATATTAAAAGGATTTGGAAATATATTTAACTAGATAAATAGATATTAAAATATAAATAAAAGTATTTATATACTTAAAATATCTTGCTTGTTCTATCTAAACAACAATGATATTGATGTATGAATAATAATTATATTAAATTTAATAAAAGAAGAATATTTAGTTGCATCTATATATTTCTTAGATTAAGTCTATAATAATAAGCTTCAACTTCTTTTGGTTCTAAATATCACAATAAATAGTAGATTAAATGGAAATAATAAAGAGATAGTTATCATAAAATTTAATCTTAGGAATTAAATATAGTATAGCTTATTTATCTAACTATATAAGCTTAATTCTTTTTAATTATTATCTGATAAATTAAATCCTAACTAATATAATAAAATAGGGATTTAATTAAACTATCAGGACATTTAACTTGCATAGTTTCTACTTTTTATAATTGTTTATTACCTTAGCTTTAAGGATAAATAATGGTATAATCATTTTTATTATAAAGCTAATAAATTACTAGAGTACTTATATATTTGATCTATAAGATTTTAAATGTGTTGTAATTAATTAGAATAGCTCATAAGTATCTTAACTTTACTCAAACTAAATATTTAAAATATAAAGATTAATGCTTCTTCATTAGAACTCCTAATATGACCTAACTACCATCCAACTATATCAAGTTCAACTAGCACTAATTTAAATATTGATTTGATGTTTTTATTAAAAGTCTTTGAATATACTAAATATTCTTATAATCTTATTAGTTAAACTTTTCTTATAATATCACATTAAGAAATATAAATTTAAGCTAAACAAATCTTAATCAATTTTTAGTTTATTAAGATTATTTGTAGACAAATATAAAAGCAGCTATATCTGTTATAAATGATCAATCTGAACTATATTCTAAATTCCCTAAAGCTACCCTTTATATTTCAAATTCAATTCAATAAATAAATAAAGAAAGTATTAGTTAGACTTAGTCCATACTCTTAGATTTATAAGCTAAAGTTAATTATTTGAATAATAATAATAAATAAATAAAAGTAAAAATAATCAAATGGTGGAAGCTTTCAACAAACCCTTCTATACACCTCTTCCTAAGCCAAAAAGGAAGCGAGGAACCAGGAAACCACTTCTTTACTGTCGTCTTCTTCACAACTTTAACCTTTTTCTTAATATTAACAACCTTACAATTTGGAATTTAACAAGAGGAACAGAAGAAGGCTCAGAAAAGCAAGCATACTGAAGCACCGACTTCACTAGAGAAGCCTAGAAAGCAGGCAAAGTCTGCTTTACACCAGGAGGTGTCGGAATTTAATCCCTCTGGTCAGATGAGCATGGAACAGCCCATCCAAGTTGTACTAAATCTCCAGGAAGAAGTCAAGAGACTAAAGAAGGGCAAAGACAGACTAATGGAGAATCTGAACAAGCAAGAGGAAATCGAGTCAAGATTTATGTCCTAAGAAAGGGAATTAAGTGCATTTTGGAACATATTAGAGAGTCAGAACTGATAATCCTAAAATTAGTAATAGAAACAGACGGAGCTGGGCAACAAGCTTGGAGAAATAGAAGAGAAGCATCAACAGCAAATGAAACTTAACGAGCAAAGAGGTGATCCAATGGTGATAGAGGTAATTGACAAGAAGAAGAAGGCTAAGCCAATCAAAGTAGTTAAAAGGTGCTACTATTGTAATTCAGAGAAACACCTATGAAGAAGATGTGAATAATTCCTAAACTTTAAGAACCTGTATTGGAGAAAATAGAGGAAACAGCAAGCGTAGCAAAATAAAATGAGACAATTATAACAAAGGAAAATTAGAGAGAGACTATCCATGAACTATCTTGGAAATATTTATAGGAAGAAACCTTTGCTGAACTGAAGACATAGAGACAACAAGAACAAATGGGTGGGGGAGGAGTAGAGACTTTTAATACTTTATTTTTAATACCGGAGCAATCTGGGATCGACATGAAGAGGTGAAAATCGTGGAAAATTGCCAAAGTTAATTATTTGAATAATAATAATAAATAAATAAAAGTACTTAGTTAAAGAAATAATAAAATGTAAGGTATTTTAAAACAGAAATATAGGTATTATATAATAACTATATAAATTTATGATATAATATTTAATTAGATAAAGTTATGAAAATAGCAACAGTGCAAAATTAAGATTATAAAATACATAAAAAATAAAGAAAATAAGGAATTCAGTTACTTATAAGATAAATTATAATAAATAAAATCTTAAATTTAGTTAAAAATAATGAATAAACTATAAAAATAGCTAATTTCTAATAACTTAATATAGATATTTGACTAAACTTAAATTAATTTAATTACCATAATCTTATATTTTTAACTTCCTAAGTGAAATAAATTTAGAATTCTAAGTAGTCAGTTATTATTTGAGTCAGCTTAATGTTTTTAAAATGTTAGATAAAATTGATAGTGTTAAATGTTTTGCTTTAGATAGAAATATTTAATTTCACTTTATTTTTCTAGTTACTAATACAATTACTATTTGTAGAGCTCTACACATTGATATTGTTAATTTAAATAAAACTTAGATATTAGATAATAAAACTATTAAATAGTTAGAGTGTTCCTTAGGATTAAATTTAAACTAATTGATGTAAAAATGTTTAAATACTTGTTGTCACTACTAAATTATATTGCTATGATCAATTATAACTGATATATCATTTTACTATTAGATACATAGACTTATTAATGATAGAGGTATTTTCTATTTTTGTAAGTTATAACAGTATTTATCTTAATATGTTTAAGATTTATAAGATATAAATAATTAAATGATTGTATTGTAAATAAATATTAGATTTAAGTCTTTTATCCTGGTAGAAATAACTAAAATTAAAAAATTGCTTTAAATATTACTTCTAATATTATAGATGCTTTTAGGAGCAATTGGAGTTATTAGAATTTCTGTAAAAGAATGATTAATAAGATAGAAATAAAATAGGAGTATTATCTCCTTCTAAAATAAACTTTATTTATTTAATTTCTTCAACATTAACCTTTAATAACTACATCAAATGAACAAAGTGTATCTAGGCTCATTTTTCATTTAGTAAGCAAAGATATCTAAAATAAAGAGCAAAACTAATATTTATTTGCTAATTACCAATGTAAAACTTATTTATTTAAAGTGCTTTCATTTAGATTGCAGGAATTAGAATCAAACATAACAATCTTTTCTTATTACTTTTACTACAAATGCATATTAATCAAGTATATCATCAACACAGGTTGTAAGACCATGAGTGGTCACACAAATTCTGTATTATCTGTGGCTATTTTAATATAGCAGATAAAAAACAATCGAATGAGAATTTCAAAGATAGAAAGAACTTTTAAGCACAACAAATAACTGTTTAATGAGAAAATTGTATAATAACTATTTTCACTCTAATGCCACTTAAGAAAAGTTATAATATTGATTTTCTCATTCATAGTCATAGTATTAAAGTTATTTAACTAACTTACAAAGTATTCTTTAATGATACATACACTTTAAAATTAAATTATAAAAGCTTCTAAAAACTAAATTTAATTGATTTAGTTCCATTGTCTGAACATAGTCGTAAGGTACTTTATCTTAAAAATAAGCTTACTATATTTAGTTTTTGTGAAATTATGTAATTTTTTAATTTTCTTTGGTAAATTAATTCTAAAAAGTATCAAATAACCTTGTCAACTCTCTTTATTATTTTTACTAAATTATGAAAAAGGTTAAATAGATTTGAATTTTTATTAGCCTAGAATGACTATTTATTTAGAAGAAATCTGATATAGTGAAAAATTAAGATTTAGATTCTAAATATTAGTAAAAAGTTTAAAAATTAAATATTTATAGAAAATAATTCTAAATCATTGAAGTATAATATGCTACAATTTATTTTTTGAATATAAGGTTTGATAAAATAGATGGACAACAATCACAGTTTTATAAAACCATCAAATTTGTAAATTATAGAGCACTTAAAATAAACTAAAGTAAACTACAAATGGTTTATCCTCTTTGTAATAAAATTTAACTCCGAATAATAATTTTCTAAGTTTGAGAGATAATTAAAACTTACTAAAATCAAATTTCTTTCTAAATCGAAAATTTTAATAAACTCAAAAATATACCCTTGTAGCTTAGTCTATCTTAGTAATAAAATAAACTAATGATTTGCTTAATAATAAATAAACAAATACAAGCATATATTAAATTTAGATAAATTAGTAGACTTTTATTTTTCAATTATAATGTAAGCTAAACATTTATATAGTAAATTTAAATTATAATTTTAAATATTAGTTACATTTTTCATTTGCTAGGTTCATCTTGATCTGTTGCTAATTTATTATTAATCCAATACAAATACGAAAGTAGCAAAGCAGCAATACTCAAAAGCATGATAAATATCTATTCATAGATTTTATACTGATTTTCTAAACTTTAAACATCGGCTTCATTACTCTCTAAGTTTTCTTGCTAAATAGAATTTGTATCGGTATCAGAATTTTAAGATCATTCCATACTCGATGAAATCTTAGGCGTGCTTTCTTCACTAATTATATCCAATAACTTAGGATGATTTTACTGCTTTCTCATTGTAGAGTTATAAGTGCTCTTTTAACTAATTTGCTTTTGTAGAAAAATTCAAGAGTTTTCTCTTAATTTTTCTTCTTTAAAGAGTTTTTGGTAAAATTATTCCTCATTATCACTACTTGTATTAATTTTAAAGGCTTTTCCATTTCGTGAGCTAGGAGAAGCAGATTTAAATCGACGCTTTTAAAGGATAGATGATTTTGATTTATCGAAATCAACTGCTTAGTTACTTTTTGTAGGTCTACATGTTTTGTTCTAAAGTTAACTAATTTTTTAAATTTCTTAATTTTTTTTATTTTCATACGATTTGTATCTATTAAATACAATTTAATGTAAACCTAAATCAGTATGAATTTTTATATCTTAAGAGCATTAATTTAGCTAGTTTACTAACTAATTATTTTGCTCATTAGTATATTTTTCCCACTATTTTCTTTTCTTTTCTTTTAGCAATTCCAAGTCTCCAAATTTTGGCTATTCTAAATCTTTTATTTTCGATATAAAAGCCTTTTTATAGATTTGGTTTAATCTATTGATTATACGCTTCATTTTTAAATGCTTCTCGACTTCAGAATTACTATTATCTTAAATATGCCTGTAATTAGCTTAACTCGGAATATCTTATACATTTTACTAATTAAAGGTTGATTGGGTGCTTTTTGATGTTATCGGTTTGCTTTAAATTCTATTTCATTCAGTACTCAGTTTTGATTTAGACCTTTACATCTTCGAGTGATTTAAAATTAGGAATAAATTATCTTTCCACATTTTTTATAAAAATGAAGGCATAAATGACTGATTATTCCCCTGAAATTAATTTAAAACTTATTTATAGATTCATACCTTTTATTATACCAATATAGTGATATAATCATAAAATTGGATTATACCTTCAATAACTAGCAAATAAGGCCTATTATTAACGAAAGATTTCTTCAAAGAGTTGTAGAATGAAAGATGAAAATAAAGCAGTGAATTAGATTATTTAAGTAGACATCTAATGCTTATTTGATTATTTATAATTAAATGAAGTCTTAATAATATGAATGCTATTTCATCTAACAATATATTGGAATAAATCCCTATATGATTTTCAGATTTCTAGACACGAAATAAATTATTGGAGTTTAGAAATATTTCCTTATAAGTTACCTTAAGTAGGTAGCTATAAGTCTCTTTAATTATTTTAGTTAAGCTATATATGCATCTAAATGAGCAGATATTAGAGGTTTATTTGTTTCATTAATTTTACTAATTATAAAATCCAACCTTAATCCTTTGCCCTCTTTCATTTAAATTTAGGTTTATTTATTTAAATAGCAATTTATTATTTAAAAGCATAATTTTAAAATTATTATACTTAAGGTGTCTCATGATAATTAAGATGCCCTTACTGAATTTCTTAAGATTGTAGTCTTTGTCTAATCTTAAGCCTGGATAAAAACCCTAAAAGCTATTGGAATTATAAATTAGTTAAAATTAGATTGCAATTATCTTATTTCCACCTTAAAGAATATTATTGAACAGAGAGATGCAAATCCTATAAAGTTATTTTTTTGCATTGAAAGAAAAATTTGCTGCACATTTATGCCTTTATCTTTTAAGGGAAAAAGTTAAGTCAAAAAAATATAATGAGTTAAGTATCAAATAAAGCAGAAAGAACTTTCTTAAGTAAAAAAGATGAAAAAGAAAATCCTAAAAATCGATATAAAAAGAGCAAAAAAAATTTAGCGAAAGAGATTATAAAATTAAGTAATGGATATAAACAATAATAAAACTAAGAAAATATAATAAATTATAAATATTTCAATTAAATTTTTATTTATAAATCACAGAAGAAAATTAAAGGAATAATCCACAATATCTAAGTTGAATTGCTAAACTATTAATTTAATAATAATTACAAATTTTAGATTTAATATATCAATTAAGTATTCTACTCATAGACAGCCAAACTTGATAAAACACAAGCAAAATTTAAAGTGAATTAAATTAATATAATGCTATATTTTAAAATTGTGTAAGGATTCTTATTTTGCTATATGACTTTCTAATAAATTAATTAAAATAGCACTTTATTTTTAAGCTTAAACATATCAGAAAATCTATTTTAAATAATTTAAATGTATTTCAATTTTCTTAATACCAAAATTAAGAGGATTTTAGCACTTAAATGTTTAATAATCATCATACTAAAATTATTTAAGCTTTATCATATTTAGAATACAAACTAAAAATCTTTAGAAAATGAAGAAAAATCTAAAGGAATATATTTGTATCTATCAGATATAGTTGATTATTTTAAATAATAAAGAGCTTTATTAAACAAGAATATTACAATCCTTAGATATTAAAATATTGCTGAGAGTAGGCAAAATATTTATTTTTTAAATTATCCAGAATAAAGATTATATTATACAACACATATTGATATGATAAAACCTTTTTATTATAAAATAAAATGGATGTCGGCTGCGTCAGAAAAACTAGTAGGTAATCTGGTGCAGTGTATACTGCATTGCGAGTAATCTCGCACTAGATGCCACCACGGGGAAGTGTGGATAAGCTTTAGTTGAGACATGCCTAACTTACTCTGAGGGTTCTCTCTAGCAGTATGAAAGTTTGACTGACGGACCTTCTAATTAATGACTTAATAACTAATTCTTATTTGGATCTTATTCAAGGAGACTGAAGCATTTGATTCAAGATTTAAGAATAATTTTTAACAAGAAGATTTCCCATTTGGAGAAGATGAAGTGACTCTTTGGACTAATAGAATGAAATCAAGCTTTTATGAACATTTTTTTAATATTAAATATTAATACTGAAAGAGCTGCGCACCAACGAGGTGCTACGCGCTCTATAATCATATTTATTTATATATCTTATTTAGCATAGAACTAGATGATTCCATTATATTTTCTTTATTAAATCAACAATATTTAAGCAAACAAATATTTTGAAAATATATCTCTTTTAATTTATAAACAAATAGCTATCTTAAGTATTAGAGTTACTATTATATTTCTAAATAAAATTTATTATTTAAATATTATGCTTTTATCTTAATAATCAGTAAAAAAAGAATTCTTTTATTTTCAATATTTATTTGTTTCATAAATCGATAATTTCTCTATCATTTTAATATAATTTTCTAAAAAATAAAATGATTTAATTTTAAAATTTAAAATAAGTTAGAATAATAAAGAATAAATATCAAAGCATATTAGTAACTACGTAGTATGGACTTTGCTTCATTTAGCATTTTTTATTTTATAATTTATTTTTAATTTTACTTTTTATAGTCATTTAAGCTATTAATATCCTTTAACAAAAAATCAATATAGATATATATTTTCTTTATATAGAGAAAAATTTAATTTTATATTTGATAAAGCTAATTAAAGCTTATTTTATTCACAAGTCTTAAGATGCTTAAGAACTTTAGTGATTATAAACTTAGAATTTATTTAATTATATTTCAAAAAAGAAAATATTTTAGTTAAGTTTATCCTTAAGATAAAATTAAAATTTAAACATATGATAAATCTAAATATTAGGGACTATTCTTAGTCATTTGAACATAATAGCAGTTATTTTTTTAGCAAAGTTATTGTCAACTAAAAATTTGTCCTTTTGCTTCTGTTCTTCACATTTTAGAGTCATTTTTGTTATTTTCTTTTTCCTAAATCAGTTTTGCTATTTCATAATCCTATATTTATTTTCATTTCGTTAGTGTATTTATCCAAATCAGTCTAGAGTGGAATATTTCTCTAGCATAACTTTCTGAATACAGTCTTTTACTAATTTGTCAGTGGCTGCTTTTAAAGGGGATAAATTATTATATGAAAATATACCTGGATCAGCTCCACGATCTAGAAGAAGCTTAACCCCTTCAAAGTAGTTTAAACGTGCTGCAATTAGCAAAGGTGTGCGTCCTCAACCATCTGTTGTATTAACCAAAGCTCCACTATCTATCAAAATTTATGCTACATCTAAATATTATCTTCGAATTGCTCAATGCAAGGCTGTTTGAAGCGTATAATCAAATTCAAGTACAAGCAGTTTGTCTTCCAAAATCATTTATATTATCTCATTTTTTTCTCTATTTTTGACTGCTTTAAAAAATATCTTCGCTTTTTTTTTCTGGTATGGTTTCGCTGGAAAAATTTACTTTGTTCAAATATCAAAAGGTTTTACTTGCAATTTTTTTAAAGATTTTAAAGTGTTTATGAGGGATCTCTTTGTTTTAAATTTAGTTAATTAAAGTCTTTATTTTTTAATCAGCGTTTCTTTAAGTTATTCCTAATTGTTTCATTGATATTCATATGGTTTAATTTTTAAAAAATCATTAGGTTTCTTATAAAGATCTTCAACTCTAATTCTTTCAATCATATCTTCACTCTCAAATAAATTAGCTGGACTTTACCTTATTACAAAAGGCTATAGGCTTAATTTATTCTCCCTCTGTTATTTTATTTCTTATTAATGATTTGGAGAACTAATTTCTTTTATTTTTAGTTAATTAGGATTCCTTTAATAACCTCCTTATACTTTTGCAAGTTTCTTAGGTATATGCATAGTTATTTCTGTAGGTGAATTAAATGTAATAAAATTAAAATTTTGTTTGCTTTAGCTTTTCTAGTTTTTACGAAGCTTTATGCTTGATTTTGTTTAAACCGATTATTTGTAAAAATTTTCTTCGTCGCTATTCCCCATATTTGCTCAATCACCGTCATTTATAAATACTTTTTCCATGTTTATTTCTTTTTCGAATTACTTGGAGATGTAGAGTGAAACAAATCTTTTTAGGTAAAATCACAACTCTTTATATAAAATCTTTAATCAAAATCTCCAAAAAGTTCAGAATTTTCTTTGAGAAATCTTTCCGATTTTAGTTTATCAAGCTTCTAGCTATCTTTTGAAATAAAATCATTACTATTTAGAGAGTATTTAGCACTATTAAGGATTTATCTAATGGAGCTGTATTATTTTGGGCTGTTTACAGTACTTCTCTACAATTCTAATAAATATTTTTTCCTCATTTTTATAAAATCCTCTAAACTTAAGATTTGAAAACTATAGAGTGACTAAAGAGTAGAAGATAAATAAATACAGAAACTATTTAATTTCTTAAAGAAATCTTTACTAAAATGCTTGAAAAGGTAAACATAAGCTAATATAAATAATCTGAAATGAGAAGCATAAATCCTTCTATTATTATAATTACATAATATATAATTAATATAGGAATAAATTATTTTTCAGTATAGTATACTTATTATATCTCTCTTTACAAGTAAATACCTAAAAATTTAGTACAAAATTATTTTTAATAAAATTCTAGTTAACAAATAAGAAGAAAATAAACCTAAGATTTGTAGCTTTAAAATAATAGTTTAATAGATGCTGATAGATATTTTAAATTATATCCTGATATCATTTTTACAATAATTAGAATATAAGTCTCATATTTAGATAAATATAAGTAATTATCTACTTACAAACCTTTTTTATTTTTAGTGAAATCATTATTTCTAGTTATTCACTTCTATATCACAAAGAGAAATAGATTGCTTATTTTCTCTATCCAATTATATAATGTCTTAAACTTTTTTATCTTAGTTAGATATTTATAAATTAAAACTGAATCTAAAATAGGAAATCCTTATATCTTATATAAGAGAAACATAGCCTGCTTAAACAATTTATCTTTAGAAACTAAATTAAGATTGTGCTACCGAAAGCTGATAAAGATGATTATTAATTAAAAGATTTTCTATAATTTTGATTTAAATAGTGAAACTATAAATATACTAGTATACCAAAATACTAGTAACTATCTACTCTTTTTAGTTATTCTTTATTTTTACACTCACAAGTTAAATCTAACTAAATATGAGATATTTGCTATTGATTTACAATTATCTTGGTTATAGTAAAATTATAGTAGACATGAAGATTTGATTAACTTAAATATTAGTTTATAATTAATAAGTTTACCTTATTGAACCTATGAAGATGATGATGTAATTTTATTAATTAGATTAAATATAAGCATCTATTTAAGTAGCTGCTGTTATTAATTTTACTCTTAAACTTATAAAAATATTTAAATAGTCTCTTTCTTTTAACTTTATATCATATATATTTTTAAATTTAAAGAAAACTTTATGATGGCTAAATCTGCTGATTCTAAGATAATTTGCTTATGGTTTAAATGTTTAAAACATCTAGGAAATTAAACTATAAGAAATAAGATAATTTGTATTTAACTAAAAGGAATAGATAAATCTATTGCTGCTTTTATAGATAAATAATATCTAAATGATTATATATCTTAATATACTAATGAAGCATTTAGTATTTATTGTTATATACTCTTTACTAAAATATTCCTTATTTATTTTCTTATAATTTTAATATTAAGGCAATATAGGAATACTCATACTCTTCATCAATTTAAACTTGTTTTGATTATTTTACAAGCTAAGAAACAAAAAAGCTACTAAAGATATGAATTTATTCAATTTATCTTTGTATGCTAAGTATTTATTTCCTTTATATAAATAAAGCTTTATTTTAATTTTAGGTAAGTATTCTAAATCTAGAATTATCAGTTGAAGATAAATAAAATAAAGTTAATGAATGTAGCTTAATAAGAGACAAATTTAGATTATTGCTCAAATGATTTATAAATGGAAGAAGATTAACTTTGCTTTTATAATTTTCCTTATTATTAAATAACTAGCTAGTGTAATTTTAAGAATTTATCTCTAAATTGGATTTAATTATTATTAGCTTTCGGTTAAAATATCTAAAACTTAAATTTTATCTAAATTAATTTTATTAGAGGATATATATTTAGAGATTCATAGATGCTTTTAAGCAATACAAAATAAACTAAAATTACATTTATTAAGTTTTCCTTACATTTTCTATATAAAGGTAGAGCAAATAATATAACTTTAGTTTCTTTCTAGTAACAAATATTAACTATTAAAATAGTTCAAACTAGATGTTTGAAAGTGTAAAATATTAAACTTAAGGGATTTAACTCAGCAAATTTGAAAGAAAAATAAAAGAATTATATTTAAATTGGTTATAAATAAATCACAAATGATTTTCTATGTTTATTAAAATTTTAAATATTATCTTAAATCTTTAATATGACTGATTATTTTTAATTCATTAAGAGATACAATTATTCAACAATCTTTTAAATTATTATCCATCAAAATATGTGATAAACCATTCAAACTACTGTTTCTATTTATTTTTAAGTACAAAATAGTTAATCATTGCTATTAAGCAGGATAGACTTAAATTTAATTTTTATTCTTTAGAAAGAAGACTTTTATTCAATAAGTTCACAATAATAAACTGCTGCTTGGATATTAAAAAATATTAGGTCACTTTAAAAATATCATTATAAATCAAATTTATATTAGAACATGTTAATATAAAAATGGAGTAATTAAAGCAAGTTTGCAACAACCAGCTTTAGTAATCCAAAATTATTATATTAAATTAGATATTTAGAAAGTAAATAACTATTCTTATTTAAATCCAAAACTTAATGCTCTTTTCTCTTATTTGCAAAGGATTCCTATATTTAATTCTTCTATCCAAATTTACAAAGTAGATGAAGCAAATTATAGAAGAAGCATAAATTGCATTAACTTAATTAAAAAATATTAATAAACTCAGACTTATATACTTTTAAAGAAGAATTAGAATTAATATAATTTAAATATTAAATAAGATTATAACCCAATTTAAAAAAAGCCTCTTTTTACGGAGTAATCTTACATCAAAAGAAGAAGACGAATAATAATTGTAAAAGCTTCATTCAAGCATGTGGTAGTAATTAAAAATTATTTTAAATTATTAAGGTATAAGAATGTAAATCTATGATATTCTAAAGTCTGAAATACTTTTTGCTAGTTAAATTAAAATATAGACAGAAAGTAGTCCTGCAAGTATTAAAAAGGAATAGCTAGAGTTTTAAGAATAATAAAACAAGTAGGAATATGTTTTCCAAAAAAGGTTTATAATCAATATTTATCTCTTAAGAAATCATGCTTTATAGATTTGATTGTCTTCCAAAAACATTACGATTCTCATATTTCTTAAGTTAAACTCTAAAATGGGAAAATACTTATTTCTCTCAATCAATTTAAATTTATTTTTATTAAGAACTGATAAATAAGAGTTAAATATTATGACTAAGTTTTACAACAAACTGACCTTTATAGAATCAGATTACAGAATTCCTAAAGCAATATTAGCTTAAGTTTTTTCTTTTTATTCAAGAATAAAATACAACATCATTTCTAAAATGTATTTACTTAATAATTTAGAAGAATGAAAAATGCTAGCATACATAGCAAATAATTTGGGAAGCTATTAATTTAAATAATTAACTAGTTCAAATATTTAAATTAAAATTATTATAAAGATTATTATCTCTTTCATTTAATAAACCCAATCAATTGTAAGCAAACTTAATTGATAATTTATAAAAAAGTCTTAGAATATTATGAAAAAAAGTTAGAAAAAAAGTAATCTCTTTTGAGACTGGATAAATAGGCTATAAAAATAAAAAATTAAGCTTAACTTGATAAAATATAAGGATTTTATTAGAATTCATTTAAAGAAATCGACATTATATTAAGCAAAAGAAGTTTAAGAATAGAAGAGATTTTTTATGATAGAATTAAGTTTAAATATATTTATTTAAAGTGAGAGTCATCATAATAGAGAGATGAAACATAAAGGCATAAAGTTATTATTAAGAAATATTATTTATACCTGGCTAAGTTTTTTTTAAGCAATAAATAAAATTAAAATTTTTGGAAAAAGTAAGGAGAAAAAGTTCAAAACTTTGAAAAGTATAAAAAATAAGTTTAGAAGTATTGAGATCTTAATATTTTATTATTACATTGTAGGTCTGAAAAAATTCACAATTATATGAATAATTTCTTTTAATTCTAATTATCGAATAAGTAACTTCAGCAATACTTTATAACTTTAATTTATTTTGTTTTATATTAAAAATGATCTTTATAATGAATATATATAGTTATGAAAATCTGGATATTAATAGCATTAGAATAATATAAATGGGTGAATATTAAACTTAATTGTTAATAATACCTCTATTATATACATATGATGCTATTTCTAGTTTCTTTTTAATTAATGTTTGTTTGACTTAAATTATGTAATAGAGAACAATGCTAATAAATATTAGTATAATAATTAAAAAGTTTATAGATGGAATATAATAAAATAGTAAGAAATAACTAATAACTGCAAGTGAATATTAATAGCAACTTAATAATAATAAAATGCTTGTATGAAGTGATTGAATATAGATTCTAAGCATATTAAAAGGATTTGGAAATATATTTAACTAGATAAATAGATATTAAAATATAAATAAAAGTATTTATATACTTAAAATATCTTGCTTGTTCTATCTAAACAACAATGATATTGATGTATGAATAATAATTATATTAAATTTAATAAAAGAAGAATATTTAGTTGCATCTATATATTTCTTAGATTAAGTCTATAATAATAAGCTTCAACTTCTTTTGGTTCTAAATATCACAATAAATAGTAGATTAAATGGAAATAATAAAGAGATAGTTATCATAAAATTTAATCTTAGGAATTAAATATAGTATAGCTTATTTATCTAACTATATAAGCTTAATTCTTTTTAATTATTATCTGATAAATTAAATCCTAACTAATATAATAAAATAGGGATTTAATTAAACTATCAGGACATTTAACTTGCATAGTTTCTACTTTTTATAATTGTTTATTACCTTAGCTTTAAGGATAAATAATGGTATAATCATTTTTATTATAAAGCTAATAAATTACTAGAGTACTTATATATTTGATCTATAAGATTTTAAATGTGTTGTAATTAATTAGAATAGCTCATAAGTATCTTAACTTTACTCAAACTAAATATTTAAAATATAAAGATTAATGCTTCTTCATTAGAACTCCTAATATGACCTAACTACCATCCAACTATATCAAGTTCAACTAGCACTAATTTAAATATTGATTTGATGTTTTTATTAAAAGTCTTTGAATATACTAAATATTCTTATAATCTTATTAGTTAAACTTTTCTTATAATATCACATTAAGAAATATAAATTTAAGCTAAACAAATCTTAATCAATTTTTAGTTTATTAAGATTATTTGTAGACAAATATAAAAGCAGCTATATCTGTTATAAATGATCAATCTGAACTATATTCTAAATTCCCTAAAGCTACCCTTTATATTTCAAATTCAATTCAATAAATAAATAAAGAAAGTATTAGTTAGACTTAGTCCATACTCTTAGATTTATAAGCTAAAGTTAATTATTTGAATAATAATAATAAATAAATAAAAGTAAAAATAATCAAATGGTGGAAGCTTTCAACAAACCCTTCTATACACCTCTTCCTAAGCCAAAAAGGAAGCGAGGAACCAGGAAACCACTTCTTTACTGTCGTCTTCTTCACAACTTTAACCTTTTTCTTAATATTAACAACCTTACAATTTGGAATTTAACAAGAGGAACAGAAGAAGGCTCAGAAAAGCAAGCATACTGAAGCACCGACTTCACTAGAGAAGCCTAGAAAGCAGGCAAAGTCTGCTTTACACCAGGAGGTGTCGGAATTTAATCCCTCTGGTCAGATGAGCATGGAACAGCCCATCCAAGTTGTACTAAATCTCCAGGAAGAAGTCAAGAGACTAAAGAAGGGCAAAGACAGACTAATGGAGAATCTGAACAAGCAAGAGGAAATCGAGTCAAGATTTATGTCCTAAGAAAGGGAATTAAGTGCATTTTGGAACATATTAGAGAGTCAGAACTGATAATCCTAAAATTAGTAATAGAAACAGACGGAGCTGGGCAACAAGCTTGGAGAAATAGAAGAGAAGCATCAACAGCAAATGAAACTTAACGAGCAAAGAGGTGATCCAATGGTGATAGAGGTAATTGACAAGAAGAAGAAGGCTAAGCCAATCAAAGTAGTTAAAAGGTGCTACTATTGTAATTCAGAGAAACACCTATGAAGAAGATGTGAATAATTCCTAAACTTTAAGAACCTGTATTGGAGAAAATAGAGGAAACAGCAAGCGTAGCAAAATAAAATGAGACAATTATAACAAAGGAAAATTAGAGAGAGACTATCCATGAACTATCTTGGAAATATTTATAGGAAGAAACCTTTGCTGAACTGAAGACATAGAGACAACAAGAACAAATGGGTGGGGGAGGAGTAGAGACTTTTAATACTTTATTTTTAATACCGGAGCAATCTGGGATCGACATGAAGAGGTGAAAATCGTGGAAAATTGCCAAAGTTAATTATTTGAATAATAATAATAAATAAATAAAAGTACTTAGTTAAAGAAATAATAAAATGTAAGGTATTTTAAAACAGAAATATAGGTATTATATAATAACTATATAAATTTATGATATAATATTTAATTAGATAAAGTTATGAAAATAGCAACAGTGCAAAATTAAGATTATAAAATACATAAAAAATAAAGAAAATAAGGAATTCAGTTACTTATAAGATAAATTATAATAAATAAAATCTTAAATTTAGTTAAAAATAATGAATAAACTATAAAAATAGCTAATTTCTAATAACTTAATATAGATATTTGACTAAACTTAAATTAATTTAATTACCATAATCTTATATTTTTAACTTCCTAAGTGAAATAAATTTAGAATTCTAAGTAGTCAGTTATTATTTGAGTCAGCTTAATGTTTTTAAAATGTTAGATAAAATTGATAGTGTTAAATGTTTTGCTTTAGATAGAAATATTTAATTTCACTTTATTTTTCTAGTTACTAATACAATTACTATTTGTAGAGCTCTACACATTGATATTGTTAATTTAAATAAAACTTAGATATTAGATAATAAAACTATTAAATAGTTAGAGTGTTCCTTAGGATTAAATTTAAACTAATTGATGTAAAAATGTTTAAATACTTGTTGTCACTACTAAATTATATTGCTATGATCAATTATAACTGATATATCATTTTACTATTAGATACATAGACTTATTAATGATAGAGGTATTTTCTATTTTTGTAAGTTATAACAGTATTTATCTTAATATGTTTAAGATTTATAAGATATAAATAATTAAATGATTGTATTGTAAATAAATATTAGATTTAAGTCTTTTATCCTGGTAGAAATAACTAAATTAAAAAATTGCTTTAAATATTACTTCTAATATTATAGATGCTTTTAGGAGCAATTGGAGTTATTAGAATTTCTGTAAAAGAATGATTAATAAGATAGAAATAAAATAGGAGTATTATCTCCTTCTAAAATAAACTTTATTTATTTAATTTCTTCAACATTAACCTTTAATAACTACATCAAATGAACAAAGTGTATCTAGGCTCATTTTTCATTTAGTAAGCAAAGATATCTAAAATAAAGAGCAAAACTAATATTTATTTGCTAATTACCAATGTAAAACTTATTTATTTAAAGTGCTTTCATTTAGATTGCAGGAATTAGAATCAAACATAACAATCTTTTTCTTATTACTTTTACTACAAATGCATATTAATCAAGTATATCATCAACACAGGTTGTAAGACCATGAGTGGTCACACAAATTCTGTATTATCTGTGGCTATTTTAATATAGCAGATAAAAAACAATCGAATGAGAATTTCAAAGATAGAAAGAACTTTTAAGCACAACAAATAACTGTTTAATGAGAAAATTGTATAATAACTATTTTCACTCTAATGCCACTTAAGAAAAGTTATAATATTGATTTTCTCATTCATAGTCATAGTATTAAAGTTATTTAACTAACTTACAAAGTATTCTTTAATGATACATACACTTTAAAATTAAATTATAAAAGCTTCTAAAAACTAAATTTAATTGATTTAGTTCCATTGTCTGAACATAGTCGTAAGGTACTTTATCTTAAAAATAAGCTTACTATATTTAGTTTTTGTGAAATTATGTAATTTTTTAATTTTCTTTGGTAAATTAATTCTAAAAAGTATCAAATAACCTTGTCAACTCTCTTTATTATTTTTACTAAATTATGAAAAAGGTTAAATAGATTTGAATTTTTATTAGCCTAGAATGACTATTTATTTAGAAGAAATCTGATATAGTGAAAAATTAAGATTTAGATTCTAAATATTAGTAAAAAGTTTAAAAATTAAATATTTATAGAAAATAATTCTAAATCATTGAAGTATAATATGCTACAATTTATTTTTTGAATATAAGGTTTGATAAAATAGATGGACAACAATCACAGTTTTATAAAACCATCAAATTTGTAAATTATAGAGCACTTAAAATAAACTAAAGTAAACTACAAATGGTTTATCCTCTTTGTAATAAAATTTAACTCCGAATAATAATTTTCTAAGTTTGAGAGATAATTAAAACTTACTAAAATCAAATTTCTTTCTAAATCGAAAATTTTAATAAACTCAAAAATATACCCTTGTAGCTTAGTCTATCTTAGTAATAAAATAAACTAATGATTTGCTTAATAATAAATAAACAAATACAAGCATATATTAAATTTAGATAAATTAGTAGACTTTTATTTTTCAATTATAATGTAAGCTAAACATTTATATAGTAAATTTAAATTATAATTTTAAATATTAGTTACATTTTTCATTTGCTAGGTTCATCTTGATCTGTTGCTAATTTATTATTAATCCAATACAAATACGAAAGTAGCAAAGCAGCAATACTCAAAAGCATGATAAATATCTATTCATAGATTTTATACTGATTTTCTAAACTTTAAACATCGGCTTCATTACTCTCTAAGTTTTCTTGCTAAATAGAATTTGTATCGGTATCAGAATTTTAAGATCATTCCATACTCGATGAAATCTTAGGCGTGCTTTCTTCACTAATTATATCCAATAACTTAGGATGATTTTACTGCTTTCTCATTGTAGAGTTATAAGTGCTCTTTTAACTAATTTGCTTTTGTAGAAAAATTCAAGAGTTTTCTCTTAATTTTTCTTCTTTAAAGAGTTTTTGGTAAAATTATTCCTCATTATCACTACTTGTATTAATTTTAAAGGCTTTTCCATTTCGTGAGCTAGGAGAAGCAGATTTAAATCGACGCTTTTAAAGGATAGATGATTTTGATTTATCGAAATCAACTGCTTAGTTACTTTTTGTAGGTCTACATGTTTTGTTCTAAAGTTAACTAATTTTTAAATTTCTTAATTTTTTTTATTTTCATACGATTTGTATCTATTAAATACAATTTAATGTAAACCTAAATCAGTATGAATTTTTATATCTTAAGAGCATTAATTTAGCTAGTTTACTAACTAATTATTTTGCTCATTAGTATATTTTTCCCACTATTTTCTTTTCTTTTCTTTTAGCAATTCCAAGTCTCCAAATTTTGGCTATTCTAAATCTTTTATTTTCGATATAAAAGCCTTTTTATAGATTTGGTTTAATCTATTGATTATACGCTTCATTTTTAAATGCTTCTCGACTTCAGAATTACTATTATCTTAAATATGCCTGTAATTAGCTTAACTCGGAATATCTTATACATTTTACTAATTAAAGGTTGATTGGGTGCTTTTTGATGTTATCGGTTTGCTTTAAATTCTATTTCATTCAGTACTCAGTTTTGATTTAGACCTTTACATCTTCGAGTGATTTAAAATTAGGAATAAATTATCTTTCCACATTTTTTATAAAAATGAAGGCATAAATGACTGATTATTCCCCTGAAATTAATTTAAAACTTATTTATAGATTCATACCTTTTATTATACCAATATAGTGATATAATCATAAAATTGGATTATACCTTCAATAACTAGCAAATAAGGCCTATTATTAACGAAAGATTTCTTCAAAGAGTTGTAGAATGAAAGATGAAAATAAAGCAGTGAATTAGATTATTTAAGTAGACATCTAATGCTTATTTGATTATTTATAATTAAATGAAGTCTTAATAATATGAATGCTATTTCATCTAACAATATATTGGAATAAATCCCTATATGATTTTCAGATTTCTAGACACGAAATAAATTATTGGAGTTTGAAATATTTCCTTATAAGTTACCTTAAGTAGGTAGCTATAAGTCTCTTTAATTATTTTAGTTAAGCTATATATGCATCTAAATGAGCAGATATTAGAGGTTTATTTGTTTCATTAATTTTACTAATTATAAAATCCAACCTTAATCCTTTGCCCTCTTTCATTTAAATTTAGGTTTATTTATTTAAATAGCAATTTATTATTTAAAAGCATAATTTTAAAATTATTATACTTAAGGTGTCTCATGATAATTAAGATGCCCTTACTGAATTTCTTAAGATTGTAGTCTTTGTCTAATCTTAAGCCTGGATAAAAACCCTAAAAGCTATTGGAATTATAAATTAGTTAAAATTAGATTGCAATTATCTTATTTCCACCTTAAAGAATATTATTGAACAGAGAGATGCAAATCCTATAAAGTTATTTTTTTGCATTGAAAGAAAAATTTGCTGCACATTTATGCCTTTATCTTTTAAGGGAAAAAGTTAAGTCAAAAAAATATAATGAGTTAAGTATCAAATAAAGCAGAAAGAACTTTCTTAAGTAAAAAAGATGAAAAAGAAAATCCTAAAAATCGATATAAAAAGAGCAAAAAAAATTTAGCGAAAGAGATTATAAAATTAAGTAATGGATATAAACAATAATAAAACTAAGAAAATATAATAAATTATAAATATTTCAATTAAATTTTTATTTATAAATCACAGAAGAAAATTAAAGGAATAATCCACAATATCTAAGTTGAATTGCTAAACTATTAATTTAATAATAATTACAAATTTTAGATTTAATATATCAATTAAGTATTCTACTCATAGACAGCCAAACTTGATAAAACACAAGCAAAATTTAAAGTGAATTAAATTAATATAATGCTATATTTTAAAATTGTGTAAGGATTCTTATTTTGCTATATGACTTTCTAATAAATTAATTAAAATAGCACTTTATTTTTAAGCTTAAACATATCAGAAAATCTATTTTAAATAATTTAAATGTATTTCAATTTTCTTAATACCAAAATTAAGAGGATTTTAGCACTTAAATGTTTAATAATCATCATACTAAAATTATTTAAGCTTTATCATATTTAGAATACAAACTAAAAATCTTTAGAAAATGAAGAAAAATCTAAAGGAATATATTTGTATCTATCAGATATAGTTGATTATTTTAAATAATAAAGAGCTTTATTAAACAAGAATATTACAATCCTTAGATATTAAAATATTGCTGAGAGTAGGCAAAATATTTATTTTTTAAATTATCCAGAATAAAGATTATATTATACAACACATATTGATATGATAAAACCTTTTTATTATAAAATAAAATGGATGTCGGCTGCGTCAGAAAAACTAGTAGGTAATCTGGTGCAGTGTATACTGCATTGCGAGTAATCTCGCACTAGATGCCACCACGGGGAAGTGTGGATAAGCTTTAGTTGAGACATGCCTAACTTACTCTGAGGGTTCTCTCTAGCAGTATGAAAGTTTGACTGACGGACCTTCTAATTAATGACTTAATAACTAATTCTTATTTGGATCTTATTCAAGGAGACTGAAGCATTTGATTCAAGATTTAAGAATAATTTTTAACAAGAAGATTTCCCATTTGGAGAAGATGAAGTGACTCTTTGGACTAATAGAATGAAATCAAGCTTTTATGAACATTTTTTTAATATTAAATATTAATACTGAAAGAGCTGCGCACCAACGAGGTGCTACGCGCTCTATAATCATATTTATTTATATATCTTATTTAGCATAGAACTAGATGATTCCATTATATTTTCTTTATTAAATCAACAATATTTAAGCAAACAAATATTTTGAAAATATATCTCTTTTAATTTATAAACAAATAGCTATCTTAAGTATTAGAGTTACTATTATATTTCTAAATAAAATTTATTATTTAAATATTATGCTTTTATCTTAATAATCAGTAAAAAAAGAATTCTTTTATTTTCAATATTTATTTGTTTCATAAATCGATAATTTCTCTATCATTTTAATATAATTTTCTAAAAAATAAAATGATTTAATTTTAAAATTTAAAATAAGTTAGAATAATAAAGAATAAATATCAAAGCATATTAGTAACTACGTAGTATGGACTTTGCTTCATTTAGCATTTTTTATTTTATAATTTATTTTTAATTTTACTTTTTATAGTCATTTAAGCTATTAATATCCTTTAACAAAAAATCAATATAGATATATATTTTCTTTATATAGAGAAAAATTTAATTTTATATTTGATAAAGCTAATTAAAGCTTATTTTATTCACAAGTCTTAAGATGCTTAAGAACTTTAGTGATTATAAACTTAGAATTTATTTAATTATATTTCAAAAAAGAAAATATTTTAGTTAAGTTTATCCTTAAGATAAAATTAAAATTTAAACATATGATAAATCTAAATATTAGGGACTATTCTTAGTCATTTGAACATAATAGCAGTTATTTTTTTAGCAAAGTTATTGTCAACTAAAAATTTGTCCTTTTGCTTCTGTTCTTCACATTTTAGAGTCATTTTTGTTATTTTCTTTTTCCTAAATCAGTTTTGCTATTTCATAATCCTATATTTATTTTCATTTCGTTAGTGTATTTATCCAAATCAGTCTAGAGTGGAATATTTCTCTAGCATAACTTTCTGAATACAGTCTTTTACTAATTTGTCAGTGGCTGCTTTTAAAGGGGATAAATTATTATATGAAAATATACCTGGATCAGCTCCACGATCTAGAAGAAGCTTAACCCCTTCAAAGTAGTTTAAACGTGCTGCAATTAGCAAAGGTGTGCGTCCTCAACCATCTGTTGTATTAACCAAAGCTCCACTATCTATCAAAATTTATGCTACATCTAAATATTATCTTCGAATTGCTCAATGCAAGGCTGTTTGAAGCGTATAATCAAATTCAAGTACAAGCAGTTTGTCTTCCAAAATCATTTATATTATCTCATTTTTTTCTCTATTTTTGACTGCTTTAAAAAATATCTTCGCTTTTTTTTTCTGGTATGGTTTCGCTGGAAAAATTTACTTTGTTCAAATATCAAAAGGTTTTACTTGCAATTTTTTTAAAGATTTTAAAGTGTTTATGAGGGATCTCTTTGTTTTAAATTTAGTTAATTAAAGTCTTTATTTTTTAATCAGCGTTTCTTTAAGTTATTCCTAATTGTTTCATTGATATTCATATGGTTTAATTTTTAAAAAATCATTAGGTTTCTTATAAAGATCTTCAACTCTAATTCTTTCAATCATATCTTCACTCTCAAATAAATTAGCTGGACTTTACCTTATTACAAAAGGCTATAGGCTTAATTTATTCTCCCTCTGTTATTTTATTTCTTATTAATGATTTGGAGAACTAATTTCTTTTATTTTTAGTTAATTAGGATTCCTTTAATAACCTCCTTATACTTTTGCAAGTTTCTTAGGTATATGCATAGTTATTTCTGTAGGTGAATTAAATGTAATAAAATTAAAATTTTGTTTGCTTTAGCTTTTCTAGTTTTTACGAAGCTTTATGCTTGATTTTGTTTAAACCGATTATTTGTAAAAATTTTCTTCGTCGCTATTCCCCATATTTGCTCAATCACCGTCATTTATAAATACTTTTTCCATGTTTATTTCTTTTTCGAATTACTTGGAGATGTAGAGTGAAACAAATCTTTTTAGGTAAAATCACAACTCTTTATATAAAATCTTTAATCAAAATCTCCAAAAAGTTCAGAATTTTCTTTGAGAAATCTTTCCGATTTTAGTTTATCAAGCTTCTAGCTATCTTTTGAAATAAAATCATTACTATTTAGAGAGTATTTAGCACTATTAAGGATTTATCTAATGGAGCTGTATTATTTTGGGCTGTTTACAGTACTTCTCTACAATTCTAATAAATATTTTTTCCTCATTTTTATAAAATCCTCTAAACTTAAGATTTGAAAACTATAGAGTGACTAAAGAGTAGAAGATAAATAAATACAGAAACTATTTAATTTCTTAAAGAAATCTTTACTAAAATGCTTGAAAAGGTAAACATAAGCTAATATAAATAATCTGAAATGAGAAGCATAAATCCTTCTATTATTATAATTACATAATATATAATTAATATAGGAATAAATTATTTTTCAGTATAGTATACTTATTATATCTCTCTTTACAAGTAAATACCTAAAAATTTAGTACAAAATTATTTTTAATAAAATTCTAGTTAACAAATAAGAAGAAAATAAACCTAAGATTTGTAGCTTTAAAATAATAGTTTAATAGATGCTGATAGATATTTTAAATTATATCCTGATATCATTTTTACAATAATTAGAATATAAGTCTCATATTTAGATAAATATAAGTAATTATCTACTTACAAACCTTTTTTATTTTTAGTGAAATCATTATTTCTAGTTATTCACTTCTATATCACAAAGAGAAATAGATTGCTTATTTTCTCTATCCAATTATATAATGTCTTAAACTTTTTTATCTTAGTTAGATATTTATAAATTAAAACTGAATCTAAAATAGGAAATCCTTATATCTTATATAAGAGAAACATAGCCTGCTTAAACAATTTATCTTTAGAAACTAAATTAAGATTGTGCTACCGAAAGCTGATAAAGATGATTATTAATTAAAAGATTTTCTATAATTTTGATTTAAATAGTGAAACTATAAATATACTAGTATACCAAAATACTAGTAACTATCTACTCTTTTTAGTTATTCTTTATTTTTACACTCACAAGTTAAATCTAACTAAATATGAGATATTTGCTATTGATTTACAATTATCTTGGTTATAGTAAAATTATAGTAGACATGAAGATTTGATTAACTTAAATATTAGTTTATAATTAATAAGTTTACCTTATTGAACCTATGAAGATGATGATGTAATTTTATTAATTAGATTAAATATAAGCATCTATTTAAGTAGCTGCTGTTATTAATTTTACTCTTAAACTTATAAAAATATTTAAATAGTCTCTTTCTTTTAACTTTATATCATATATATTTTTAAATTTAAAGAAAACTTTATGATGGCTAAATCTGCTGATTCTAAGATAATTTGCTTATGGTTTAAATGTTTAAAACATCTAGGAAATTAAACTATAAGAAATAAGATAATTTGTATTTAACTAAAAGGAATAGATAAATCTATTGCTGCTTTTATAGATAAATAATATCTAAATGATTATATATCTTAATATACTAATGAAGCATTTAGTATTTATTGTTATATACTCTTTACTAAAATATTCCTTATTTATTTTCTTATAATTTTAATATTAAGGCAATATAGGAATACTCATACTCTTCATCAATTTAAACTTGTTTTGATTATTTTACAAGCTAAGAAACAAAAAAGCTACTAAAGATATGAATTTATTCAATTTATCTTTGTATGCTAAGTATTTATTTCCTTTATATAAATAAAGCTTTATTTTAATTTTAGGTAAGTATTCTAAATCTAGAATTATCAGTTGAAGATAAATAAAATAAAGTTAATGAATGTAGCTTAATAAGAGACAAATTTAGATTATTGCTCAAATGATTTATAAATGGAAGAAGATTAACTTTGCTTTTATAATTTTCCTTATTATTAAATAACTAGCTAGTGTAATTTTAAGAATTTATCTCTAAATTGGATTTAATTATTATTAGCTTTCGGTTAAAATATCTAAAACTTAAATTTTATCTAAATTAATTTTATTAGAGGATATATATTTAGAGATTCATAGATGCTTTTAAGCAATACAAAATAAACTAAAATTACATTTATTAAGTTTTCCTTACATTTTCTATATAAAGGTAGAGCAAATAATATAACTTTAGTTTCTTTCTAGTAACAAATATTAACTATTAAAATAGTTCAAACTAGATGTTTGAAAGTGTAAAATATTAAACTTAAGGGATTTAACTCAGCAAATTTGAAAGAAAAATAAAAGAATTATATTTAAATTGGTTATAAATAAATCACAAATGATTTTCTATGTTTATTAAAATTTTAAATATTATCTTAAATCTTTAATATGACTGATTATTTTTAATTCATTAAGAGATACAATTATTCAACAATCTTTTAAATTATTATCCATCAAAATATGTGATAAACCATTCAAACTACTGTTTCTATTTATTTTTAAGTACAAAATAGTTAATCATTGCTATTAAGCAGGATAGACTTAAATTTAATTTTTATTCTTTAGAAAGAAGACTTTTATTCAATAAGTTCACAATAATAAACTGCTGCTTGGATATTAAAAAATATTAGGTCACTTTAAAAATATCATTATAAATCAAATTTATATTAGAACATGTTAATATAAAAATGGAGTAATTAAAGCAAGTTTGCAACAACCAGCTTTAGTAATCCAAAATTATTATATTAAATTAGATATTTAGAAAGTAAATAACTATTCTTATTTAAATCCAAAACTTAATGCTCTTTTCTCTTATTTGCAAAGGATTCCTATATTTAATTCTTCTATCCAAATTTACAAAGTAGATGAAGCAAATTATAGAAGAAGCATAAATTGCATTAACTTAATTAAAAAATATTAATAAACTCAGACTTATATACTTTTAAAGAAGAATTAGAATTAATATAATTTAAATATTAAATAAGATTATAACCCAATTTAAAAAAAGCCTCTTTTTACGGAGTAATCTTACATCAAAAGAAGAAGACGAATAATAATTGTAAAAGCTTCATTCAAGCATGTGGTAGTAATTAAAAATTATTTTAAATTATTAAGGTATAAGAATGTAAATCTATGATATTCTAAAGTCTGAAATACTTTTTGCTAGTTAAATTAAAATATAGACAGAAAGTAGTCCTGCAAGTATTAAAAAGGAATAGCTAGAGTTTTAAGAATAATAAAACAAGTAGGAATATGTTTTCCAAAAAAGGTTTATAATCAATATTTATCTCTTAAGAAATCATGCTTTATAGATTTGATTGTCTTCCAAAAACATTACGATTCTCATATTTCTTAAGTTAAACTCTAAAATGGGAAAATACTTATTTCTCTCAATCAATTTAAATTTATTTTTATTAAGAACTGATAAATAAGAGTTAAATATTATGACTAAGTTTTACAACAAACTGACCTTTATAGAATCAGATTACAGAATTCCTAAAGCAATATTAGCTTAAGTTTTTTCTTTTTATTCAAGAATAAAATACAACATCATTTCTAAAATGTATTTACTTAATAATTTAGAAGAATGAAAAATGCTAGCATACATAGCAAATAATTTGGCTAGCTATTAATTTAAATAATTAACTAGTTCAAATATTTAAATTAAAATTATTATAAAGATTATTATCTCTTTCATTTAATAAACCCAATCAATTGTAAGCAAACTTAATTGATAATTTATAAAAAAGTCTTAGAATATTATGAAAAAAAGTTAGAAAAAAAGTAATCTCTTTTGAGACTGGATAAATAGGCTATAAAAATAAAAATTAAGCTTAACTTGATAAAATATAAGGATTTTATTAGAATTCATTTAAAGAAATCGACATTATATTAAGCAAAAGAAGTTTAAGAATAGAAGAGATTTTTTATGATAGAATTAAGTTTAAATATATTTATTTAAAGTGAGAGTCATCATAATAGAGAGATGAAACATAAAAGGCATAAAGTTATTATTAAGAAATATTATTTATACCTGGCTAAGTTTTTTTTAAGCAATAAATAAAATTAAAATTTTTGGAAAAAGTAAGGAGAAAAAGTTCAAAACTTTGAAAAGTATAAAAAATAAGTTTAGAAGTATTGAGATGTTTATATTTTATTATTACATTGTAGGTCTGAAAAAATTCACAATTATATGAATAATTTCTTTTAATTCTAATTATCGAATAAGTAACTTCAGCAATACTTTATAACTTTAATTTATTTTGTTTTAGATTAAAAATGATCTTTATAATGAATATATATAGCTATGAAAATCTGGATATTAATAGCATTAGAATAATATAAATGGGTGAATATTAAACTTAATTGTTAATAATACCTCTATTATATACATATGATGCTATTTCTAGTTTCTTTTTAATTAATGTTTGTTTGACTTAAATTATGTAATAGAGAACAATGCTAATAAATATTAGTATAATAATTAAAAAGTTTATAGATGGAATATAATAAAATAGTAAGAAATAACTAATAACTGCAAGTGAATATTAATAGTAACTTAATAATAATAAAATGCTTGTATGAAGTGATTGAATATAGATTCTAAGCATATTAAAAGGATTTGGAAATATATTTAACTAGATAAATAGATATTAAAATATAAATAAAAGTATTTATATACTTAAAATATCTTGCTTGTTCTATCTAAACAACAATGATATTGATGTATGAATAATAATTATATTAAATTTAATAAAAGAAGAATATTTAGTTGCATCTATATATTTCTTAGATTAAGTCTATAATAATAAGCTTCAACTTCTTTTGGTTCTAAATATCACAATAAATAGTAGATTAAATGGAAATAATAAAGAGATAGTTATCATAAAATTTAATCTTAGGAATTAAATATAGTATAGCTTATTTATCTAACTATATAAGCTTAATTCTTTTTAATTATTATCTGATAAATTAAATCCTAACTAAATATAATAAAATAGGGATTTAATTCAACTATAAGGAAATTTAACTTGCATATTTTCTACTTTTTATAATTGTTTATTACCTTAGCTTTAAGGATAAATAATGGTATAATCATTTTTATTATAAAGCTAATAAATTACTAGAGTACTTATATATTTGATCTATAAGATTTTAAATGTGTTGTAATTAATTAGAATAGCTCATAAGTATCTTAACTTTACTCAAACTAAATATTTAAAATATAAAGATTAATGCTTCTTCATTAGAACTCCTAATATGACCTAACTACCATCCAACTATATCAAGTTCAACTAGCACTAATTTAAATATTGATTTGATGTTTTTATTAAAAGTCTTTGAATATACTAAATATTCTTATAATCTTATTAGTTAAACTTTTCTTATAATATCACATTAAGAAATATAAATTTAAGCTAAACAAATCTTAATCAATTTTTAGTTTATTAAGATTATTTGTAGACAAATATAAAAGCAGCTATATCTGTTATAAATGATCAATCTGAACTATATTCTAAATTCCCTAAAGCTACCCTTTATATTTCAAATTCAATAAATAAAGAAAGAAAGAAAGTATTAGTTAGACTTAGTCCATACTCTTAGATTTATAAGCTAAAGTTAATTATTTGAATAATAATAATAAATAAATAAAAGTAAAAATAATCAAATGGTGGAAGCTTTCAACAAACCCTTCTATACACCTCTTCCTAAGCCAAAAAGGAAGCGAGGAACCAGGAAACCACTTCTTTACTGTCGTCTTCTTCACAACTTTAACCTTTTTCTTAATATTAACAACCTTACAATTTGGAATTTAACAAGAGGAACAGAGGAAGGCTCAGAAAAGCAAGCATACTGAAACACCGACTTCATTAGAGAAGCCTAGAAAGCAGGCAAAGTCTGCTTTACACCAGGAGGTGTCGGAATTTAATCCCTCTGGCCAAATGAGCATGGAACAGCCCATCCAAGTTGTACTAAATCTCCAGGAAGAAGTCAAGAGACTAAAGAAGGACAAAGACAGATTAATGGAGAATCTGAACAAGCAAGAGGAAATCGAGTCAAGATTTATGTCCTAAGAAAGGGAATTAAGTGCATTTTGGAACATATTAGAGAGTCAGAACTGATAATCCTAAAATTAGTAATAGAAACAGACGGAGCTGGGCAACAAGCTTGGAGAAATAGAAGAGAAGCATCAACAGCAAATGAAACTTAACGAGCAAAGAGGTGATCCAATGGTGATAGAGGTAATTGACAAGAAGAAGAAGGCTAAGCCAATCAAAGTAGTTAAAAGGTGCTACTATTGTAATTCAGAGAAACACCTATGAAGAAGATGTGAATAATTCCTAAACTTTAAAACCAGTATTGGAGAAAATAGAGGAAACAACAAGCGTAGCAAAATAAAATGAGGCAATTATAACAAAGGAAAATTAGAGAGAGACTATCCATGAACTATCTTGGAAATATTTATAGGAAGAAACCTTTGCTGAACTGAAGACATAGAGACAACAAGAACAAATGGGTGGGAGAGGAGTAGAGACTTTTAATACTTTATTTTTAATACCGGAGCAATCTGGGATCGACATGAAGAGGTGAAAATCGTGGAAAATTGCCAAAGTTAATTATTTGAATAATAATAATAAATAAATAAAAGTACTTAGTTAAAGAAATAATAAAATGTAAGGTATTTTAAAACAGAAATATAGGTATTATATAATAACTATATAAATTTATGATATAATATTTAATTAGATAAAGTTATGAAAATAGCAACAGTGCAAAATTAAGATTATAAAATACATAAAAAATAAAGAAAATAAGGAATTCAGTTACTTATAAGATAAATTATAATAAATAAAATCTTAAATTTAGTTAAAAATAATGAATAAACTATAAAAATAGCTAATTTCTAATAACTTAATATAGATATTTGACTAAACTTAAATTAATTTAATTACCATAATCTTATATTTTTAACTTCCTAAGTGAAATAAATTTAGAATTCTAAGTAGTCAGTTATTATTTGAGTCAGCTTAATGTTTTTAAAATGTTAGATAAAATTGATAGTGTTAAATGTTTTGCTTTAGATAGAAATATTTAATTTCACTTTATTTTTCTAGTTACTAATACAATTACTATTTGTAGAGCTCTACACATTGATATTGTTAATTTAAATAAAACTTAGATATTAGATAATAAAACTATTAAATAGTTAGAGTGTTCCTTAGGATTAAATTTAAACTAATTGATGTAAAAATGTTTAAATACTTGTTGTCACTACTAAATTATATTGCTATGATCAATTATAACTGATATATCATTTTACTATTAGATACATAGACTTATTAATGATAGAGGTATTTTCTATTTTTGTAAGTTATAACAGTATTTATCTTAATATGTTTAAGATTTATAAGATATAAATAATTAAATGATTGTATTGTAAATAAATATTAGATTTAAGTCTTTTATCCTGGTAGAAATAACTAAAATTAAAAAATTGCTTTAAATATTACTTCTAATATTATAGATGCTTTTAGGAGCAATTGGAGTTATTAGAATTTCTGTAAAAGAATGATTAATAAGATAGAAATAAAATAGGAGTATTATCTCCTTCTAAAATAAACTTTATTTATTTAATTTCTTCAACATTAACCTTTAATAACTACATCAAATGAACAAAGTGTATCTAGGCTCATTTTTCATTTAGTAAGCAAAGATATCTAAAATAAAGAGCAAAACTAATATTTATTTGCTAATTACCAATGTAAAACTTATTTATTTAAAGTGCTTTCATTTAGATTGCAGGAATTAGAATCAAACATAACAATCTTTTCTTATTACTTTTACTACAAATGCATATTAATCAAGTATATCATCAACACAGGTTGTAAGACCATGAGTGGTCACACAAATTCTGTATTATCTGTGGCTATTTTAATATAGCAGATAAAAAACAATCGAATGAGAATTTCAAAGATAGAAAGAACTTTTAAGCACAACAAATAGCTGTTTAATGAGAAAATTGTATAATAACTATTTTCACTCTAATGCCACTTAAGAAAAGTTATAATATTGATTTTCTCATTCATAGTCATAGTATTAAAGTTATTTAACTAACTTACAAAGTATTCTTTAATGATACATACACTTTAAAATTAAATTATAAAAGCTTCTAAAACTAAATTTAATTGATTTAGTTCCATTGACTAAACATAGTCGTAAGGTACTTTATCTTAAAAATAAGCTTACTATATTTAGTTTTTGTAAAATTGTGTAATTTTTGAATTTTATTTGGTAAATTAATTCTAAAAAGTATCAAAAATTTTATTAGCTCTCTTTATTATTTTTACTAAATTATGAAAAAGGCTAAATAGATTTGAATTTTTATTAGCCTAGAATGACTATTTATTTAGAAGAAATCTGATATAGTAAGAAATTAAGATTTAGATTCTAAATATTAGTAAAAAGTTTAAAAATTAAATATTTATAGAAAATAATTCTAAATCATTGAAGTATAATATGCTACAATTTATTTTTTGAATATAAGGTTTGATAAAATAGATGGACAACAATCACAGTTTTATAAAACCATCAAATTTGTAAAGTATAGAGCACTTAAAATAAACTAAAGTAAACTACAGATGGTTTATCCTCTTTGTAATAAAATTTAACTCCGAATAATAATTTTCTAAGTTTGAGAGATAATTAAAACTTACTAAAATTAAATTTCTTTCTAAATCAAAAATTTTAATAAACTCAAAAATATATCCTTGTAGCTTAGTCTATCTTAGTAATAAAATAAACTAATGATTTGCTTAATAATAAATAAACAAATACAAGCATATATTAAATTTAGATAAATTAGTAGACTTTTATTTTTCAATTATAATGTAAGCTAAACATTTATATAGTAAATTTAAATTATAATTTTAAATATTAGTTACATTTTTCATTTGCTAGGTTCATCTTGATCTGTTGCTAATTTATTATTAATCCAATACAAATAAGAAAGTAGTAAAGCAGCAATACTCAAAAGCATGATAAATATCTATTCATAGATTTTATACTGATTTTCTAAACTTTAAACATCGGCTTCATTACTCTCTAAGTTTTCTTGCTAAATAGAATTTGTATCGGTATCAGAATTTTAAGATCATTCCATACTCGATGAAATCTTAGGCGTGCTTTCTTCGCTAATTATATCCAATTATTTAGGATTATTTTACTGGTTTCTCATAATAGGATTTTAAGTGCTCTTTTAACTAATTTTCTTTTGTAGAAAAATTCAAGATTTTTCTCTTAATTTTTCTTCTATAAAGGGTTTTTGGTAAAATTATTCCTCATTATCACTACTTGTATTAATTTGAAATGTTTTTTCATTTCGTGAGTTAGGAGATGCAGATTTAGATCGACGCTTTTAAAGGATAGATGATTTTGATTTATCGAAATCGATTATTTAGTTACTTTTTGTAGGTCTGCATGTTTTGTTCTAAAGTTAACTAATTTTTAAAACTTCTTAACTTTTTTAATTTTCTTAAGATTTGGATCAATTAAATACATTTTAGTGTAAACCTAAATCAGCAGGAATTTTTATATCTTAAGAGCATTAATTTAGCTAACTTACTAACTAATTATTTTGCTCATTAGTAGATTTTTCCCACTATTTTATTTTATTTTCTTTTAGCAGTTTCAAGTCTCCAAATTTTGGCTATTCTAAATCTTTTACTTTGGATATAAAAGCCTTTTTATAAATTAGATTTCATCTATTAATTACTCGCTTCACTTTTAAATGCTTATCGACTTCAGAATTATTACTATTGCTTTGAACATGCCTGTAATTAGCTTATCTCGGAATATCTAATGCTCTTTACTAATTAAAGGTTGATTGGGTACTTGTTGATGATATCGGTTTGATTTTATTTCTGTTTCATACAGTACTCAGTTTTGATTTAGACCTTTACATCTTCGAGTAACTTAAAATTCGGAATAAATTATCTTTCCACATTTTTTATTGAAATGAATGTATAAATGAATAATTAATCACCAAAATTAATTTAAAGCTTTTTTTTTAGATTCATACCTTTTATTATATCAATATAGTGATATAATCATAAATTTTGAATTATAACTTCATTAATTAGCAAATAAATCCTATTATTAACGAAAGATTTCTTCAAAGAGTTGTAGAATGAAAGATAAAAATAAAACAGTGAATTAGGTTACTTAATTATACATCTTAATTTATTATATTATTCTTCATAAATGAAGTCTTAATAATATGAATGTTATTTCACCTAGAAGTAATTATTGGAATAAATCCCTATATGATTTTCAGATTTCTAGATACGAATAAAATTAAAAAGAATGAAATATATCCTTATAAGTAACTTTTAATAGGCAGCTATAAGTTTTTTTGATTATCTTTAGTTTAGCTAGATATAAAGCTATCTAAATTTATCAGATATTATGGTTATTTATTTACATTAATTTTACTAATTATAAAAGCCAACCTTAATCCTTTGCCCTCATTAATTTGAATTGAAATTTATTGATTTAAATATCCATTTATAGTTTAAAAACCAGGATTTTAAAATGATTGCGTTTAAGGTGTATTATGATAATTAAGATTCCCCTTATTAAATTTCTTCAGATTGCAGTCTTGTCTAATTTTAGTTCTGGAAAAAATTCTAATAGCTAATAAAACTATAATTAGTTAACTAGATTTTAATTATCTTATTTCGGCCTTGAAGAATATTTTTGAACAGATAGATGTACATCCTATAAAATTACTTTTTGGTATTAGAAAGAAAAAAATCTGCTGTAGATTTATGCCTTTATCTTTAATGGAAAAAACTAAGTCAGAAAATTATAATTAGTTAAGTATCAAATAAAGCAGAAAAAAAAATTTTAAGTCAAAAAGATAAAAAGAAAATTCTTAAAATCGATATAAAAAGAGCAAAGAAAATTTAGCGAAAGGGATTATAAAAATAAATAATGGATATAAATAATAATAAAACTAAGAAAATATAATAAATTATAAATAGTTCAATTAAATTTTAATTATAGATCAAAGAAGGCAGATTAAAGGAATACAATATCTTAGTTGATCTGCAAAAATATTAATTTAATAATAATTAAAATTTTATTATTTATATAATAATTTTAATATTCTACTCCGAGGCAGCGAAACTTGTTAAAGCATAGCAGAGATTAAAGTGAATTAAAATAATATAATGCTATATTTTAAAATTATATAAGGTTTCCTATTTTGCTACATGATTTTAAAATAAATAAATTAAAATAACTCTTTATTTTTAAGCTCAAATATATCTGTTTTAAATTAGTTAAATAAATTTCAATTTTCTTAATACCAAAACTAAGAGGATTTTAACATTAAAACGTTTAATAATAATCATAATAAAATTATTTAATCTTTACTATATTTAGAATACAAACTAAAATTCTTTAGAAAATGAAGAAGAATCTAAGGAAATATATTTGTATCTATCAGACATAGTTATTTATTTTAAATAATATAGAACTTGCTTAAATAAGAAAATATAACAGAATATTACAATCATTAGATATTAAAATATTGCTAAGAATATGAAAGTATTTAACTTTAAAGTTATTTAGAGTGAAAATTATACAATATATATTGATATGATAATAATTTTTTATTATATATCTTATTTAGTATATAACTAGATATTTTCTTTATATTTTCTTTATTAAATCAACAATATTTAAACAAGCTAATATTTTCAAAATATATCTCTTTATTTGATAAATATAGATAATGTTGAATAGTTAGAGTTATAATTATATTTATATCTTTATTTCTAAATAAATTTATTATAAAGAATTGATCACCATTGTGTTATAACGCGCTCTATAATCGCAGTTTTATTTTAATTTAAATATAACTCTTTCTTCTTTCTAAATTATCTCAAAAATAAAGAATATTAAATATTATTTGCTTTGTATATTAATAATTTCACTATCTTTATATTATAATGTTCTCAAAAATAAAAAGATTTATTTTTTAAATTTAAAATAAATTAGAATGATTAAGGATAAGTGCCAATTTGATTTTGCAACTATACAGTATATAATTTTGTTTAATTGTTTAATATTTTTATATTAGAATTTATGTTTAATTTTTTTTAAAGCTGATTAACCTATTAGTATCCTTTAAGAAAAATTAATATAGTTATATATCCTTTTTATATAGAGAAAAATTTATTATTATATTTGATAAAGTTGGTTGAAGTTTATTTTATTTATAAGTCTTAAGATGCTTAAGAGATTATAAACTTAGAATTTATTTAATTATATTTTTGAAAGAAAATATTTTAGTTAAGTTTATCCTTAAGACAAAATTAAAATTTAAACATATGATAAATCTAAATATTTGGGATTATTCTTTGTCATTCGAACATAATAGTAGTTACTTTTTTAGCAAAATTATGACCAACTAAAAATTTGTCCTTTTGCTTCTGTCCTTCACATTTTAGAGTCATTTTTGTTATTTTCTTTTTTCTAAATCAGTTATGCTCTTTCATAATCCTATATTTGTTTTCATTTCGTTAGTGTATTTATCCAAATCAATCTAGAGTGGAATACTTCTTTAGCATAACTTTCTGAATACAGTCTTTTACTAATTTGTCAGTGGCTGCTTTTAAAGGGGATAAATTATTATATGAAAATATACTTGGGTCAGCTCCACGATCTAGAAGAAGCTTAACACCTTCAAAGTAGTTTAAACGTGCTGCAATTAGTAAAGGTGTGCGTCCTCAACCATCTGTTGTATTAACCAAAGCTCCATAATCTATCAAAATTTATGCTACATCTAAATATTATCTTCGAATTGCTCAATGTAAGGCTGTTTGAAGAGTATAATCAAATTCAAGTATTATTAGTTTGTCTTCCAAAATCATTTATATTATCTCATTTTTTTCTCTATTTTTGACTGCTTTAAAAAATATCTTCGCTTTTTTTTTCTGATATGGTTTCACTGGAAAAATTTATTTTGTTCAAATATCAAAAGGCTTCACTTACAACTGTTTTAAAGACTTTAAAGTGTTTAAGATGGATCTCTTTGTTTTAAACTTAGTTAATTCAAACCTTTCTTTTTTAATCTGTGTATCTTTAGGTTATTCCTAAGCATTTCATTGATATTCATATGGTTTAATTTTTAAAAAATCATTAGGTTTCTTATAAAGATCTTCAACTCTAATTCTTTCAATCATATCTTCACTCTCAAATAAATTAGCTGGACTTTACCTTATTACAAAAGGCTATAGGCTTAATTTATTCTCCCTCTGTTATTTTATTTCTTATTAATGATTTGGAGAACTAATTTCTTTTATTTTTAGTTAATTAGGATTCCTTTAATAACCTCCTTATACTTTTGCAAGTTTCTTAGGTATATGCATAGTTATTTCTGTAGGTGAATTAAATGTAATAAAATTAAAATTTTGTTTGCTTTAGCTTTTCTAGTTTTTACGAAGTTTTATACTTGATTTTGTTTAAACCGATTATTTGTAAAAATTTTCTTCGTCACTATTCCCCATATTTGCTCAATCGCAGTCATTCATAAATACTTTTTCCATGTTTATTTCCTTATCGAATTTACTTTGAGATGTAGAGCGAAACAAATCTTTTTAGGTAAAATCACAACTCTTTATATAAAATCTTTAATCAGAATCTCCCAAAAATTAGAAATCTTCTGTAAGAAGTCTTTCCGATTTTAGCTTATCAAACTTTTAGCTATCCTTTGACGTAAAATCATTACTATACAAGGAGTTTTTAGCACTATTAAGGATTTATCTAATGGAGCTGTATTATTTTGGGCTGTTTGCAGTACTTCTCTACAATTCTAATAAATATTTTTTCCTCATTTTTATAAAATCCTCTAAACTTAAGATTTGAAAAATATAGAGTGACTAAAGAGTAGAAGATAAATAAATACAGAAACTATTTAATTTCTTAAAGAAATCTTTACTAAAATGCTAAAGGTAAATCCAAGCTAATAAATATGAGAATAAACAAATCTTTCTCCTTAATATAATTACTTAATTTAGAAGAAGTTTAAAAAGATATACTTTTTAAGAATAGCGAACTTAGAATATCTCTCTTGCTAGCAAATACTTAAAAATTGAATGAAAACTATTTTAATAAATTTCTTGCTAGCAAATAATAAGAAAATAATCTATAAGAAAGGTTGTTTTAAGAGAATATTTTTATGGATACTGAAAGATATTTTAAATTTTTCTCTTTATAGCATAATTGCAATAGTTAAAATGAAAGTTGTATTTTATATTTTAGATAAATATTAGTAATCATATATTTATAAATCTTTTTTAGGGATATAACTATTTCTTTATCTAGTTATTAAAGTCATTTTCACACTGATGAAATCAAGTTAGACATTTCTAGTTTAGTAAGCTTATTTTAAAATTAGAACTAGTTCTAAAATAGAAAGTCCTTATATCTTATATAAAAGGGGTAGTAATATGAATAAATTCCTAAGTAAATATAATATAACAAATAATAGCAAGTTTATACAATTTAGCTTTAGATCTACATTAAGGTTACGTTAATGAAAGCTGATTTAGATGATTATTAATTAAAAGACTTTATATTCTTTTGTTTAATAAATGAAGCCTATAAATACAATAATATACCAAAATGCTAGAAACTATCCACATTTTTAGTTATTTTCCTTATATATCTTTAATTATACATACATAAGTTAAATCTTACTAAAATTAGAGAATCTATTTCCTCTATCTCTTCTATTCATTTAAATCAGTTGTATTAGACTAAAATTATAATAGTTATAAATATTTTATTACCTTTAATATGCTTTTATTTCTCATAGATTTACCTATATTCAGTCGAAAAAGATAATGAGACATAAGTATATCTTTAGATCTAGATTGTATATAAGAGATAAAGCTAATGTAAATAATGATTTACAGCAGCTGCTATTATAAGTTATACTCTTAATGTTATGAAGCTTATTTGAATTCGCATTTCTTTAAAATTGATATCAATTAATTTTAAAACCTTGAGAGCTTTCTTAATATACTTTAAGATAATAAAATTTATTAATTAGCAAAGACAATTTGCTTATTTTAAACATCTAGATAATTAGGCAATCTAACTATGAGAAATAAAAAGAATGATTTTAATCTAATTAATAGAAATAGATCAACCTATTACTACTTTTATAATTGGTAGGATAAATATATCATAATGACTATATATTCCAATACACTAAAGAAGCATTTAATATTAATTATTATATATCCTTAACTAAATCATCCCTTATTCTTCCTTATAACTATATAAATAAATAGGATTAAGATAGATACTGAATAGTTATACTTTTTACATGTTTAATTACATCTTTTAAATCTAGAAAGCTTAGAACAAAAAGGTTATTAAAAATATGAATTTATTTTATATATCTTAGTATATTAAATATTAGTTACCTTAAATTAAATCTTAATTTTATTTATTAAAAGTAAATAATCTAGATCTAGCTATACAATGTTAGAAGAAATTCTCAATTAAAACAAATAATAGAAAACTAATGCTATGAAGTTTAATAAGAGGTATATTATATCTATTACTCTAATAATATTAAGAATGGAAGATGATTTTATATTCATGTTATTATTATGTAATAGCTTCTTAACTAGTTTTAGACATTTGCTTCGAAATTAAATTTATTATTATCAGCTTTTAATTCAAATACTAAACATAAATCTGATCTAATTTTTTTGATTTGAGAATATATATACCTCGAGATTCATAGATGCATTTACTTAGGTTGTAGTAATTAAACTAAAATTATATCCATAAAGTTTTATCCAAATTTTATAAATTTAATACAAAAGAGTAAATCAATGTAATTTTGAATTCTTTCTTGAAATAAAAATAATATCAACTAATTACTAAATTCAAATCAATTGTTTGAAAAATCTAAGTTACTAAATTTAAAGATAAATTGAATTTGGCAGATTTGAATTAAAATTTTTTACAGTTAAACAATTATAGATAAATTAAATTAAATGTTGGTGATTATTGCTTACTAATATTTAAATCAAAAACTTAAATCTTTAATATGAGAAATACTTTTTTGGATTAAGAGATGATGATGATTAAAAAAATTTTAAATGATTATTGTGTAAAAGTTAAGATAAAGTATTACATTTATTTTCTTGTTATCTGCATACAATGGTATAATAATTGTAATTAAACAAGAAAAATATCTTAATTCTGTGCAAACATCAACATGAAAATATTTATTTCTTGTTCTGGGAAAGGAGAAAAAACGTTAACATCACAATAAGAAATGTAAACTATTTTCTTTGGATGTTTAAATAAATTTATGAAAATTCTTAGACATTATAATTCATTTTAAGTTATTCATAAGTTTATAATTAGCTTTTTAATTTAGTAAAAATAAAGTATAATAGCCTAAAAAAAATTTTATTGTAAATGAAAAATAAATTAAATTAAATTAAATCAGCGTTATATATAAGAAAAATTTATAATAAAAGATAGATAAAAAATTATGTTTTTCATATATCTCATGCTATCTATTCATATGATATAAACTCCTTTATAATAAAAAAGTTTCGAAGTTTTGAATTAAAGGAATTTTTTCATTATATTCTTTTACATTATATTTTAATTTTAAAAAAAATTAAAATTTGATCTATATCCTTTAAAAAAACAATGTAAATGTTAGATTTTTTATTATTTGAAGTAAAGATAGTAAAATAAAAGAATATATAAATATTCTAAAATAAACTTAAATATTTGATTTTTATCTGAAAATTACCATGAATTTTTTAAAATTGACAAGAATGTTAATTTTTTAAAGACAAAGTTTTATCGTTTCCAGATTTGTTTTTGATTTAATTTGCTTTTTCCACAATAATTAAAAAATAGATTTAATTTTGGAGAGATTCCACAGACAAATATTTATCAAAATGATATTAAAATATAATATTTTCAAAAATACTCAATATTAATACCTGCATTCTAACTATTTAAAGCTCTTTCACTAAAAGTATGATTCTTCTCTATAATGCTTTCGAGAATTTCTTGAGCATTGCATTTTTGACTATTTCTTTCAGTTTTAAATCATATTTTCTGAAATATTCTTTCTTATTTTCCATATAATAAGGCATTAAAAATTCCCTGCGAAGAAACTAAAATTATAGCAATAGATGATAAATTATTGTCAACTGAATCCATAGCTGATTCTATAATTCTTATGAAACAAATCAAAGACCATGTTATTATTAGAATTATGGGATATTTCATAAGATATCTAGTATTTTCTTTAAGTTCCTCCTATATTTACTCATTTTAGTCTAGAATCTCTACATCATCTTAAAAACTATGCATTTTTACAACACATTTCCTATAGAAATAGAAATTTAAGATAACAACTACTATATATGGAAAGTATAGGATATAGTAACGCATGATAACTCCTTCATTTGAATCACCTTTTTCTTCTTCTTTACTAGCTTTAATTCAGCACCAACTTTCTTTGGTTTCTCCATATCATTCAGTTAGTAAAGGATAAGATGAAGAAATAAAAGGAAGACCAAACGCAAAAATTAAAAAGTATTACTTGGCTTCTTATAAATTCTAGATTCTTTGAAAAGCTATGCATTTTATATCATTTGCACATATTTTCAGATATGATCTATAACTAATGCACAATGTTCATAAAAACGAACTCAATGAAAAATAAGATATGAAGAAGGCTTAAACATCACAAATTCAAGTAATATCCTTTAATCATCCAAGCTGAAGTCCAATAGCTAGCATTAAATCGCAAAATTATAAAGCAGCTATAAAGGAATTCTAGAAATTTCGGAGTTCTTTTATTAAAAGAATAGTTAGTATCACAAAGAAGGATAAAAGGGCAGAAATACCAGCTACAAAGCATAAAATAATTTTATAATGAAAAGACATATCAGTCATCTTAGTAATTCTCTCTAAAATTTTATTTTAAATTATCACAGAAATAAAAAAAAATTTAAAAAAGCTAAAGCAAAATATTTTAATTTTTATATAGCATTTTGCAAAATATCAATCTATTCTTTAATATGCAGATCATAAATCGAGAATATTTTACATAAGAAGTATAAAAAAAATTAGATAGCACTAGATATTTAGCATAGATATGCAATAAAAAATTCACATTTATTTGAATTAATAAAAAATAATAACTAAAATAAATTTAAGCTTCTAAGTACACTGAAGTTATAGAGTTATAAAGCTTATAATCTTAAATGAAGAATAATTTGTGATTAAATGTTAATATTTTTATTATAGCTTTAGCAAATCGATTTAATAAAAATATTTAAAAAACAAGTTGGAATAATCTTATCAAAAAGATATCTAACCATACTAAAATTTATTAAAACATTTAAAAATTAATAAATGAATAATTACATTTAATGAGATTTTTTCAAATGTCTTTTTGTTTATGAAAGGCACTTAATTTTAAAAAGAAATACATAATAAAAATTTTAACCTCTTGCTGCATTTTTAAAAATATAAAAGTTTTTAACTAGCTTAAATATTTTAAATTTGCTTGTAGAAATTCGCTGATAATAATTTCTTTATCCTTTAGTATTTTATCTATTCTTTTCATATCACTAGAGTCCTTATGCTTTTATTAGCTTTTAGATAGTTATATTTAAACTAAAAATTAAAAAAAATGATAGTTATATATAAAAATTTATTCATTTTAAATAGTAGTTAAAATTTATTTGGACTATCTTAAAAAATAATTTTTACAGTTTGATAATTTAAAATTCTTTTTATAGTAATATAATATCTTAAAATTTATTATTAATCCTGTAATCATTTCATAAAATATTGTAACTAGACTCCATATATCAACTGTGTAAGTTCATTTCTTTCTATTTCTCTCATTATTCTGGAGCTGAATAAGGACAACTACCAACTCGAATTCTGCAAAATTTTCTAATTTTATATTCCAAAGCCAGCTAGTTTTAAGATAATATCTGCAATGTTCCTGAAAATTAAAACATTTGAAGGTTTTAAATCTCTATGAACTATTGCTCTTTAATGAACTTCATATATTCCAAGTTTAATTTATCTTAAAACTAAGCGCTTTATTCTTAAGAAAGACAATTTTTTGCTCTCAATAGTTAGTCCAAGCTACAACCTGCCGTTAATTCTGTTACAATAGAATAATATTTTTCATCATTGAAATTGCTAATAATTTTAATATCATGCTCAAATTTTAAATTTTATGTAAAATATCTATTTCTTTTTCTTTCTTATCAAAATCGACTTTTTTCTAAAACTTTTATGGTAAACTTTTAATTAAATCCGATCTTCTAATATTCATGCTATTTACCAAAAAACCCTTCTCCGCTAAATAAAAAAACTTAAATATGTTACTATATTATATCTCTTAATTTAAAAACTAATATCCCATTTATTAAAGCGAAAGTACGTCTTATAATTAATAATTTCAAGTTTTTATTTAAGCTGATATTTTAGATATTAATGTATCTCTATTTAACATCAAAATGCTTATTTATAAACATCCTTTTTTAAGTTTACCTTTTTGCTTCTATTCTTACTCTCTTAATTCAGAATAGGATTAAGTTGAAATGAAATAATGCATTGATTTCTTAGTTTCCCTTTTTCTTAATATTTTAATTCATTTTAGTGTTTATAAACTTAATAATTATCATTGTGAATGAGCAGTGTTGCGCTTTATGAAAATGCTAGCATTTTAATAAGTATGATAATAGTGCTAGCTACTAAAGTTATTATTTAGTTCAAATTTAATTATAAAACTTAAATTACTATCAAAGAAATTTAAAAAGGATTAGTCAAGTAAATCAGTTCCCCTGTTTTTCTTTTTATACCAAGCATTCTTAGTTATATCTACCAGTATAAGTATTGAATCGGACTATAATATCCAAATATGCTTTATTTATAAATACTGTTTAGTTTTATAATTATCACAGAAACCATTATATATAACATACTTTAGTTAAGCTTTATTAGCCTTAGTTTTCCAAAGAGATTTCAAATTTTAATAACTAGAACGTGAGATATACTCTATATAATTAATTTTAAGCCTTCATGCTTCATTTTAAAGGAAAATCTAATTTTTAAACTTCACAAAGAGATATCAATCTATGCATCTCATTTTGAAGCTTCTTTTTAAATATAAAAATAACTTCCTTATTTTTAGTCAAAAGCTGAACAATGTTAAGAGCAAAAGTTTTAGAATAAAGGATAATATTATAGCTAATAAAGCTAGATTAGAAATCTACTATAAACTAAGAGAGATGGTAAGCTAATTAATTTAAATTTAACTAAAGTATAGTAAAATAATTCTTTCTATTAAAGAAGTAATACTAAATCATTATCTTAAAAAGGTATAGAAAGAAGTATATTTAAAGCTCTTATGGTGTAATGGCGAGCACCTTGGACTCTAAATCCAATGATCTGAGTTCGAATCTCAGTAAGAGCACTTTTTAATTAAAGTGATAATAGAAAAGATAAATCAGTAGACATAGTAGTACTTAGTTAATCTAGCTTATAGAGAATCAAATTTTAATATAGCCAACAAGCAATATTTGAATTATGTTCTTACATCTTTATCAAACTTAAAAAAATAATAATAGTTAGAATAGCTCTTGAAAAAGCTAAATACTTCAAATTGATTTCTAAAATACTAGATAATTAAAGCTAAAGCTTCTCTAACTTACTTGCTAAAGTTTTATTTTTAGTATCCTTTTCTGCTTGAAAATTCTTAAATTTATTATCTTTAAAAATTATAATTGAAAGCTATTCTTAGTTTTATCGATGTAGAACCAGAGTAAGCTAAAATTTATTTTAATAACAAACCATACAAATAACTAAATTGAAGGAAAGAGATTGCTAAGATACTATAAAAGTATATAATGCAATAACTTAAATAAGCTTTAGTTGTATAATACTCGCATTAAATAACTATTAACTTACCAAGTTTTATATCAGAGGGTTAAATATTTGGTAATCTAAATAAAGTAAAGCTTTAAACATAATACTCATTAATAGTAATTTAATTTTAATCTTATCCTTAAATCAATTTTATCAAGTATAGGTATTTTAGCACTTTCATCAGTTTAAAACTAAATCTAATTAAAAACAAATTAAAGATATAATAAAGAAAAGTTAGCTTAGCATATAGAATACTTATTTTATTTCTAGACATGGAAACTAATAAAAACTATAAAAGGTAGTTAATAGTCTTTGCATTTAAATAATCTATTTACTAATTATTAAGAAACTTAATTATAAAGCTTAAAAGTTTATTTACGACTATTGTTTATTAGTAGTTTAATTTAGAGTGAATGATTGCTTGTATTAGATTAAATGCTAAAGTAAATTATTTCTATAATATGTATCTAATTAATAGGAATGATCAATATTGCTATTCATCTACTTTTTTATTTTATTTATTTGAGACTAAATTACTAATTATCCAAAAAGTTTTTAAGTAGTGCTTATCTAAAATAAATAATATAAGAAGAAATAGAACTTTAGTAGTAAAGGTCTTCCGCATAATTTATAATATACTAACAGTGTTAGTGAATTTAAGCTTTTAATTATATCTAAAAGGTAAAATGGATCTAACTTACTTTTATCAATTTAGCAAATTTATTTATTGGTGGAAAGATAAAAGCTTTAATAAGTTTGTTTAATTGTACTAACAGCATTAGAATATAAATAAGCTTTATAAATATTTTAGCTATTGCTATTTAGTTTCTTCATTCAATTCCTTTTCTCATTAGATAAATTTTATTTAATTTTGGTATTCTATAAAGAACTTAATCTAGTTAGCCAACTATCTTTCTGCTTTTATTTTAGCTTTGGAAATACTTCTCAATCAGTTTCTATTTTCAAATCTTATTTGATTTTCATACTTAGTTTCAGATACAATTTTGAAGCCAATTTTGATAGTTTTAAATAAATAGACCTGCAAACATAAAATAAATCTAAATGATGCATAATTAAAGCATAATGATTATATACATTCTGAACATTAAAAATAAGGTATAAGAGTATTATTTGACTTAAACAATAATAAAAGCAGCTAAATTAAAATAATTATAGCATTTCTTAATTTTACATAAAGCTAGACAATAATTTATAACCCTTTAACGAAATTATCACTATAAATAAGGGAAAGTTTATGGTAGTTTAAGAAATTTTATCTCAGTTCTTTTATTTTATCTAAAAATAGCTACTTGGAAGGGTATAAATAAAAGATAAAAAATTGAAGAAAGAAGGCAAAAGATTAATGAAGATTAAAAATATTAAACAAGATTATCTAGTTTAAAGCATAAATATTTCTTTAAGCTTTATTTGTTTCAATTATAGAAAGAGATAATAATAGCATTATTAGGAGTTAGTGGTATGTGTGCAATTATTCTTAGTAACTTTTAGAATTTGAAGGAATTAAATTTTATCCTATATCTATAAATTTTAAGCTTTGAAAGTTCATACTTTTGATTTTGATTTTTTTTATTTTATTTAACGTAAGAAAATGAAAGAAAAAATAATAAAATTAAATTTAAATAGAGTTAAAGCTAAAATTTGCTTAGATAAATTTTAGCAAAATGGAAGTGCACATATTTACATGAGGATAGCTACTATTGTTCTAACATTTAAGAGAACTGAAAATGATAAAATATGACTTCATAATTATAATAGATATATGATTATATCTTGATTTAATTTTCAGCATAAATTAAAATAATAAATTAGAGAAGTATTAAGTTAATAAAGCAATATTCTTAAAATAAAATAAGCTCAGTTTAATCTAATATTAAAATGAGAAACTTATAATAATGGAAAGATATTCTAATTTTGATTATTTGTAAATAAAGGAAATTATAAAGACTAAACGCATTTTAATTAATATATAGTGAGTTAAAAGCATTTTTAACTTAAATTAAAGTAAGATAATTTAAATTTAGTAAATTTATATGACTTTTGGCTTTAAAAAAGAAAGATAAAACTTATAATTGAAGTTTAGACTTAATAATACTTCAGCGATTTTTTTAAATATATTTTTCATATGTAGAGAATAAATACCATTATTTAAAATGACAAATCTTTTTAAATTTTTTCAAATGTCTCTTCAGTTCCTTTACTATTACTTTCATTAACGCAATTTAAATCTTCCGAGCTCTCATAGAATTAGTCTGACTTTGGAACACAAGAAGGTCTTTGTTACATTTAATTTTGATTTTCTTAAAATACAGGACTTCGCTAAGGCGTTTCGTCGTTGCTTACGACCTTTCTTATTTTTTTCTCCTTCATCTTTTGCTTAATTTCTTTTTCAAAGATCATTTCGACTGGAATACCTTTTGATTTTAATATTTTTAGCAGCTTTGAAATTTATTATTCTCGCTTTTCTTTGGTTTTAATTTCGAATTATAGAGCTTTATTTTAGTTAATTAGTTACTCATTTTACTAAGATAAGTCTAATAATTTTTCATGGCTTTTTCTTAGACTAGAAGATTCTTTTAATTTGTTTATGATTTAACTGAGATATTAAATTTATACATCGCTTTCTTATAATGCCATACTTAAGTTATAATTTTCTCTCGAAAGTTACTCAATTTTATTATTAGCCACTTGAAAATCAACATTTTTTTCTTCTATTATCTTCTTTAATTTTTCTATTTCTTTTACGCTTTTGCTATTGTCTACCTCTTTGCTTGCTAAGCTTTCCTCACTTTTTCTTTTATCTCCTCATTCTGTTCCTTAATATAATATCTATTCCTCATTTCTAGAAGAGTTAGATTCTCCTCTTAAGTTTAGGATAATTTATTCTAGTTATTGCTTTATTTGGTATAGCAAACTTCCAAAATAAACATCTTTTTAAATTATTTCGTCCATTACTGAAAAGATTAACGATAACTTTTTCTCGTTAACATCTACTCGTTCCTAACTATTACTGTCACTTTAAGAATCTAAATCGTAACTTTCTATTTATGTAAGCTAATAGATTCACTTAGATTTAATATTGCAAGCTAGTTGATTTAGATTTTATTTATCCTTTTATTCTTCTTGATCTTTTGCGCTATTGTTTGATCAATTGCAATCACTACTTGACTTACTTATTTAGTTAAGCGAGTCAGAATTCTTATTAGAATTATGACTTGACATTATATTTTTTGGAGTTTTACTGAAAGACTTACTCTCTTCCTATAGTTTTTAGGCTTTCTGCTTTTTTTTCTTGCCAGATCCTTCTTGTGATTTAGCTGATTTATTGAAAATAGCAATAGTGCTATTAAGCTTATCGTTTGGATTAATCAATTTATTAATTGACTTTTTACCTTTATTTGGAGTTTTAAATCTAGGAGGTCTCTTAACTTAAACAGAATTATTCAAATCTTAAATTTAATTACTCTTTACATCCTTTTTTTTGCCTTCTTTAAGTATATTTTACATTTTCCCTTTTACAAATTTAAGGTTCTAATCTATTTATAAAGGTAAATTAAGTTCACTTTTTTCCTAACTTTTAGAACCTCTTTTTTCTGACTACGATCTTTAAGGAGCTGAAAAAGGTCTACCCTTTCTTTTGACGTGCTGCTTTTATTATTAAGATTTCATATTTTTTCTTTAGAATATAATCATTTTAAATAAAACTTTCATTATTATTCAATCCTCATACATTCATTTCAATATGGGGATTCCTTCCTTACTCAATTCTCTTTTTTCTAGTCATTTAATCTTTGCTTAATATCCCTCCAGCTTATCTACCTTTTTTTTTTGGTATTATTGCCTTCAATCTTCCTTACTTTATTTTTAGAACTTCCTCTTTTTAAATGACTGCAAAAGCAATTTTTAAACTGTAAAAGATTAAAGGAACTTATAGAAAATAACTAAGAAGCTTAGATTAAATTGACATAATAAATCAGAATTTTAAGATATTTAAAGCATATAATTTAGAGCTTTAAATTGCTAGAAAATAACATTAATACTTGCTTGTGATTTAATTCAAGTTAATTTTTAAAGTTACAAACCACTTAGGTTATTAAAGATCTCCTAACATTATGGGACCTAAATAAACTTAATAAAAGAAAGAGGAATTTAATATTTAAAGCTAGTTTGTATAATAATTTTATAGGATTTATAATACTTGCTAGGCTAGAAATTAACTTTGTCCTTTTTTATTTTTCACTTTTTTTATTTAAGATTATCTTTAGAGCTTTTATGCGGTTAGCTAGGATTTAGTTTTTAACTCAAGCTTATTATTCCATCATAGAAATAGTTATTTAATATTCTTCTTTCATAAGAAAAGCTCTTTATAGTATGCTGTTTAATCTCTTAATAATTAGATTATCATTTAAATGCTCTCAATCCTAGATTAGATTTATGTATCTGCAATTGCTTTTAAAATTATAAGACTAATCCGTAAAGCCACTTAGAATATAAGTTCTTGGCTTTGCAAGTCGAACTCTCTTGAGAGATTTTTGATATATATCTTATATCTTAAAGTTAAAGCATTATCTAATTCTATCTCCATTATTTAATATTTATTAGATAATTTATCTTAAGGGTAAGTCACACAAATATACTAAGAGGAACTAATTATGCTATAAGAGAGCTAATAGATATATTAAACTAGGGAATAAACAGATTATTTCACTTATGAATCCAAATTTTAAATTACACTAAAGATATAAATAAAAGATATTGACTATGCTATTGATCTATTACTAAATAGCAATAGAAAATCATTAAGAAGCTATAACTAGCTTTTTAGCTATGTCTTAAGATTTAAAATTTCTAAGTCTTTAGTTTAACAAATCTATTTAAAGCTAAAATTAGAAGATTGCATTTACTCGTTTAATTATATATCTAATGAACTAGCTATTTCCTTTATGAGATTTATAAGAAAATTATTTAGATTGTTTAGAAAGGCTATTTTTAATTATTAGGCTTAGATTAATTTTAAAATACAAATAAACATTTATAAGAGAACTAAGATAAAATAGCTCAAAGTTCAATTATCTTGCTTAGTCTTATACTAATCATTTAAGTTATTATCAATACGAAATTTATTTTATTCATTTAGTTTTAATATTTAGCTTTAAGTCAATTTTGAAAAGATGTAGTAATAGCTATTTCTTTTTTAATTTATACCTCAGTCTTAGAATTAAAACTTATAATACAATTTTAATTTTAGTTAGTTGCAAGCTTTTAAAAGCCTTTTCTTCCCATAATAGTAATTAAATAAATCTTAATTAGACTTAGTTAATATAATTTAAACCATAATATATCTAACTTAAGTTAGAATATCACTACCTTCTATTAAGTCTCCCCTCCATTATCTAACTTAAATCCTCTACTTTACTACTATAAGCATAATTTGACTATATTAATTAAGCCTTCATTACTACTAATTATTCCCGCTTATAATCCCTTCTTAAACTAGCAACTATTGTAAATGATAAAGCTTAACATATACATTAAAGTCTAGTTATAATGATATCTTTAGTAGAATAATTTTATAGTTATTAATAATCTTAGATCTAAGCTTATTTTACTCTAAGTTTATAACGGTGCTGTGTTTTTTTAAAAGAGATATAAGGAAATTTCAGAAGCTTAAAAATAATATTTTATAGCGATGCTTTATAAATATTAGGTGCTATACTTAGCTATACTTAGATTTAGTTAGATGCTAGTAAAATTTATCAGTTTTTTTTTAATTTTGGAGAGTTTCTCTTTGAATGGTAAATATATTGAATACCAATTCATAACTTGAGGCTAACGATCTGGGATTTACATTTTACCTTAAAATTTAATTTTTAAATCCTTAATTAATAGTCTCTAAGCTTTACTGTGAATTTAACTTAAACTGCTTATATTAGTGACTCTAATATCTCATTATTAGACTTCATATTTTCCAGTTTCATATTCTTAGTTTTTTTGAAATAAAAATAAACTTTTATGTATTTTAAAACAGGCTAAAGAAAGATCTTTATACATTTTAATTTTAGGTATGATTATTTTGGTTTTGAAGATAAAATTTTAGCTAAGCAAATTAATTAATTGACAGTGAAGATAGTTCTGGGATTAATTATTCAGTATAATTCTAGTTATAAAATAACAAAATTAAATAAGCTTTTATTTATAGTTTTGTAAATGTAAGGGAATCTTAGGAAATGAATGAGATACCTTTTTCATTCCATTTATTAAAGACAATAATTTCTCTTTTTATAAATATAGAATTTAGTTTCTTTATCTATCATCACTTAAACAAGCAGCTTGTCTTAAATGAAATTGGATATTTTAATGATTTGTTGTAATTTATTGAAAATTTAGTTTTCAGAATCATTGTGAATAAAGAGATAATTATCGAATGTAAAAAGACTTTTTAAGGGATTTTATTACAAATCTATTTTGAATAAATAAGACGCTTTTATAAACTCGCACTTCTTCTTTTAGCAACAAAAAGCAACAGAAGCTTCAATTTTGTTTATGATTACTTTATATAATAATTTTGGTATAAAGAATGAACATCTCCATTTACTTAAAATTAAAATTGCTTAGTTTGTTTTTTTAATTTATTAGCTTAAATTCATATCTAAGAATCTGATTCTTCAAACAGTAGTTTCATCAAGCTTAAAGTTAAATAGCATCTCTCTTCTTAGATCTTTGATTCTACATGGACTTATTTATCTTACTCACTGCAAATTAATAAATACTTTAATCTTATCTTAAGCTTTTATAAGTTATCAGCATAAGAATATGACAGAGCATCAAAAATTTCTGAATTATCCTGTTAAATACATTATTTCTGCTAGAAGATAGTCAAAATTAACCCAGCTCTGCATAATTTTCAAATTTAACCTTATAATCTCAATAAATTAATACTATTTGACAGTCCATTTATTCATTGTAGTTCAATAATTTTATAAGTTAATCTGTCATCTAATTAAAAGCCTAATCTCTAGATACCTCTAGTAATTATATCATATAATAACGCTCCTTCTTATTTAAACTAAGTCTTCTCAGTAATGTTTTTACAGTCAAGCTCATTAATAAAACTTAATTAAAACCATAACAATTTTATACCTAAGATTTTTCCAGCTTCTGGATTATTAAAGCTTCAATTGATGATATAAATATAAGTTTAGGAGAAGAATTTATAAGCAATGTAAAAGATATAGCCATAAAGGAATTTAAATACTTATCTTTAGTTGATTATAACTAATTACTTATATTTAAATCATTTTTATAAAGATGTGCAGGTTTTACTTAATGATGAAAAATGACTCCTAACACAACTGGAGGTCTAGATCGAAACTTAACTCTGTTATTACAAAAAGACAACTAAGCGCTACCACCAACGCTTCGACATCTAGTTCTATTAAAGCCAGTTCTGGCGAGAATATCTCTAGCGCTTTCAATTGAATTGATTAAGTATAGGAACTTACTCAATGTTAAAGCTTTCATGAGAAGGTGAAAAATCTTCAAGTGGAAAAAGTATTGAATGACTTTAATCAAATTTAAAAAATGAATTTTGTAGTTCAAACTAAGGATTTACAGCAACCTAATACAGGTGAAATAAAATTTCTTAAAGAGACTTAGATCAAGCAAGAAAATATGGAGATCCAAGCCTAATGTTCTTAAGAAGACAATCAAAGTTTTTCTGACTCAAATGCTTATACAAATCAAAGTCAGAACATAAAAAAATAAATATCTAAAGAAAAATATTTTAAACACATTTAAAATGAACCCAAATGTACATAAAAGCAATGTCTTCCTTAGCACGAAAAGCCAAGAAATATATAATTAAAGGCTTTGAATACATCATCTTTATATAATCAAAGATTAAAATCTAATAGAACCGAAAAATAGCAACAAAAGGCTTTTAAAAATAAAAAGGGCGAATCCCATTTAAAAATAGAACTCAATTTAGATGAAACTAGCAAAAAATGAGGAATAAATTCTGTACCATAGCATAAGACTTTTCTGTAACCAATATAGTGTGAATCTTCTACCTTATAGAACAAAATTCCAACTTAACTTGAAATAATAAGCGAAGAGAGCGCGTCAAATGTTCCCTCAAGCCTTAATAGATCCAGAGAAGAAAGTTTTTTATCTTTTTTACTGAATAAAGAAGATAACGAAAGTGAAGAAGATTAGAGCCAGGAATAAAATTTCCATATCTAAGAGCAGCTTATGTTATTTGTTCTAAGTGTAATTATTCTGTTTCTTTCTTACTTTTATTGGATCTCATGGATACCGCAGTAAAAAATCCAATAAATCCTATAAACTAATAAAAAGGATTAAATCTAACCTTATAAAAATAATGTCCCTTTTTCATTCAAAGTCTCTCTAAAATATTTTATTTTTTAAATTTCAAACATCAATGATTTTCACTAAGTTGCTTCAAATAAATAAAGTAAATAAGATAAAGCATTAAAGGTTAAATAAACTTATTTAAATTATTTATAAATGCTTATTAACAGGAATTTAAGATCAGTCTTAATTCTCGTTCATATTAGTTGGAAAATAAATTAAAGCAAAATAAGAGAAGAGGATAATTAATGTAAGAAATAAACTCTAATTAGAAGAGCAAATAAGCACAAAATGGTTTATTTAGCTCTTTATATTTTAAAAATGTATTATAATACTTTATTCACAGTTATACATTTATGCTATGCTTAAGAAACTATTATTTAAATTTACAGTATAAAATTTACTCACTTTAGTTTCTACTAAATTCCTTTTCATTCATTATTGATTTAAGTAACTTTGGAATTAATTTTGAGAAATTTTGGCTAAATTTAACTGAAAATTTATCTAGGTTTAATAAATTTATTAATCATTTAATATAGAAAGTGTGATGATCTTCATGATTTTTAATTTAAAAACTTTTATGTCCTTTCTTATTTTATTAAATAAACTAAATTAAAATCAATCAATTAAACTTAGATTGATTACCTAATTTTATCAAATTTTTTTAAATATGATTTTAAATATTTTTTAAATATAAAATTGCTTCCTTAATTTTTGCAAATACGCAGGCGCTTGATTGAAAATTAGCAGGAATATTTTTGCAAGTATATCTAGTTTTGCTATTTAAATCCTTAACTTAAAAAATTCGCAAAAATTTTGTCTATTTTATGATTTTGTCTGTAAAGCAGGAAAGCAATCTTAAGAAAATAATTTATTTTATTCTATTTGATAAAATTTCAAGATTTTAACTAGCAACCTTATACTTTGAAATTTTCTCATTTTGCTATTTTATATCTAAATTTATTTAACTTAGTTATTATAAATCAGCCTTGAGTTTAACGGACTTCAACAAATTTCTTCTTTTCAACTAAAATAAATTTTACAGAATCTAAAGAAAAATTTTTAGAGCTTCGCCTTTAATTCTAGGTAGAAATTCAGATTTTTTGTCCCAGCATCATATTTGATTTTCTTTTAATTTCTCCAAAGAGTTGGTATTTTAGTATAATACTTGAATATTTTTTTAGTTATTCAAATTTAGAATTAGTTAACTAATTTTGAAAAATTTATTTAAAAAATTTCTAAATTTTACAATATTTATGCTTATATCCTTCTATTTTAACCGAAGCCTTTTTTTCTTTTATTGTTGGAAAACAAATCGATACTTTAACACTCTCTTCATTTCATTTAGTTTTAAAATTTATTCCTCTTAAAATAAAATTTCTTATTGAATTTAATTAACTTTACTAAGATATTTCACTTTAAGTTTTTAAACTTAGTCATAACTTTTTTAAATCTTCAATCCTTTTCTATTATTTTTCTTAAGTTTATCCATTTAAAAAGGCAACTGTTCTTTTTCAATATTCGATATTCCTTTTGAAGTTTTAGAAAATAATTGAAAAATCTATAAGCTAACAATTTAAGATTTTTTATCTAAAAGTTATTCCTTTTTTAATAATTTCTTAAAATCATAATAAGCTGTATACTCTTAGATCTCCGAAGAAGATTCGTTTTTTGCCTTCTTTTTTAAATTATTTTTTCTGAAGCTACTGTAAAAAAAGCTAAAATTGACTTACCTTTATAGCTCTGAAATTATTTAAATGGGAATTAAGAAATAAAAACAAATTCAAACATTTTAGCTGATAAAATGACTATTATTAAGGTTTCATTATAATTACTAAATTAAACTGGTAGAATGTATAAAAGCAGCTATAATAAAGATAAACTTGATAGCTTGCAAATTATTTTAATTATGACAGATTTTTAAACTTTAGTTAAATCAAAGCACTTTTATTTTAAATGTACTAAACATAATTTTTTTCCTTTTTCAATAAAAATGGGATTTTTCAATTTATTTAAACTAAATATTTATTGTGAACAATTGATGATATTCTAGCTATATCTCAAAACATTTAACGAAGTCTTGTTGTCATCTTTTAATAAAAATATTTGCCTTAAAAAAGTAAATTTGATCTGAAAAAGTTTAGCATTTTAAATTTGTGCCTGATATTTAATAAATAATAACCTTAGTTCCTTTATAAACAAAAAAATAAATATTTATTCCATATCAAAGGCTATTCTTAAACTTTCATTTCTTTAATCATATTTTTATTAATTAATTTAAAATATAATCAACTCAAAAAAAATGTAGTGATGTATTATTTTTATTTTATCTTAAAAGAATAATATAATTATTATATTTCAGTAATTTTAGTATTGCTTTAAAATTTTATTTATTTTAAAGTACCAAATATTAAAGTATGATATTAATAAAATTAAATAATAAATATTTATATTTCTTTATACTTTAGTCATTTACCTTAGTTTAAATTCTAATATTATTTAAATATTCCAACCATTTTATATTTAAATTATACTAAAATCCTTTTATTTTAAAAAGCGCATTTTTTATATTTTATCTAGAAAGTTAAGAAAGACACGTGAATTTAAATTTAAATAGATTTATTTTTAAATGTTCAAAATACATAAAATTTTAATTTTTAAGCATTAAATTAGATAGATATTAAAAGAATATTAGTACTCTAACTTGATTTTATGTTTCTTCTATTGAATAATAAACTTACAATCTTTGATAAATTAATTTTTAATTTAGGAAAAAATAAAATTATAAGAATGAGCTGATTGATATGCGTTCGATTATGAGATAATTAAATAATTCTGCTATTAATAAATTTTTTTTATTTGTTATAAGGATGAATGAAGATCTATGAATTTTTGCTAGTTTCTCATATAAAAAAATAAAATAAATGAATGCTATATGATTATGATTCTATTTTCATTACTAGAGAAATTTAAATTTATTCAAAGTAGATAATTAAAAATTACTAGAATAGTTTATCTATTTTAGCTTAAATTTTATGGTCAACTTTTTTAATTAAATATAGATAAATTGAATAAAATAAAAAAAGTGTAAGTGAAAATATATAAAACTAGCTAATTAAAATTTGATTTAAAATTTAAATTTTAAATCTTTATTGTCTGAAGACAAAAATAATAAACTAGAGAATAAAATAACTAATTTATTCATATATTTATAATTAAAATTTGGCAAATAAAATTTTTATTAAAAGAGAAATTATATTATAAGCTTTATAATTCATGCTTCAGAATATAAAATAAAATAATGATTATATTAATATGCAAACCGAAACACTATTAATCTGAAAAATAAAAAAGAAATAGTCTAATTAAAGTTATTTCATAATGTTTATTTTAACTTTTTAAACAATTTTTTAGAAATTATTTTATTTTATTTTTAGTTTAAAGAAAATATTTGAATCTAAAAAAGATTAGATTAAAACTAGATTAGTTTTGATTGAAAAATTAAATATTTAAATTTTTTTAAATTAAAAGCTTTTTTAAAATTTTTCTATAAAATAAAATGAATTTTTTTGTTTAAATTTGAACAAATTTAATTATAAAATTTTTAGAATTTAAAATATCAAAAACTTGAGATTATAAAAATAATTTAAATAAAATAAAAAAAATGAACAAAAAATTAAATTTTAAATTTAAATATCTTTCTGTAAATTAAATAATGAATAAATGAAAAAAAATTAAAAAACTTAATTTAAATAATAAAAATAAACATCATTACCCGGCTTTCAATCAATTATATTTATAATTTATAATAGAATAATATATTATTAAAATACTATAAAGGAAATTATAAGAGTTTTAAAAAATAAATTAAAATATGAGATAATTCAAATATTATATAATGCTTAACTTAAAGAATAAATTCAATTTTTTTTCAAAATTATGATATAACAGAATATCTTTGATTTTATCTAATATTTTCTTTAGAAGTTATTATTTATTCCTAAAAAAATGATTATGAATAAATTATTCAATTGCTTAAAATACTAAACCCTATTAGATGTACTGAAATAAGTATTAAGTAAATAGAAGAATTAAGCTTAAGCTTTCATTTGAAATTTTAATTAAACATTTGTGAATTTAAACAAATTTAAATTTCACATTTAGTCCTGTATTTTTTAAAAAAATATAATATTAACAATTTCTTTTGTTCATTAGTTAAATCCTAAAATTAAAAAACTAGAAAATATTAATTTAAAAATCCTGTATTATTTATTATTATTATGCTTCATCTGAATAAATCTTATAAATAAATCATATCTTCCTTTCTTTTTTTGCTTCTTTTTATACTAAAAATAGAAAGAAATTCACATTTTGACTAAATTTTATTTAATTTCTTTTCTATTAATCACCAAATTTTCTTTATTCACTGTTTAAAATCTTTTATTCTGCTTAAAAGTATCTTATTTAAATCAATAACCTTAAAGAATGATATTTAATAAAACTTAGTGAGATACTTCAATTATTTTAGTAATTTTAATTAATATATTAATTTCATAGACTTATTAAAAAAATAAGCTTATGATTTAATAATTTAGCTTTTTATAATTTAAATGATAGAGATTTTTTAAGATTTTTAATCACAATTTATTGTTAATTTATTTCTACATTATAGAATTTTTAACCTCATTAAATATAAAATATATAATGTTTTGCTTTATATCTAAATCTAAAATTTGAGACTATTATTATTTAAGAAATGTATTTTAACAAATTCAAAGAATTTATGAGTCTTTATGTTTTATTTTATTTCTTTGATGCTTAAATAACTTAATTAGAATCTATTGATATTAGATTAGACATTATAAGTTAATTTCCTTCAGTTTATCTAATGCATTGTCTTTTATAAATTTTAAATTTATTGTTAATTTATATTCTATTCTGCCTCTTTTCTCTCAGATTCACTTTTATTTCTTAATTCTAAATGATATATTTAAATCCTTATTATTTAAAAAAATGATTCGGTCCTTTTTCATCTTTCTTTTCTTCAAGACAATTAATTTATAATTTTATTTATTTATCCAATAAATTCTTCTATCTTATTGGATTTAGCTTCGATTATTTTAATAAGCTTTTAACTACTTAAAATATTGCTGTCTCTTTAATAATTAATTTTATTTATTCTTCATTTTTAAATTCCTTTCTGTAGCTTAAATTTATTATCATTGCTTTTCATTTCTAAAGCTTTCTTCTTTTTTTAATAAATTTAATCTATTTAGGAATTTATTACTTTTTTTGCTTTTAGAAACTTTAAGATAGGATCCTTTCCTTTTTTCTAATCTTACCATGAAAAATTCTCGACCGACCTCCAATAATTTCAGCCTATTTCATTTTCTATATTTAATTTTACTATTTCTATCTGTTATTTTACCATTATAGTTCAACTATTAGAATTTTAATAGTACTTGAAAATTAATATTTACAATAGAATAATTATCTTCAATTACTTAGTTAGAATCTTACGTAACTGAAAGTTATTATTTAAAAACATTAATAATCAAACTTTATCTTCTTCTATGTCTATTGCTAAACAGCTATCTTTACTTTTTAAATAAGTATCTAATTGAAGGAAAAAATCTCTATTAATTATACATTAGCATAGAAATTATTTTACATTTCACTGCTAAAAAACGTTAAATTAGTAATCGTATTTAAGAAAGCTATAAATCCATAATTACTATTTTGTTTTTTAGACCAGGGACTTAAAATATAAATAAGCAGGTAATATTTTAAAAAATTAGAAATAGCAATATTAAGTTGATTTTTAAATGCAGTGATATAAATATAGCAATTTGATTTTTTCAATTAAGGTTATTTTCATTAATTTTTAGTTTTTCCAACATTTTACTAGAAGATTTTAGATTAAATAGGAAAATAAATCGATGGCAAAGATTTTCATTTTTTTTGCAAATATTAATAAAGAAATAAATTTTAATAAAATAAAGATCTAATTACTTGATATGATATCAGCTAGAATATTCTTGGTCTTGTCTATTTTGAATCCAGAACATATATGAAAGCATTAAAATTATTACACTCAGAAATAATAATAAAACTTACTCTTGGATGAAGGAATTTTTTTCTTGACTTGTTTCTTGTAGCTCTTCTATTTCTTCTTGTTGAGAATAAAATGATGTTTCGTTGCAAGAATCATCATCATTTGATAGCCCTAAAGAAGAATTTTCTTCGCTAATAGTTTCTAATAAAAAATTCCTTTTTTATTACTTACTCAACTCAATTTATCTTTTCAAAACATCTTACATTTATTAATAAAAGGGATAATCAAAAATTTTTGAATTTTCATTTTCAGGATTATCTAATTATAAATTTTCTTTGCTTTACAGATTACTAAATTTGTCTTATTTGTCTTTTGTTAATTCCAAGGATATTTTAATATTTTATTTGCGTTTTTATAGAATGGAAGATTTATCCTTATTCAAGCTTACTTCTTTGATACTCTTAACTGGTCTGCAACTATAATTTTGAAATTATTTTATTCTCAGAATTTCCTTTTCTTGTAATTTGTCTAAATTAATGGGTTAAGATTCTTAAACTTATCCTTATTTTGAATCTTAATTTTTCTACCTTTGATAAGAATCTTAGTTGATTTATTTAAGATCCTAGTGGTTTTGAATTTGTGTTTTCTTATTTGATAAATCGTTAAATTAAAATTTAGATTATCTCATTACATTTAAATCACCACTTTTAGGCTACCAAATATCTTTAACTTAGATTTGGCAGGAGATCTACTTGAATGCGTTAACATTAGAAAGAATTTGCCTTACTCTCTAATGTTTCCTAGGACCAGAACTCTAATTAATTTCATACTATTCCCTAAATTAAGACAAATTGTCTAAATCCTCTCTACTCTATAAAATACCACTCAGCTATGTTTGATTCCTTAACCCATCTCCAACATTAAGTGCATTTTTGGATATTACTGTGCTGAGTTTTGATTTAGAGCGCTTAATATTTACAAAATTAATATTCCTAAGGAAACTTTCTTTCCACATTTTTAAATTACAAAGCATTAAACAACGCGAATTATATTTTACATTAACTTTTAAAAACTTCTTCATTAGCAGATTTCTCTTTTATTTATACAGATAATTATAAGTATAAAATAATAAAATAAATATGAATTGAAGGGCTGTAAATACTACAGCATCACTCTATTTTTAAATTTATTTAATTAAATCCATTATTTTCCGTTAGAGATAAATATCCAATTTTACGTGATTATATACATAATTTTATATCTAGAAATTAATTTTTCTCTTAATAGTTAAAATTACTTGTTTGTTTACTAAAATGGCCTTACTAATTGAAATAAATTCTTCCTTTGTATTAATAATGCCATGATGTTCAAATTTAGTTTTCTGCTGTAATAATTTGTCTAATGTATTATGCTTAAATTCATAGGCAAATTTTTTATATTAATTTTTTATCTAAGAGATGCTTTTACTTATAAATAAGGTTTCAACTATATTAGGATATTTCTAAAATTAATAAAACTCAAAATAGTTAAATAAGTCTGAAATTTAGTCTTCCATATAAGTAAAAAATCCAATTTAGTAATAAAAAATATGATTTTTTCATTGAAAAAAAGAAAAGAATGATATTAAAGAATTTTTTGTTTTAATAGCTATATAAGTATAAAAATAACTTGCTATAAAATAAAATTATTAAATCTTTTAAATAAATTCGAAATCGCTTTTTTAATGTAAAACGATAAGCTAAAAAATTTTTAAATTCTGAATTGATGAAATTATCTTTATAAGTGAAGATGACATTTTTAATTTTGCTTAATCTGCTTGTAATCTAAATGCTTTAGCTTTAAAATTTAAAAAGTGATCCTTCCTAAGAAAATTTATTTATTTTCCTCTAAAAGATATCTCTAAATATCGTACTCTAAAGATGAATAAGTTTTTTGTTTTAAAAATTATAAAAAACAAACTAATTTCGAGTTTGGAAATTTTTTAATTTACCAGTCTTAAAACATATGATTTTAAATAAAAATTTTCTGGAATAAAAAAGAATACAAACAAAGATTAAATCAGTTGACAGTGCAAATATGTTTCGATTATTTTATAGATTTAATCTAAATGAAATTTTATATCAAATTATTTAAGCCAATAGCTAGAAAAAATAAACGAAACTATTAAAATCGGGGGATTTGTTTTAATTTTATGTAAGTTGATTATCTTAATAGATAGAATGAAGAAATTTAAAATTGTTGAATCTGTATAAAATCAAAAATATATTTATTCAAAGATGCCAAAGTCTATCAAATTAATGCTTTATATACTCAAATTATAAAATAAAAATAATAATTAGATTTTCTAAATAGATCGAGGAAAAAGTTAATTGATGGGAAACTGGATATAAACGGTTTTACGATATCATTCTAGATTTCTTCATTGAAATTTTAAAGCATTAAGCTTCTAGTCAATTTTTATTTAAGAATGAATATTAAAATATTCAAAATTATTGCTTAATATACTTTTATGTAAAATCGTGTAAAATCAATTATTTTTTTCTACTTATTTTGTTTAAACTGCTATTAGTTTTGCTTCTATTTGTATAATTTAAAAACTATAAAACTTAAAATAAAAGAAGATAATTAATCCAAGCTAAGTAACTACTGAGTCTTATTTATTTAAAAAATTTAAAGAGGAAATATAATTTTAGAGCATTTCATTTATTACACTCTTAAAATTTCATTTTGAATGAAGAATCTAAATATTAAAGTTTATAATAGCAATAATAATTAAGTAAGAGAGAGTTATATCTGCTTAAAATAAATTTAGCAAAATTGAGAAATAAATTATAATAAAATAGTCGTAGAAAATATAAGATTTTAGAAGTTCTAAATCTAATTATTTTTATTCGCTTTAATGCTTCTAAAGTGATTATTTATAAGTTAAAATTTTTATAAAGGCTAAATAGATGAAATTTTTAATTATAGATTTTGCAGCAAGTTCTGACTAAAATTGTTTCAAAGTTATAAGCACTCCAACTTAATTTATATAATATCTTTTTGTATAATTTTAAATTGGCAAAATTAAAAATTTCAGGAATGAATAAATTTTCTTTTCAAATAAAAAAAATTTTAATTTTTTCACTCAATTTTTTTAAAGAAAAATTTGAAAAAAGTTAGATTATTTTAATGAATATATATAATTTCCTAATTATAATTCACTTTTTACGTAATTAACTTTGTTTTTATTATATTTATTATCTTCAATTTCTTCTATTAATAAACTTTAAATTTCCTAACTAAAAATTGTCAAGGATTTATACGTATTTAATCTATTTTTTCTGCTATCATGAATAGCTAATATTTTATAAAATTTTCATTAAACTTATAAAAATAAAATTGAAAAGCGCTGATATATATTTATAGCACCTTTATAATAAATTTTTTTTAATATAGTTGTATGGAAATAATTTATCCTATTCCCCTCCACTATAAAACTAATGTATAATATATAAAACATTCCAGACTTTTAACTTATTTCTTAAATAGATTACATTTCTTTTGTAATTTATTTTTGTCTCTCTTAAAATTAATTGTTGATATATAAAGAATAAATGTTTATAAAGTTAAAGAGAAGAATCATGTTTGTAAGATTTTTAATTAAAACAAATTATTAAATTGAAAAATATAGAGATTAATTATTTATCTTTTATAGACTTTTATCATTTTGAACTAATATATTTATTTATAAACCATCAATGTTTATTTCTTTTTTATCTATAGATCGCTAGATTTTTTAATTTGTGATAACGATGCTGCTCCGGGAAATTATTTATAAAAAATGATCACATTTAAGTTGAAATTTAAAGGAAGAAACTAAGCTACTTTTTAAATCAGAACACTTTCTTTAATCTTTGAATACACTAAAAAGAGGGAACTGAAAAAAGTTTAGCAAATTTTATATTTTAACTCTAGAATAATTTTCAAAGCAAGGTTTGCTGTAAACTCCATTTAATGCTATCAATTCTCAAGATTGGGAATATATAAATCAATTTTTATTTTAAAGGAAGAAAAATATTTTCTAGAAATAACTTAAGCCTTTTTAAAGATAATATCGATTTGTAACTGAAATATTTTAAGAGATGAATTGTCTCTAAAATTATTAAGATCAAAATAAAATAAGTTTAGTGAGGTAAAATGTTTTCTATTACAATTTGAAGAAACATAATTAATTTTAAATTAGAATATTCATTAGATTTATTTTGCTTAAGTTCCTAACAATAGTTAAAAGAAAAAAATAAAAAATAAAATAATTTAAAAAAAATAAAGAAAATTTAGATATTTCTTCGTCTTAACAATATTAAATCTTCTTAGAATACCTATAAAAAATCTATATGATACATAAAAAATTTAAATAATAAAAGAATTTTTAGAAATAGAATAAAAAATCTGAGTTTTAGATAAAAATAACTTTGATTCTCATCAAATAGTAATAATATGAAAATTATCTTGATCAAAGATATAATGAACAATTTATAAAAAATCAAACCCTTTTGGTCTAAAGCAACCAAAAGCTTTTATTTTACATAAATAATAAATATAAACGATTGCAACATTTTCAAAATTTTCCAAGCCAAATAGTTTCCTAAATAAATTAAAATATCATAAGAAACTTTTATATCTAAATATTTAGCCCCAATCATCTATCTATTCGACCGACTTAGAAATTTGTTTTTAAAAACATTTATTTTCTTTATCTTTTTAATGTGATTTAATTATTCATAATTTAATTTCTTCTCAGAATAAACAATGAATATCTAAAGCTTTTAACGCTAGATTGGAAGAAAAAATAAGAAAAATGAAAAATTTAGATTTCGAAGTTTTGTTAAGGCCCTAAAACATTTCAATAGAGTGTAAAAATCTTAAAAAAGAAATGCTTAAACAAGAATCTGAGAAAATAATTTTATTGAACAAAATTCTCATCCATTTGAGTAGAAATATTAATAAGATGTGGGAATTCAAGAAATATTACATGCTGAGTCATTAGAAGACATTATGGAGAAAAGATAAAGAATCAATTGAAACAAGCAATATCTTAAATAAATAAGAAGATGAAACTTAAATATTTAAGAAGGGAAGATTACAAAGCCTAAAACTACAGAGCTTAACATTGAAGATTTGAGTAAACTCTTAGGAAACAAATAAAGAAAATACAAAAATATTAAATTAAGGTTTGCAATAAAATTATCAATATAACCTATCCATAAACTTAAAAAGTAACTTTCTCATTTAATATAGTTAGGATAGAAAGAAGAATTGCTTGAGCATTAAAAATCTGTGGAATAATAGGAATCAAAAAATTAATTCCTCTAACTAATAAAATTGCAAGATAGAACTAAAGTCAATGTTAAAGCAATGAGCAATAATAATTCTCAATTCCGCAAAAAATTAAAACTTAAACCCTAAAATTAAGGAAATAAAAAATTTGAATAAGAAAACTTTTAAGAAGAATGAAAAGATCCAAAAGGATAATGAACAAAAGCTATTTAAAATATTAGAATTATAAATAAAATTAACTATTAAAGAATGTAAATAAACTAAATCTTACACTAATATCATTTCAGACAAGTTTTTAAAGCACTAAAATTAAAATTTTTTTTGTTTACTATAGAAATCTTTAAATTAGATCAAGTTTAAAAACATCTTAAAAGAGTGTTGTATGATATTTAAATGTTTAAGCATTAGATTTGTTTATTCATAATAAGTCTTTAAAATTATATATATTAATTTGATAGAAGCTTTAAACTAATTTTTCATAAAATAATAATTCCCCTACTTTAATTAAATAGCTTAGTATAGATAAAAGTTAATAATCATTAATTGTTTAGTATACTTTTCCTTCTTTTTATTTAATCAAATAGATTACTTTTTCTATTATTAGTGCTATTAATAAATTACATTAGTTAAAATAATTAACTTTTTTGTTTATGATAATATGAAGACATTGACTGAACATAAAATTATATTCGAATTATTATAAATTATATAGTATTTGATAAAACTTAGACTGCTAATGAGAAATGATTATTAATTTTATTGATTATATCATTTAGAAGTTTAAGTTCATAAGTTCTCCCATTTTCTATTGCTAAGATCATAGAGAAATAGTACTGCTTTGTTGTCATATTAGTAAATTTAGTTTTAGTTTGATATTGGCTGAGCATATGTGTGAGTTTATCCTGGAAACTAATTTCCATGTTATTAAAACTATCCATCATAAATGTAAGTTTCAAATTCTTCTATGTAATTTTTCCAAACAAGTACTGAGTTTTAAAGAACTAGAGATGTTGAGTTCGTGCAACATTTTATAGGAAGTTTCTGCTAATTTACTTATCATTCATTTTTTAGAATATCATACATTTAAACTTAATCTTAGTTATTATCTCTGGCTATATAACCACCGAAAGTTAATATTGTATTATTTAAAGCATTTGCTCCAAATGCTCTTGCGGGAAAAAGAATATCCTAAATATTTGTAAATTATCCTTTATTGAAATCGTATACTTCACATGATTTTGATACCTAAGTTTTTGAAAATCCAGATATTATATAATTATAATCAGCCGTATTAACTGTACGATGAAATTATCTCTATTATTTCATTTTTAGTTATTCAGTTATATTTTCATCTATTATATAATAATTATCTTTTAATCCTCCTGAAATAATTAGCGTTGAGTCGTCTATTTGCTCGATCTAAGCTAATGAAACATTTTCAGTTAATTTAGGAATTTTTTATTAGCAAAACTGTTTTGTATCTACATTATATACTTTTTTTTCTAGAGAGTTCGTAATGATGGTTGTAATTTATTTAATATTCTATGCTTCCTACTACATATTATATTCTAAGAGATGCTTTTCTTTTCTAAAATTGAATTATATGCTTGTTTTTAAAGACTCTTTAATGTTTTAAATTTATAAGTCTGATCAATCTAAAGTGAATTTATTTAGTTCTATTTCTTTTATTTAATTCTGAATTTATTCAAATTCAATTAGATCTTATTACGTAAAATTTTACTTGCTTTTTGTTAAAGAGTCTCTAAGTTTGCCATCTAACTCTTTACATTTTTAAATTTTATTCTCAAGTGATTTATCTTCCTCAGATATAGCGTTTCTTAAATTTTCCTAACTTTCATTTTAAATTTTTTAAATTTCTTAAATTAACTCCTAAGCAGCACTTTCAATTTATTTTAAAAATACACCTTATTTCTCTTTTAGTTATTCTTTCTGCTATGTTAAGTATTGTAAACTTTATTATGCAATTTATTATATAGTTGAATACATTTTCTTTGCCTATATCTATACCTAAATTTAAGAATTTATGCTTATTTTTTATTCCTCATATTAAACTATTTTTTAAGTCTAGTCACTTTAGTTCTTAGGTTAATTGCTTTGCAACTAGATTTTATTTTCTTCAGTTTTCGGAACTTCTTTCTTTTGCTCACTTAGCTCAGAAAGGATTTGTTAATCTATTGCAAGATCGGATGGTTCTTTTTTAGTTATTTCTTAGCATTAAATGCATTGAATTTTTTGAAGACTTTTATATAAATTTTTAGCACAATTTTTACAAATAACATGAGGGCAAATAAGTTTTAAAGGAATGCGATTTTTTTCCTCGAACTACTTTGAGCAATTCATGCATTTATGCTTTTCAAAGGTTTTTTAATTTGGAATTTACTAATTTTAACTGCTTACTTAGGCTTATTACTCCTCATTTTAATTTTAAGAAATGAAAACTGTTTTAAATTATTCAAACTTCTCAACGAAGGGCTTCAAGCATACGAAATCATAAACGCAGATTCTTATATTCTTAAGACTTGTTTATTGTTTTGGTGTTTAATATCAGCATTTAATAGATTCGAAAGCACAATCTACACATTATCCAATAGGAGCACCAAAAACACCTGTTGAAAGTGCAGGAATACTAACGCTTGAGCAACGTAAAGAATCTGCACATTTTAAGGTATTTAAAAAAGCCCAATAAAGCTTATTTCTACTTCCATTAAAATCATAAGTATTTCAAGAAGGACCTACTGTATGTATAATATATTAAATTTTATTTTACTATAAATTACCTGAAGTTGTTCATGCGCATTCTCCCTCTGGAATTTTTACTCTTTCCCTAATAATTTTTTTGCATTCAATCTCAAGTTAATATCCACCTTTTTCTCTAATCTTTCCTGCTACTCCACTTCCAAATCACAAACCATCATTAGCAGCGTTTGTTATCGCATCTACATTTTTTTCATTTGTAATATCTCCATAAACAATTTCAATTAGTACATTCTAAGGTAGTTAAATTTGTAAGTATACTTTGGTTTCAAACCTAGCTTACATTTGAAATAATTAAAAGCTTAGAACAAAAACTTAAATATAATAATAATTATTTCATAATTATATGTTTATAATATAAAATTAAAGCTCTCATCTTACCCTTTTCTTATTTATATGTATCAACTACTAAACTATTCCATCTCTCCTTACTTTCTATCTCTTTGTTTCTAATCCTCTTAATTACTTACTTGCTAGATATATGACTATCTTGTATTGTTCCAGAGTTAAATAGCATAAATTGTATAAATTATTAATGTGAATTATTTTGAAAATGCTTAGTGTAATAGAAATTAGATTTTATAATGAAATGCAGATATTTAAATTAAATTAGTCCTTTAGGTTAATTATAGGGATGATTAGAATATATAAATGAGTAGTTAGGAGTGTGTTAAGCAAGGTATTGTAGATAGATATAATTAGGCTAATAAACAATTGGGGTATACAATTTATTAAGAATAAGTCTGATTGCTTTCTTTAATTTGTGAAAACTCGACTGTCAAGAAAAATGAACCTCAAATATAATGCTTTTCATCTTTTAATTTTAATCTACTCGCGATTTGAAGGGAATAAGGAATGTATACTTAATTAAGCTTTTGCTTTATTAAAGTATGAGGCATGATTTCATAATCTATTGATTAGATAAATGATCCAATTATAGGAAAATAATAAAAAGATAAAATAAAAGGTAAAATGTTGGTAAATTTTAGTATAATATAAGCTAAAATATGAGGATATTTAAGTATTTATTTCGTTATTTTTTTATTTCTCAGAGATAAGGAAAACTGAAAAAAGCGGGAAAAACAATTGTATTTATTTATTCCATATCCAAATCTAACGCGTTCTTCACTTAGCATCACTAGATCTTAATTAGGAGCTTATTTCCCTTCCAAATTTTACAAAGCAAACTAATACAAATAATTAAGAGCATATTTTTCAATACATCTTAATAATTTAATCTGCATATCATGTAGTAACACTGCTACTTACTAAACTGGTTAATTATAGTATATTTTTATCTATATGAGGGATATTAAAATAAGCAACCACATTCCTGCTTTATTTAAACTGCTTAAGATATGATATGGTGTAATCTAAATATCCTAATATATAAAATTCCTTTTTAAAAATATTGATGCAAGTAAAGCAATAATTCACGATTTTCTGTTAACAAAATCCTAATTTTATTGAATTTTTAGTCTAATAGGTAAATATTTTTCATTATGCTTAATAGATCTAGTAGTTTACGCAAAGTTATTAGCAGTGAAATAGGAAAAATTATGAAAGAAGTAGGAATAATCAAGTTGTAATACATTATAAAGGGTTTAAAATACCAGTCAAAAAGCTAAAATACTTTATAGGATAAATGAGGAAAATATTAAAGTCTTAGATGTAAGAAGCAATCACTTAGTACATTTATGGTAGTTTTAAAGTTGAATTGATTACTTAACGTTTTAATATTAAATTAGCGAATAAATAGTTAGTTGGATAGATCGTTTATAAAATGGAGAGTTAAATGATTTAATTACCTTCCAAGTTGAAAAGAATTCATTCCTAGTAAGATTTTTAAGATCTTAAAACTAAAAAATGTGTAAAGGTAGCTAATGTTCATATAAACTCCCTGCCTACTTATGTCTTAGAAATCATCTTTTCTTACTTCAACTTGAAAGATATTTCACGATGTGAACTAGTTTAAAGAAAATGAAAGAATATTAAAGTTGAAGAACTTTCTTTCTACATCTATTTTAAAGATTTAGCGGAAAAAGACTTTAACTTCTTCGATAAAACTGATGAAGAGAACTATGAGAAATGCTTAGATAAGAATGACGCTTTATTTGAAAAGAAATAGCTGCAATATTGAGTAGACTTACTCAACAATTCTAAATTAAACTTCCATAAAATCACTAATCACAATCCTAAATCACTAAAACTTTCGTTTGTTGGATTGCCAAATCTTGAGTTTAAGTAAAAGAACAGTTCACTAAAAAAATTATTGCAAGACACAATTAATACTTTCTGCTAAGTTTTGAATAAGAAAAAATTAACAAAACCAAGAGACTTCCAAAAGGAAGAAAATTAGATGATAAGAACTTATGGATCTTTTATTAATGAGTTGTTTATCTACGGTAATATTTTAAAAGACAATTCACAAATTATTTAGGCCTTTTCTAATTTATAAAGCTTGAAATTGCAATTTTGCTAGATTGACGACGAGAGTCTCAAGGATATAAAAAAACTTTAGAATCTCAAGCATTTCTATTTAGACCGCAATATTAAAGAAATTTCAGGCGAGTTCTTATAGTTTTGAGGTTAAACTTCTCTTCAGACTATTTCAATCAAAGGTAGCTCAATTAGGAATCCCTAGTTTCTATGCGATTATATTGACTTGAAAGGATAGAATCTTCAAAAGTTATGTATAAATATCTCCCAATTTAGTTCTGAATAGCTGATTCATATTTTTAAGAAAGCCCAAAAGTTATGCGACATAACAATATTACAAGGTAAAAAAACTCATTAAAAATGGTTTGAATGAATCGGTCAAAACAAGCATAACATTAAAAACTTGAAAGTTATCTTCAACAAACTATCCAAGCAAATATTTATAGATTTCTTTGAGAACAACAATTCCTAAATAGAGAAGCTATCCTTTCAAAGTTGCAACTAAATAGATTTTTAAGTGGTTAAAAGTTTAATAAAGAAATGCTAAAACTTAAACTTATTGAATTTTCGCTCATGTGACAAAATAGACTCAGAGAGTATCTAATTCATAATCACAAATAATTAAAGCTTATAGATGCTGAGGATAAATTTTCTAGAGCCTTAGAAAATTTAATTAAACTTCAAAGATGATCAAAACCAGTTCTATGACTTCTTCAAAAAATTGAAAGTTTTATAGATAGAATATTGCTCTTCCGTAAAAAATAGCTTGAATTCACTTATATAAATTTAGAAGCAAATCAATGAACTGAAGAACAGCTTTCCAGCTCTGAAAATTTATTACTTTTGAACTAATTAATTTATATCTTTTATAGTGCTTCAATAAGAGCTTTGTCTCGATTTTTTTTTGTTTAATACACTTAATTTTTTTCTCCTTTAAAACCTTTAGCAAACTATTATGCCTATAAATTCAAAAGAAACATTTAAATAAACTAATTAGGTTTGAATAATTTAGCTCAATAGCATGTTAAATAAATACTAGCCTTTTTAAATTTTGTAGTAAGGATATTTAATGCGAAATATCCCTACTCAATTTAGCATAAGATTGTTGATTTATTATTTTAATTTAAGCAATAATTTAATAATATCCCTTATTGTTAAATAGTTGAGAAAATCATATTTCTGCTCATGATTTTCTAGCTTGTTATTAAGGAAGTTAAATTTAAATTAAAGTTAATATGTATTCAAATTATCTTATATTCTTCAAAAAGTTCTCCTAGCTTTTGTGTAGAAACTGGTTTTATCATAAAAACTGCGTCGACGTTCTTAGCTTGCTGCTCATAATATTCTCCTTCATTTCCTGAGCATATTATAATTGGGACAAATTATATTTAATTTTTGCTTTTTTCATACTGTCTTATCAAGCAAGCTGCTTCAATTCCCGATATGAATGGCATTTCATAATCCATTATGATAAACTTTATATTTCCGAAATTTTTTTCAAACTCTTCTATTGCTTATTTTCCATTTAGAGCTGTTATTAATTTTTTGAATCCAAGGAAGTTGAACACATTTTCATAAAACTAGATAGTGAAAGGGTCATCATCTACAATCAAGACAGCTTTCTCTTCAACTTAGGATTCTACTCTTTAGATTTTTTCCTTTTCAACTTCGATTTTCTTAGCTATTTCTTTAATAACTTTGCTCTTTAAAGGTCTTATCAGCATTTCATCTATTTTGTTAGTTATTGATTAGATTCTTTCCATTTCTTGCAAGTTGTTATTCAATAGGACTATGTATAGATAAGAGTTTTAAATATCTTAGTCACTGCTTTTTTCAATTTTGCAAGCTTGAATTTCTCTTAACTCTTAAACTAAGTAAATCGTTTCAAAATCTTCATAGTTTGGATTAAGAACTACCAAGTTGCATTTTTTTTCTTCTCTATAGAAATTAATAATTTATTTACCGCTATAAGCAACTCGGACTTAGACTTAACTTCTTTTAAGCTTTTTCACTAAGAACTATCGACTTTCAGAGTTAAGATCTCCTACAATTGCAGAATACTTTACGTTTATATATGGACTTTGAGGTTCCTTTAAATTATAAGTTTCCTTTTTAGCTACCTCAGTTTTAATTTTTATCTTAAAAGTAGACCCGAGTCCTAACTAGCTCTCCAAAGAAATATCTCCATTCATTTCTTATAAAATTTGCTTGCAAATCCATAATCCTAAGCCAGTTCCTTTGAACTATTTTTAAATTTATAAATTTGCCTGCTCAAAAGGACTAAATAATCTCTTTTTATCTTGGTTTGAAATTCCAATTCCAGTATCTTTGATTATTATCTCTAGCGTCCCACTTTTTTCGTTAGTACATTAATAGATATCTTTTTTAGCTCCTCTTCTCTATTTTTTCAGGCTTTTTATTAACTACTTGAAGTTTCTTGAACTTTAAGATTTTTTTACTTTTAGGGTATTTTTCTCTGGTCTAGCTATTTTCTTTTATATCTGCTTTTCATTCAGACAAGTAAGAGATCCCATTCTATTTTTTCTCTTTAGCACTTAATTTTTAAATTTTTGAGTTGGTGTCTGAACAATGTGGTTTTCAAGCTAATTATACTTAGATTCAGTTAACCACTTAATCTTTTTAAGTAAAGGGGCATTACTTCTTTCAAGAGTGCTAATAGTAGAATAGTCAGGAGTCCATTTAACGATAACATAAACATACCCATATTTAGTAAATTTGATAGAGTTTCCAATTAAATTCATTAAGATCTAAATGATTCTGTTCTAGTCTAGTTTGAGAAACTGAGGAACATTCGCATAGATCGTGCTAAGAAATTCTAAGTTCTTATTTTCAGCATTTATCCTATTGGCTTCGTGTACTTTTTTTACTACTTGTCTAATCTCTACTTGCTCGTAAACGCATTCGAATTTTCCAAATCTAGACTTTTGAAAATCCAATATGTTACCTATTGCGCAGAGCAATATTTCTCCACTATTCCTTGCTCTGTGAAGAAGTTACCATTGCTACTTCGTCAAATTTTACTGAACTACTAGCAAATCAATAGCTCCTAATACACTGTTTAAAGGATTGCGAATCTCGTGAGTTAAAGCAGCGAAGAACTAGTCCTTCATGGTGAGATGATTCTCGTTTTGCCTTTTAACTTCTTTCAATATATAGAAATAAAGCATAAAGAAATGCTCGTATAACAGTGACAGCAAAGTAGATATTACAATAGCCATGATCTTCAGTAAGCAGAACTATATAAGCAAAGCTCTATTTTCTAAATAAGTAGGAGTATCAAGTTAATTTCTTTCTTTGTTGTCTTAGGCTTACTGTTGAAACTAAACTGATGTGATATAGGAGATTATAATAGCTGTTAAAAGAACAGTCTTCTTAGTTGAACTTGTCAACATAATTGAAATTTAAGGAGTTACTATAAGTTAAATTGTTATAAGTCAGCTTCCTATTTCATATTTCTGTTTCAAGAAGATTTCTAGAATAGTAAGACATAAGATAACTTGGTAAACTACTTCATTGCTTCTAGTCTGTCTAAGTAAATTAATTGGAATTAAAAACTCATAAATGGAGAAGATCAAATAGAATAAGTACCGAAAATCGCTTCTCCAAACCGAAAAAGCAATTAAGACTATTAATTTTAACACAAAAATAAGTAATAAGATAAAAGCAGTATGCGATACTCTTCTTCTATGGTCCACTTCCAATATTCTATTTTCTTCTTCTAATAAATTTTCCTTTTTTAAAATCAAAAGGCTCAGAAAATTGCAAGCTAAACCTCTTAACATTTTTTTTGAATCTAACAAATATGAAATTTATGCAATCAAATGCTCTTTATTTATCTAAAACGCTATTTAAAATCCTTATGCCTTTATTTCATTATAAATCCTTTGTAAAGTCTACTATTAATATAATTTGCATCCTTTAAGTGCCTACAAAGATACGATTAAGCATCTACCACCTTAAATTTGAATTATTTAATATATTTAATTCACTTTAATGGATGAATGAAAGCATACTATTATATTAAATTAGCCCTTAAGTATTTAACTTAATTATCTAGTTTTTCTTTATTTCTTGCTGTTAAAATAAAAGAATTAGACTATTTTAAAGAGCTCAATAATCAAGCTATTTTAGGTATGTTTCTCCTTCTTTAATTAATTACTATACTCTCTGAAAATCCCTATATAACTCACTATGCAAGTTGAATATAAAGAGATTTAAGACCTTTTTTAGACTCTGTTTAATTAAGACTTGCAATTAAAATTCATCAACTAAAGTAGATAATGCCACTCAAATTTTAATTAAAAAGGTTAAAGTAGCCTGACATTTATAGAGCATCTAATAGCATATATTAGCTAATAGAAAAAATACAACAATGTATATAAACAGAATTATTTCTGAATGACAGTGTTACTAAAGTTAAGCAGCATCACTTATTAATCTCTTTTAATAGATATTTTTCTTTTTTCTAATTTATTAAAGTTGTTTATAATTTCCATACCTACTGATAAATTTAATTATTCAGACCTACAAAAATAGTAACTATAGCTATATGAGACTTTTACTTTCCTTTTTAATGATCTAAAGTCTATCTCTATTAATTTATTAATGCATTAGATAGCAACTTGTTAAGGCTTCTATTATCTTTTATTTACTTAGAGTTGCTTATATAAAGCTTTTGCTAATTACCTTATTTTAAAATAGAGCTGTATTATATTTTATAGATTAAGGTTATCTATTGAAGTTGATAAATATAAAACAGGTCTATCCATAGATCTTAATAGTAGGGGTATCAGAATGATAAGGATTTGAATATAAAATTTACTCTGCTAAGAATTATTTAAACCTGAGCTTTCTAGCAAGCAATCTGTGAAATCTCTATTATATATCCATTGAATATAGGATGGAGGTTTGTTGGGGAGTAATAGAAAAGGTGATAGAACTAGACATCATAGAGATAGTAAATTAAACGAGTGGATATAATAAAAGTTTATCTTCATAAGCTAATATTAAGCTAGTAAGTATTTTTCCTTTTTACAGCTCTTTATTTATTCAATTATAGTTATGTTAAAATAAAGTTAGAAAGAAGAACAATTTAAAGTAATACCACTTATAGGTTTCTGGAGCTTAATGATTATTTATTTATAAAGGCTTTTAAAAAAAGTTAAGAAACTTAAATAGGGATTTCTAAGGAAGTAGGTTTCAAGACTTGTAGAGTACTTTCTCCATTAAAAAAATATAAGAAGAATGGATTAGAAAGATAGAAATTAAAGATCATTTGCAAAAATAGCAGGAAATGCAAGTGTAATTAAGTTAAATCAGTGCTATCTTTACTAATATCAATCTTCATTAATTTTAAAGATCTTTGAATTTAAAATTTTACTAAGAAGCATATTGAAATTTAATAATTAGTTGATAGAAATATTCATATAATGATGGTAGTTAAGTATTGATAAAAATTATAAACTACTAATAAATTGGCTAGATTTAGATAATAAAATCCATTATATTCTTAAACTACTTATTAGATTCAATCCTATCAATCCTTTTTAGACAGATATAATTTAAATACCGGTTGCTTTTTTTAATCAATTTCCAAATTTTTGTATTAGTTATAAAGCAGCATTGAGATCAAGAAGTATTGAGATTGATTGGAAGTAGAATAGTAATAAAAAAATTTAAGATGTATTATTATTTGAATGTATAAAGCAGAGAAGCTTAATAGGAATATGACGATAAATTTTCTTTTTGACATTTTAAATTTAAGATCTCATTTTTAACTCTTAAAGCTCTGAATTGTTTTTTAGGTATAAATAAGTTTAGAATCAAGTTAGTCAAATTAAGATATTATTCATTTAAACATTTTATGGGAGTATAAAGCTGTTTAATTGGACTATCGATATATAAAAAAAGTTTAGCATAGATGAATGTTCTGTCTTTAAGATGCTTCTCTTCGATTTTTTATCTAAAAGAATATAACTTGAAGATTAAGCTTTGTATATTGTTTGAAAATATCTAAGCAAAACATTAAATTAATTAAATTAAAATCAACTAGTATACCAAGAAGGTATCAGTCTTTCTAGTATTTCAGGAATACTCTATTATCTTTCTTCTGCTTATATTAATAATTACCTTTTGAAAAATTGAATAGATTAGGTAAAGGCTAGCCGTTTGGAAGCTTGGTGTTGGAGTCTCTTAGTTCATCAAAGAATGGATGCATTAAAGCTTCCATTGGTTTTAAACGTTATTCAGGAGGGTAAACAAGTAATAAACTAATTAAATCTATTGCGTCACTTGGTGTTCTGCTTTAAAAAACTTTGTTTCAAGGATTTGCTTTTATTTACGGAAACTTATATTCTCTATAATTTGGATTCATAGCCTGAATTTATTATCTATCAGGTGTCCCCAAAACTTTTATAATTTCTACTACTTAATCTACATTTGATTCTCCGGGGAAAATAGGTTGATTTAGAAACATTTCAGCTATAACGCATCCTACACTTCATATATCTATTGAGCAAGTGTATTCTGTTGCTCCGAAAATAAGTTCTGGTGCTCTGTAATATCTAGAGCATATATATGCAATATTCTATTCTCCGTTGACTAGTTTTTTAGCAGATCCAAAGTCACATAATTTAAGAATATGTCTCGAAGGGTCAACTAAAAGATTTTAAGGTTTAATATCTCTATGACAAATTCCTTTTGAATGAATGTAGGCCAGAGATCTGAACATTTAATAACTATACAGTTTAATAAGTAGTAAGGGAATTTATTGCTTAGTTTTAGCATAATGCTTTTAAACCCTAGACAAAGTTTCTGCCATATAATCCATTACTACGTTAAGATAGATTTCGTCGGGTTTTTCTCCTGTAGTAAAAAAAGCATGGCGTAAAGTAATACAGTTTTAATGATCCAAATCTTTCATTATTTAAAGCTCTCTATTTTTGTATCTTTTATCTTAAAACACCTTTTTAATAGCTACAGTTTCACCTGTTTCCTTTACTGTTGCTTAGTAAACAACTCCAAAAGACCCATTTCCAATAATTTTGTCAATGCTATAAATTTAATTTTCTTTTTTCTGCTTTTTTTATACTTCAGCTATAGATAAGGATTGATCATTAGCATATGAACTATCCTCAATTATAGTTCTTTTTAAACTTTAACTATTTTTCTCCATTAATAAGCAATTTAAGTGATAACTATCTCTCAGTTTTAATTAAATTTATAATAGCCTTATCTAATTTAATTAAACCCCCTTTAATTAACTTATTTACTACATCTTTAGCTATAAGTCTAATAATCCTTCTTATATTATAGAAACAGAATTTTTAGCCTATTTTATACTTAAATCATTATACGTCTCTTTAACCTATTCATTAATAATAATTTTTAGACCGGAAACATTTCTTATAATTTGAGTGGAGGGAGAATTGATGGAGATAGTTAGCAGATGTTCTGTAGAAGATATAGAAGAGATGAAGCATAAATTATTAAGCACTAATTAAGTAGCTATCCAATTAAGATAGGCAATGAGCTTATTATTCATTAAACTTCTTTTCTTTGCAATATCTTATTAACCTCTTGTTCTTATCCCAGCTTTATTTAGTTTTAAACCAAAATTATACAAACCTATTTAAATTTCCCTCTTATTGTATAATAAAACTATTAACATCTAGTCTTTTTCCTTATATCTATTAAACATATAATAAAAGTGATATTATACAATAATTATCTCCTTATATTAAAGATAATCCTAAGCTAAGCTAAATTATATAAATTAAGTATAGAACCCAGAATACTTCTATAATGCATTCCTCTTAAGCTAATATTACTATTTTAGCTTATTTCTCTAAAGTCTAGTTCTTTAGATACTTAGCTAGAAATAATAAAGTGTTTCATTCTTAGGTATTTATTAATACCTTTAGCAAGCTATTTCTAACTATATAATCTAGGATTTCTTTTCTTTAAGAAGTACTTCTTAAATCTTAAAGCTTATCCCATATCTTAGAAAACTTAAAAATCACTATCTAATTTAAATTATTGATATATAGAGCTTAAATGAGGGTAGATTTACTAAGTATATGGTATTAGGAAGAGTTTAGATTAAATGGATAAAGACTTAGTTATCTTAATTCTTAATATAATTATGATTAGCTTTTTTCTATCCAATTATAGAGAGATAACAAAAGTGCTCTTACTGAGATTCGAACTCAGATCATTGGATTTAGAGTCCAAGGTGCTCGCCATTACACCATAAGAGCTTTTAGAAGTATTATCAAATGTAAATTAAATAGGAAATATGACTAAGAAATATAAATTAGAAGGAGTGATTCCTTAGTTCTACAAGGTATTTCAAATTAAATAATTAGAATTTGACTTTATTTAATTTTGATTACTATAGAAATAGAGATGTTAAGTACCTTATTTGGTTTACTAAGTAATTTTTTCTTTTTTAAATTAAAAAGAAATCAGTTCCTTAGAATATTAGACAGCAATAGAAAAATAGATGGAAGAACTTAAAGATTCTAGATTATTGATGTCCCTTATTATTCTTTAAGCTTATATAAAAGCTTATAACTTCTAAGCAAAATTTTAAATCTCTCATTTACTAGCAGGAAGTATAAAGAAAAGGTAACCGCTTATAGTTAGTCTAAATGAATAATAATTCAGCTTCAGAGATAAAATTCCAAGCAGCATCTATAAAAAAATCACAAGTAAGACTTTTCAGGTTAAGTAATTTGATAATTGTAACTAAAGTAAACTAAATTTCAATAAAGGATATAAATGAACAGGATTAAGAAAGTATTAAAGAAAGCTATTCTGTCAATCGAAAAGAGTATCTATTTAGATAATAAAAAAGAAAAGGATATTTTTTAAAGAAAATGAATCGAGTTGTTTGAATTTTAAGATCGAGCTTCTATAATCTTTTAGACATTTGAGTTGATTTAAAGTTCCCTTCTTCTTAGTACTCTAATTTTTAAAAGAGTTCAAAATTATTAGCAAAATACAATCTAATTGTTTATGATAAAGACAGAAAAGAAGAGCATTATACAATCTACTTTGTGTCTAGTTAATAAAAGTAGAGACAATTAGCTTGCTCTTTTATAAATATGAAAAGCTTTATATAATCAATTATAGAGTAATAATGCTATATATTATGATTGCTCCAATTTATTATATTTGGCTCTTATGGAAACAATTACCACACTATTTAAATCTTTCAACAAAACTTTAAATTTAATACTTTACTATAATCTGCCTCAGACTATTCATATACATTTAAAATATCTAAATTCTTGTTTTTGCTTTAAATATTTATACCTTTATAAAATGAAATTAGGATATAAAAATAGTTAAAAATAGACTTTAAATCAAAGAGATATTTGATAAAGATAGGATAAATAATATGATATAGTTAGCTTAAAATATATATCAATATAATTGCAATAAAGTGGTTTAGCTTATATTCTTTTTCTATTTCATTTCTTACTAATTTAATTCTATAAGTATTGAAGCTTTTAAAAAGACTAATACTAAAATAGTAAAATGAAGATTGAGAAAATTTAATTATCTTACAATAAATAAAAATACTAGGTTGACTATGATAAAGGTAGAGAGCTTTGCTTTTAAGTATTTAGTAATGAAGCTCTTTGTAAGTATAGTGAAAGAATAAATTTCTGTATTTATTAAGCTAATAATTAATTAGCTCGTTAAACTAGTTTATCAATAACTTAGAGCTAAGTCCTATTTATAATCAAAGCTTATTTACTTAAAGACTATCTAAAGCACTTTAAATCATGGAATTTTAGCTAATATGCATTCCTATTATAGAGGGTCTAATCATAGATAGATATTAGTTTTAGTCATTAAAAATTAGCTAGCTAACTCTGTCCTTTTAAGAAATCTATTTAGATTCTTCTAAATTTAAAATAAACAGCATCTTTGAAATATGATAAATAGAGAATTAAAAAGAGATTAAAAGTGTCAGATAACTAGTATCATCTGATATTATGGAAAGCGATGCATAGGAAACCTTTTTCATTGAATAACTTTTAATTTATTAAGCTTAAGATAATAGAAAATCTCTTTTAAGTAAGTTCAAAGATTTCTATCTGACATACGAAGTAAAGCGAAATGAAATATACAGTCTCGAAGAGCAATAGAAAGGAAAATATTTATTTTTAAATAGATAAAAAACTAATGATTGATATGTGAAAATTATTAGTTGATAAGTTTTATCTTTAATAAGTATCTTACAATAGATAATACTTAGTAGATACTCATTTTAGTATATGGTGTTAAATCTATTTTTGTTTAGTTAAAGTGTATATCTAAGTCCTAATTTTAATAGCAAGTCCGCTTATTTCAATATAAGTGCTGCTTTATTTTTGAATCATGCAAATTATAATTCTCTGTGGTTTTGGAAAATTTAATTAAGCTAGAGATTTTTAATTGGACACAGATTATACTTAAATAATTAAGTTTCTTGCTTCTTTAAAATAATTAGAAGCTAAGTACTTATCTAAAAAATTATTTTAGAAACTGCACATTTTCTGATCAAGTCTAATTTAACTAATTTTTACATTTGCTTCGATACTTCTAATTAACTAGGTCAATTTCAGCTTGAATAGCCACTAGGTAGTAGCCTATGAAACTATTAAGGTTGCGAAAGAAAGCAAATCTAGTTAATTAAGAAAGCTTTTACAAAAGCAAACACCTTAAAGGTTATTGCTTCTATTCTATAAAGTTAGTATATTAGTTTTTGTTTAGTGATATTGCTTTTAGGAAAGTTTCTAAGTATTAATGGAACTAGATTATATAATATCTATTTAAGATATTTTCTATTTTAGAGCATTAATATATAAAAGAACAAAAAGAAACAAATCTAAGATATTTACTTGGTACAGCAAAATAGGAATAGAATATTCTTTTTAGTAGCAAAAATTAGAAATTATTGGCAAAGTGAACACACTGTAATTGTTATACCTTACATAAATAGGGTATAACAGATTTATTTCCAAATACTTAAAATAAAACTTTTGTTAAAGGAGTGTGAGAAAATATATTATATACAACTCCAATGATAGAGATTAAAGTCTTAACTTAGAGATACGTATAAAAATCTAAATGAAATAAAAAAATAAAAACGAAGTGGATGCATTAAGATGGTATACACTACTTGCTAAAATTTAAATGCTTTATATAGAAATATTTGCTAATAACAATATAATTTCTGTCTATCAAGTTAATTAATACTAGTAAAGCAGCTATAACTTAAAAAAAATTATGAATAACTACCTATTACTAGATTGTTGAAGTAAATACTTATGTATAAGAATAAGTTTGTTGGAAAGGATTTATAAACATAAGAGTTTATATAACTAAGTCTCTTTTTGTCTTTAAAAATTTAAATTTAACTTTGAAAGCAGCTGCTCTTTTTAAAAATAATCAAGAAAGAAAAAAATAATATATAAACTCTAGAGGATTTAAACAGGAAAATCTAATTCCAAATTCAAAGTGTTACATATTTTAGAAATATCCAAGCTAAGGAAAAGTTTTATTTGCAAATCTTTAAAAATTTCCCCATATTTTCTACCTTTTCTAAAATAAGCTAGCTTAATAAAATTTAACGAAAAATTAAAATTAGAATAATTTTATTTTTAAAGGTCTTTTCAAAAAGCACTAGCCTTTTAAAAATTAAATGACTTATCTTAGAAAAGAGTGGATGAGCTACTAAGATGACAGACATATTTCCAATAATTTACAGGTTTAAAAGATTCTTTCAATCTACATATATAACTTGAAAAGACCTTTAACTAGCGATTATCTAATTTAAAATATAATGGTATAAAACTCCTAGCATTTTCTCATTTTAATTATAATTTTAAATTGTTTAATTTTAATTATCTTTATAAGAAATTTCGTTCAGTAAATTTATAAAAATGTGAATTTTTTCAAGCAGGTATAAAAGAGACAGTAGAAGAGAAAAGTAAGATAGAAACTACGTGAAATTTAGTGAAAATACTTTCTTAATAACGAATAATCTCTTTGGCTTGATGATTCTGATGATTTCTATTTTTGAGCCAAATTAATGTAAGAGCATAATATAGAAACCTAAAAGCTTCTGATATCGTCAACGTTATTTTTGACACTGGGAAGCTTTATTGCTCTTAGAGTTCTTAGTAGCCTAGATAACGTTATCTTGACGTTTTCGATATTATGTTTCATAGCAAAATTAAAGTTCAATTAGTGTACTCTTCTTGAGCTATTTCTTGATCTATACATTACCATTGTTCCGCTTCTATCTAGTTTAACAGCCAAATCTTATACTTTAGCAGCAGGAACTCTAGTTTACAGCAGTATTTCTATTGTTAGCCAAAATTCCTGGAAAGATAAGCAAATGCTAGAACATTTGGCTAAAGTTCTTGATCTTCAAATTCTGCAAGAATAGGCCTCAATGCAGTAGGTAAATACAATTGGTATATATCTAATAATAATATTAGCAATTTCAGCAACGCTACTGAAAGTAAATTAGATCTACATCTGAAAATTAATTAATTAGACTAAACTACAGGGTACTTATATCCAAAATCTCAACTATAGACTAAATGAATCGGAAGAAAAAGAAATGCTGCTGTAATAGGAAATAGTACAGAAGGATGAAGAGCTAGAGAAAAGGAAGTAAACACTAATAAACTATTTTTAAAAAATAAAAGAACTCAGTACTTAGCTAGCATAGAAGCATAATATAAACATGCAGTTATTGTAGCAAAATTAAGATCTTTTGAAGGATAAGTAAGATAAAAATAACTTTTTGGCTGCTCTAATTCATGAGTTACGCAATCCATTAACTTCTGTCCTTGGAAGTTTGGATATTTTAGCCCTACATGTCTAGGAGCTTGATTAATCCAAAATCGCATTAATAAAAAATGCTCAAGACTCTGGAGAAATTTTATAAGGAATGGTATCAAATATTCTTGATTCTGCTAAGATCGAAAGTGGTAAATTTGAGCTTCATCCAGAAATAATAGAAGTTAGAAGATTCATTTGAAAAATAGTACAAGTTAACAAAGCAAATGCCATTAGAAAAGGTCTCTATTTTAGAATGAGTGTTAGTCCAAAAGTACCCAAGTTTCTTAGTTTGGATTAATAAAGAATGATATAAGTTCTTATGAATTTAGTAGGAAATGCAATTAAGTATACAGAAGAAGGAGGAATATCACTATACATAGAGTGAAATCCAGATTTTAGTACTATTGATCCAGAAAATCAAAATGAAAGTCCTAAAATTATATTTGCCCCTAAAAATATGCTGCATTTAGCTCGATACTCTATCTAAAAAATTAAAAAATAGGATAATCGTCATTACTACGAAGATGAGAATGAAAAACAAGAAAATCTTCCCAATCTAATTCGTCCAGTTTCAATAACGGAAATTCAGCCCGACTAAGAAGATCAATTTTTTGAGCAATCTCCAACTAAAAAAATAACAAACTCTGCAATAGTTATAAGCATGAAGCAATAAGAAAATTTCTTCTAATTTGATTAGAGCTCTCCTTAAAAATCATAAAGCATTTTAAACATTGAAACAGAAATCATCGACAAATAATGCGCCAAGTTTCGCAAAATCAATCTAGACTTGAAAAAAATAGCTTCCAATACTTAGGAAGAATAAGATTAGGAGAAAAACACTCTATTAAAATAAAACTAATTAACCTCAAAATAGCAAGCAAATCTTATAATAAAAAAAGAAAACATTTTTATAGAGATGTAAGATCCTTCATCTTCAAAATTAAGTGATTAGACAAAAAAACAAAGTTACTCTACTTTAAAAGAGAACAAGTCGCAGATTGATTTTAACTAATTACAAAAACCAAGGGGTGGCAAATATCAATAACGCAAAATTTCAGATCCAAGCAATGTTAGACAGTTTTAAAGATAATATTTAGAAGTTCCGAATCCATATACATTGGTAGTTAATAGTAATTATCCTAGAAACTAAGCAAATTTTCTGAAAGATTAGATTTCTCCTTAAATGAAACCATAAGGCTTACTCAAGAGGAATTCAAAATCCTCAAAATAACCTGTTTAGTATTGGTAAAATAAGAGTTCGATGGATATTTAAAAATTCTTTCAATAAACTCCTGAAAATTCAGATATTTCTCCTTCTTCAAACAATAGTTAAAACCAAAACTGTAGCTTTCCAGATTATAATTTGAATATCTCAAGACAGTCATACCAAGCAGATTCTAGCCAATTTTTGGGATCTCCTAAATCTGATTGGAATATTCAAGAATCTCCTATGATATAGCTTTAATAATCATTGAGCACAACCCAAACTATTTTATATGAAAAAGGTTACGAAAAAGCAGGAGAGTTGAGAATAGTGATAAAAGATACAGGAGTAGGAATTTCAGAAGAAGAAAAAAAGAAACTTTTTTAGCCTTTTTAAAGAGCAAAGGATGTTGACAAGAAATTCTAAGGTACTGGCTTAGGTCTTTGGATTAGTTAGATAATAATAAAAGAAATGAAAGGAACCATCGAGATTAAAGATAACTCTATCTAAGGTAGTATTTTCATTATAACTATTCCACTCCTTATACCCTAAAAGTAGCTGTAGGACTTAAATAATTATTTCCTACCTAAGAAAATGAATATCATACTCGCTCTTTAAAAGGAAAATTTCCATATCAAAATATAGAAAATTTTAAATGAACTGGAGTATAATTTAATTCTTACAAGCTTGAAGGCTGAACAAATATTTGAGACAATATAAAATCAAGTAGCTTTAGGAATTGATTTAATTCTTATTGATAACTAGATAATGACCAATGATTTGCTTCAGAGTATTGCAGCAGTCAAGCAGCTTGAAAAGTAAACTGGAAATGTAATTCCCATTTATCTTTTAACTAAGGATAGTATGGAAGCTGAAAGAACTAAATAGATTTATAATCAAATTACAGGAGCTATTTCTACATCCATAAATAACACCTCTTTTATTTAATTCATCTAAGACGTTCATTTAAGTTCAAAACGGAAATCAGTTCTTATAGTAGACGATGAGTGATATAACTTACAAACATTATAGATTTTTGCGGAAGAATTACATATTAAAACTCTTTAGACATAAGATGGGGAAAGTGCAGTTTAATGTTACTCTTAACATCATTAAGATTTAGGTGCTATTCTGATGGATAATGAAATGGGAAAATTATCGGGAATAGAAGCTACAAAGTAAATAAGAAAAATAGAAGAGCAAAGAAATAAAATCTTAAACTAGAATAAAAAGGTATAGATTATTATTCTATCAGGTAATGACGGCTAAGATTTTGTAAAATAAGCTAAAAACGCAGGAGCTAACGGGTATATAGTGAAACCGATTAATATTAAAACTATGAAGAACATTTTCTACAAGGTGTGAAAATGCTTTGATAATTAATTTTTAGGTTATGAATTATCTTTAAGCAATATTTTAAAGTCACCAACGATATATAAATGCTTCTATTTACTAAAAATACTTTAAAGCAATGTATAATAAATCATTCCTTTTAATTTTAAGATACATATTATATTATACCTTAAGTGAGTAAAAGGCAAGGCTATTTTAGATTTCTAACAAATAGAATTATTGCTTAGTTAACATGCCAGCAATAAAATATAGAAGCTTATTTTAATTAGTAAATCCTAAAATTATAATTGTATCATACAAACCTTAATAGATGCTTTATGTCTTGTACAAACTATTTGCTTAATCATTTTATCATAAGCAGCATCAATAATTAATGAAATGCGTGTAACTTGGAATAAAAGTTTCCTTCTTTATAAGACTTTAGAAGATTCTAGTTGTTCTTCTTTATTAAAATACAACTAAAGAGCTTCTTAATAATAGATACAAAAGTATAGAGTATTCCTTTTATTATAGCAATAATGTAAATAGTATTAGATAAAAGTGAAGAAACTACGGAGAGTTGCCCTCTGCAAGTAAGAAACTTAGATATTCTCCTTAGATCTAAGAGAAAGAATGTAAATAATCAAAGAGTAACCGCACATATTTAAAAGAAAAAGGTATTTCATTATATTAGACTTATACTTAAAATTTATATAAGTCTATTAATAATATAGATAAGCAAAATTATAAATGAATCAAATATTTGATTAAATGCAAATTAAACTAAAGGGAAAATATAGTCAAGTTTTTCTATCTCTTTAGCTATATAAATATAAGCATAGTTATAGGTATAAAGATAATAGTGTTAAGTATTAAGTTATTATAAATATCTTCCCATTAATTCAGATATAAAAATGATATTTTAAAGTGCATAATAACTTTTATATTAGTCTTTATTATGAAGCCTGTAAGGATCTAAGCTTTACTTTATTATCTAATTATTTCAATTTTTGGTTTATATTGCTTGACTCTTAAAAATAATTAAAGGGATAATTTTAAAATTATGATATAAGATTTTCGTTAATTTTTAGTTAAGAAAAATTAATAATAGTTTACTAAGAGCTTTTTATAAGATACATATATCTATTAAGAATTTTTTACTTAAATATTAAGAAAATATGAATACATTTCAGAATCCTGCTTAAAATATTTTGACAGAAATATTCAAGTTTACTCAATCTAGTAGCATTTTTTACTCTAATTGAGTGACAAAAGCACTTAAATAAGATTCTAAGGTAAAAAATAATTTCCTTTTTATCTTTAAATCCTAAGAGTCGTTTTTTAACAATGATCTCCCTGTTTTCTAAATTATTTATAAGATTTTTTCAAAGAATTGCAAGAGACAAGCATAATTTAATTTTTCGTATAAATCCTTAAATAATAAAAAAACCCTCAAATATGTTCTTTAAGTTAAATTGAAAAAAGCTTTTCCTTTTTAAATAAATGCTTTATTTTAAATTAATTGACGCTTTTTAGTTATAAATAAATTTAAAGTTATAAAAGCATGCAAGCTAAATCTAGGGATTTATTTTAATTTAATTATAAAAAATTATTTCTTTTGTAATTTATTTTTTATTGCAATTGGTATTTCTTTAATCAAGGTTAGTTTAGGTAAGCAAAGTGTCAAACTTAGTTGCTTTCCTTTTTATTTTTAATAGTTCTAGCTTGGTGTTTTTGATATTAAGTATTACTCTTTCTTCGATATAATTATACAATGCTTTACTTAGCTTATAATATTCCCTTTAATGAGGCAACTATTATATAAGCTTGCTTTCATAAATCCAATTTTTTAATTTATTATTTGTATCTTCTAATTGTAAGTAAGTTCCTAATAAATAGCTTTTCTACTAAAGTGATTTATAACTATATTTACAAATATAGGAGTTAAATAACTCTCATAATTAGCAAGTCTTATAAATTATCTAACTATATTTGATACCAAAATTTGAATTTAAGTCTTTATCTATAAAAATCGGATATAAGCAAAATAAGCCTATAATGACAATAAAGATATATCATTAGTTAAAAAGGGAAAGTAAAGTGATATAGCTTAAATTACTTTAATGGTTTGTTTATATTTTAATAAAGAGAGACATAACTATTACAACTAAAGCACTTAAATATAACTAATATAATAGGATTTAAATTACTACTGAGTATAATAATTAGTCTTAAAATAATAACTTTAGAAAATAATCATAGAACTTGTATACCTTTTATTAGAAGGTTTTAATAGTATTTGCATTTTAGAAAGTTAACCAAAAATCCTTTTTTATGTCTACTTTAAGTGAGTCTTTAATAATTTAATTACACTTAAAAAAAATTAGGATTATTTCTTTTAAACAGTAGCTCTCTAAACCTAAACCTGTAAATTTGTGGATGAAGATATGAAGATTATACAGTTATATATAGAATATATTAAAAGAATAATATTTAAGAAAAAACGATATTGTAATGTACAACGCAGTGAATATCTACTTGTCAATTATTAATAATACTTAAAGCTTGTTTATTTGAAGGCAATTTTTATTCTAAAATTCTTTAATTAGATATATTTATTAAATATATCTAATTCATATATTTACCTTTTATTAATTAAATTCATTTTATACACCAGAAAGAATCTTTTATATCTAACTTAGCAGAATATATAAATAAGCCACTTTAGTTATTTCATAATATTATACCTTAGTTAAATTTTATTTTACTTGTTCTCTTTTTTATGAAAATAGCTGTTTAATTTTAGAAATTTGACAGAATATTTGAGGTATTAACTTTATAAAGTGGTAGATGATATTTAATTAAATGATTATATTTCTCTATTAAATAACTATTTAGATTATTAAAGCTATTATAATGCTTATCTTTTAGAGTTTAAGTACTTATTAAATAATACTATTTTATCTATTTTTCGAAATGGTAGAAGGTTACTTATTTAATTATATCTAACAAAACTTAAAATTTTATAAATCGCACAACCAATTTTTCTTTTAAGAGTATGCATTGAAATAATAATTAGACATATAAAAGAAAATTGCTAAAATGAAATTTTTTAAAGTTCTATTACTTTAAGAAATTAAATTTTGAACATTTGATAACGCTTTTTATATCTTTAACTTGACCAAAATAAAAAATAATTGGTCTATTATTCTTATAATTTGATATCTACCAAATCTTAATTTATACTTTCAAAAAATAAAAGTTTATAAGCTTCAATTATTCGCTAAGTTATGAAGAAATTATCGCTATTTTAAAAAATACAGATAAATTCTTTTCTAAATTAGAATTTATTTATACTTTATTAATTTTTGCTGAAGAGATAAATAAATTAGAAAAGAATCTTATAACTATTTGTTTCTAAAGCTTTATTCCTACAGTTGTTTTACTAAGTTTATTTAAATTATCTTTATAACTCATTTATTTTATTATTGTCACCCATAGGTTTATTTAATTATAATTATTCCTTATTTTCTATTTTTGTTTGCTATTTAACTAGAAGTAACTATAGAGATTATTAATAATAGGCTTTCTAGAGATTATAGAGATTTAAAATATAAATATAAAATACCTTTATAAGCAAAAGGATTTAATTAGGCTACTAGGATTTATTTTCATTTCAATTGTTAGTGAAAGTATTTTTAATAGTCCATTTACTTATACAAATCCATGCTATTTTAATTCTCGGAGACTTTCCTTAAAATATTAAATCTTAGAATCTATTTATCTTGGTAAATTATGGGAAAATAAATGAGAATAAAGATAGTAAGAAGTAAATCAATTTGGTAAACTAGAGAATTTATTAAATTTTATAAGGCAGAGTGTTTGCAAATAATTAGTTAATAGCTTCTATTTATTTAAGTTATTTCTTTCAATTAAGAAATTAAACTAATGCTTAAAAAATTTATAGTAAAGCTTTATTTATCCGTTTGAAAATTAATGAACTTAATTATGATTTCTTCAATTTATTAATCTTAACTATTTTGTTCTCTTTATAGATAAAAACTAAAATTTTAAAATTAAGATTCGATTGTTTAAGTTTAAGATGAAAAGGTTTCATAACTATATTTAATTAACCTTGCACGATAGACCAGCCAAAAAGATTGTATTTTTAATTCTTAGTCTAATTTATAAGCATTTTTATTCCTTTTAATTATAAAAATCGAGATTACTAAAACCTTTATATTTTTATTTAAAAATAAAAATAAAAAAAAATGTTTATTTTAATAAATTTAGAAAGGAAATAGATTTAAATTTTAAGTTAAAATTAATTTTCTTTGATTAATTATCTATTTTAATTTTTAGTGATTTTTAGTTGTTTTAATTAACAAAGAGCATTCATTTTATTTACTAATTTGGCTAAATATATCGTGCTTGCAATAATAAAATTTTAGTTTTATTTAACCTTTATATAAATTTCTTAAAAGTATCTTTCTTTATGGTAGCAAGAGTTATTTAATATAGTTAAGTTTTAAACCACTTAAGAAATAACCATAAAAATTAAATAACCATAAACACATTTATCTATTTTTTATTATATAAAGTTTGATATATTAATGACTCTAACTTTCGATTTCAAATTATTGCTATTATCTTCTTTATTTTTAAACTTGTGCTGAATTTTTAATTTCAGTTCACTAATGAATTATAAAATCATCTTTCTATTATTTTTGCTTAAGATCTACTGTTATTAGTCTTTAAGTGTAATTCTAAATTACTTAGCCTTATTTTTCTTTATTAGTTAACTTTAAAGGTAATTCTAATTAAAACATTCATTTTGTCATGATTTTTGTTTAAATTTACTCAAAGAAATAAATCAAACTTTAGATATTGAGAACTTAGGATAATAGTTAAATGATTTTCATAAATGAGCATCCTTTTAATAGTAACTAGTTAGGATATATATTTAGTATATACTGACGTTAAAACTGGTTAAAATCATAGGAATACTTATATTTATTAATTTTATAATTGTTTTATAATTTTATTTATTTCAAGCTATCTATCTAAAGAAATTACTTCAACCATACGAAAATAGCTTCTAAATATTCTTTAAGTATCTTCCTTTTAAAATTATATCAAGAATTAATATTCTAAATACATAAGTTCTTTATATTAAACTTGTTCTTATTAAGAATGAATTAGCTAATATGAAAATAGAACTAACTAAAGTTATGATTTCTATCAAATTTTAAATTAGATGCTTTAGCATCATTTAAATATATTATAATCTTAACTGGAGCTGTGTGTCTTTAAGTAATATAATGCTTGCTTTAAAAGAAAATATTATATTCTTTTAAAATGGTTTTTCCTAGCTTATATATAAAAATGCTATAATTTAAGGTAGAAATTTTTATTATTTGCAAGTGCTTAAGCAATGGAATTTCTAGATTAACTACAATCATTTTTAATTATTAGTTTCATATAAATATATTTGTTTACTTTGAGATTTTTAGATTTGCTAGCTGTAGTTGATTTAAGAATAGCTTGTTAACTTTTTCTTTTAAAATAAGCTTTGTTTAGTTAGAGAAAATTAAAGCCTTAAATTTTAGAAAAAGTTTATTTTCCTGTTTAATAATTTTAGCTAAATTAACTAAATATCTTTAAGTTATTTTAATTATTACTAAGTTTGGTATATTTATTTAATTATTTCTTTGATAAGTTTAATTTATGTACTATGCTTTTTTCTGAAAAATTGATTTACATTTTTAATTTTAATCCATAGAAATACCCTTTTTATTATAATGCTTAATCTTTCAGTCTAGCTTATAATCCTCTTTTCTAAGTTTGCTGCTTAAGCTAGATTTTAAATGTTTACCTTTATATTAATTTTTATTTATTTGATTAAGCCTAAATTTAATTAATTAACTAATAGAGTTATCGTTTCTTGTCGAACTTTTATTTTTTATTTCTATACAATTTCTTTAAAATAAACTTTAGTTAAATATATTTAATTTTCAATACTTCTAATTTAACTGAGTGTTTAATAATAGATACAAAAATATACAAATTTAGCTTTTTCTAGTCATTTTTAAAGTTAACTAGTTAATAGCTCTTTAATTTAGATAAAGGCTATTTAAAAAGCAATTTTAATAGCTTATTGTGGAATATATTAGACAAGCTTTATAATTTATATCTTCGTTATCTTTTAAATTTTAACGGTGCAAATTCGCTCTTTTTAGTAAAAATAAATTTTATTAAACTAAAACTTTAGTGATAATGCTCTATCTTTGGAATTCCATTTAATTATAAATATCTATTTTTCATTCTATAAAGATAACTTTGCTAGATTTAAAATATCTTTCTTTTATTGCATCTTGCTATTATTGAGATATGTAGATTTGTACATCCAAAGCTAAAAGCTTTTTGATTTATTTGTTTCTGAATCTTTTTTGTAATTATTAGCTTCTGGTATACTTATAATCAAATATCTTAACCTGGAAAACATCAAAGCTTATTAAATCTAAGTTGTAATTTTGGATAAAGTTTGCATTTAATTACTAAGTTAGTTAATTTTTAATTATATTTTCTTCATCTATTTCAGTTTACTTTTTCATTTTACATTAATACACTTATAAATGATAAGACACATTTAAGTTATTTAAATTCTAAGAACTTTTGCACTATTTATGAAAGCTGCTTTGATTACATTTAAAACCAGACTAATACAAAATGACAGACAAGCTAAAAATAATTTTTTAAATGTTCAAATCGAAAAAGCTTCGTGATCTTATTAATTTAGATGTGTACTAAAAGATTATTTTATGTATTTAATAGTAAATTGCCCAAAGACTAAGAAATTTAAAACCTAAGTTATGAATCTAGTAATTAATCCTTTATCTTAATAGATTCTAAATTTTTATTGATTTGGATTATTTTTATTCTATTAAGGGACTTGCATGAATAAATTTTTTTAATATGCTCTATTTAAAAAAGAAGAGAGAAATAAGTATTTCCATTATAGAAAAAACACATTAAAGCTTTTAGTTATTTTATCTTTAAAAGCTTTAGTTTTGGAAATTCTAAAAAGACCTAATTTGAAAGAATGAAATTATGAATATTCAATTTAAAGCCACTAGTAGAAGAACTCTATCCTTTCAAGGAAATCTTTATTATTAGTTAAAAATTTGATATATAGCATTTTAGACAAGTTAAAGCATTTCTTAAATTAGATAATTTCTTGAAATAATAAAAAAAGGAAAGTTTAAAGCAAATCTATTTTATAACTAAATTTGCTTTGAAGTTATTTAATCAACTAGACTTATTTAAAATTAATAGAAGCTGATGATTTAATGATGAATGAGAGATTATTTATCTATACATAATAATTAAAATAGATTATTAAGAAAAATAATAAATTTATAAACTTAGCTTTAACATTAAATCAAGCTTAATTAACTAGACTTTTTATAAATATTGTCCTTTTAATTATTTTTATCTTTATTTGGTGATTCTTTTGCTATATGCAAAATTAAAAAAATTATAAATTGAATAAAAAATAGAAAGAGAAGATAGTAATTATTAAGGAATTATTCAAATTTTTTCTTTTTTAATGTTTTCTTTATTTTATCGATTGCTTGAGATCTATATCACTCGAAATTTGGTGAAAAGCTTTTTATTTTAATTATTAGTATTAATTTTGTATATCTACAATCATTTAAAATGTAAACTATTTAGTAAGACTTTTATTAAGTTTTTTAGATTAAGACTGATAGAATTATTAAAAATGACTTAAGTTTGTTTAACCAATTAAAAAGTTATTATTTGATAGATTTAAAATTTATAATCTATTAGAGTTTATAATTATATAAAAAGAAGGCTATTACTATTAATGATCTTAGAGATTAACTAGTTAATGTATATGTATCATTTATTCTGATATTAAAGAATCCTATATTTATAAAATTGATTTTCATTTAAATATTATTATAAAAACTTTATAAGAAGAAGCAAAAACTATATAAAATTTAAAAGAAAATTTCCAACTTTGTAGAGTAAAGCCACGAGGAATTTTATGATATTTTTAGAGATTATAACAATAGAAATCAATTAGAAACAAAAAAATTTTAAAAGAGTCGAGCGCAGCAAAATTAATTAAGATAATAAATTATTTTAGGAATATATCTTAGAAGGATGATCATTTGAAAAGAGATAATTAAGCTTAAAGAGAAATATGAGCTTTCAAAATTATTTAGTCAATAAGAACATATGATTGAACAATAGAAGCATAGGAAAAAATGATTTGGTCAAATCTTAATTAAAAGAATAAGAACTTAAAGATTTCAGTCCGCTTCTAAGTATATTTAATTTGATTTTCCTTTAAAGTTTCATATTATCTGTTATTTTGAAAAATTTGCTTAATTAAAAAAGAAAGGGTAAGTTTAGAGAGATAGTTAGAATATTAAGTCTAAATTTGATTAGGATAAAAATTTAATTCGCTCTAAATAATGAAAAGCAAACTAAATGAGAAGGATATTTAATCCTAAAATATGTTTTTTAAATAGATCAAATTAGAAAGAGTCATAAAAGTTTTATCATCACAAATTTTTCTCTAAATCTTCAATAACAGGGAAATTTTCTACATCTTGACTTGGTTTAACCTTTTTTACTCCTGTTTCTATTTTTTCTTCTATTTTTCTTTATTCTACTTTTTCTTCTATTTCTTCTAACTCTGCTTTTACTTCTTATTTTTCTATTTCTACTTTTTCTTCTATTTCTTCTAATTCTACTTTTTCTTCTACTTTTTCTTCTACTTTTTCTTCTACTTTTTCTTCTATTTCTTCTAACTCTGCTTTTACTTCTTATTTTTCTATTTCTACTTTTTCTTATATTTTTCCTAATTCTACTTTTTCTTCTATTTCTTCTAACTCTGCTTTTACTTCTTATTTTTCTATTTCTACTTTTTCTTCTATTTCTTCTAATTCTTCTAATTCTATTTTTTCTTCTACTTTTTCTTCTATTTTTTTTTCTCTTTTACTTATTTTCTCTTTTTTAACTTTTTTAGGTTTTTTGTCTTCTCTTATTTATTTTTCTTCACATCTATATTTAGAACTTACTTCTAAATGGTATCAAAGATCTTTTCTTCTTCTAAATGGAGGCTTTAAAAGGAATATTTTTATTAAGATTAATTTTTTAAATCTCTCTTTAATAAACTTGTTGAAGTAGCTACACTATCTAATGAATTTTCAACTTTAAGTTTATGAAGTTATTTATCTTCTTTTGAAGATACTAAAATTTCAGGTAAATCTTCTTATATTGAAATTTATGAAACATTAAATGTTTTTTCTCGATCTCTATCAGAGTTACTTTGTGTATGTCCAGATTAATCATCAGGAAATATTTAGTTTAATTTTTTAAGTTTTTTAATTTATCTTTTAATTCTACATTAGTGGATAATATCACTTATTGCGCAGCAAACAAACATTATTGCGGCTATAGCAAAAAGTAAGATAGAGCATGTTATAATTACGAGTCCAAATTTTTCATACTTTTCTGAACTAATAAGCATTCTTTGCCCACTTTAAGCTCCTTCAGTTACTATGTAGCAATAGAAATTTGTTGAAAACAGCACAGTCACCCAAATCTCAAGCACTAAAATAGTTACCAAGTTCAGTTTGCTTGTGAAAGGCCTATACTTAATCAGATAAAAAACTTAAGCCAAGTTAGTTAAAACCATCATTGTGATTTAAGCAATAGGCCACTGAGCAAAGCATGTAACGATGATTGATAAAATAATTCTTCTTATGCTGTAAAATGTATAATATAGTATGGGAAACATTCCATTATTTAATTTAAGCTCGTCAAACAGAGGTAAATGAGAGGAATAATAGCTTCCAACTTCTGTACTTGTATCTAGAATTTAGATTTCATCTTTATCTTTACTAATTTTTTAAAACTCAAATGCCTTTCTTGTAATTACAATGCAAAATCCCACTGAAAGCATCTAAAATAAAAAACTTACAGAAAAAATAATAGAAAGTAAGAAGTTAATAATGTTAAATGAATTGCTGAAATTTGGATGACTTAGTTGTAGATAAACGGAAATATTTATATCAAGCAGCTTTGTCAAAAGCAAGCTTAGAAGCATTCTATGTTTCACAAGCTCCAAAAATAATTTTTTAAATATCTTTTCAAATAATTTTATCTTGAAAATAATAGGCATAATCATATAAACTACTAGCACGCAAGCAATGTAAATAAAATGCAAAGCAAAGTTACACAAAAAGGAATAAACTGTATAATTCTGAATAAGCCAACAGTATATATCAATGCTTTAGTGCTCAATTTCATTTTAATCTACCAGAAAGAAAGCATTGTCTTTGCCTGCGAAGGGCATTTTACTATTTGCCAATGAGAGATAGAAACCATCTAAATTGTCTGGCTTCTTTACATTAATTAATCCATTTATACGAACTAACTAAAGAGCTACTATTAACTAAAATATTTTTTAAGCAGCTTGAGGAAGATACAATCCAAAGAAACTTGCACCAATAGAACCCAAAGTTCACGCTATTGCAGTGTACAAGAAAACAGTTTCAAAAGTGACGGAGAATTGAATATAATTTTTTTATCACTAAGGTATTTCAAAATCTGATAGTGATTAAGGAATTATGGATTCTTTTTTCTCAGTTTCATTCGAAATAATGCATTATGAGCTTTCCAAAATATAGTTAGCTCCACACTCATAGCATTATTTTTGTTGATAGCTACAGTTTACGCAGTTTTTAAAAAGTTCTTCACAATCAATGCAGGTTCTATTACCGTTATCAAAAGTTGATTCAGGACATGTTTTGTAGCATTCATTTTTATAAGATCTCATAGTATAATTGCACTCTTAGCTTTAGTTTTATGTTTGATTTTAGTTATTAGTATCATTATTATTTGTATCATTTATTTCTGAACATAAATTATTCTAGTCTAATTGAAATCCTTCTTCACACTGTAAGCATATTTTTTATTCACTGCTACATTTTTAACAATTAGGAATTTCTTAGTTGCAAAAGCCACATTAAACGTTTTAAAAGTAGCTTAGTCCTTCAGAATTTTTGCTACAATCTATGCAAAGTCCACTCATATCATCATAAGTAAATTAAGGACACTCTTTTACACATTTTCCGTTATATAGATTGAAAGAAACATCACACAAAATGCAGAGGTTTCCATTTACGCAAATATTACAGTTTTAAATTGATTCTTTGCAAGCGTTACATTAACCTTTCGAATCTAAATAAAATCCTTCTTCACACTGTAAGCATATTTTTTATTCACTGCTACATTTTTAACAATTAGGAATTTCTTAGTTGCAAAAGCCACATTAAACGTTTTAAAAGTAGCTTAGTCCTTCAGAATTTTTGCTACAATCTATGCAAAGTCCACTCATATCATCATAAGTAAATTAAGGACACTCTTTTACACATTTTCCGTTATATAGATTGAAAGAAACATCACACAAAATGCAGAGGTTTCCATTTACGCAAATATTACAGTTTTAAATTGATTCTTTGCAAGCGTTACATTAACCTTTCGAATCTAAATAAAATCCTTCTTCACACTGTAAGCATATTTTTTATTCACTGCTACATTTTTAACAATTAGGAAGTTCTTAGTTGCATAATCCACACTAAACGTTTTAGAAGTAGCTTAGTCCTTCAGGATTCATACTACAGTCTATGCAAAATCCACTCATATCATCATAAGTAAATTAAGGACATTCTTTTAAACATTTTCCGTTATATAGATTGAAAGAAACATCACACGAAATGCAGAGGTTTCCATTTACGCAAATATTACAGTTTTAAATTGATTCTTTGCAAGCGTTACATTAACCTTTCGAATCTAAATAAAATCCTTCTTCACACTGTAAGCATATTTTTTATTCACTGCTACATTTTTAACAATTAGGAATTTCTTAGTTGCAAAAGCCACATTAAACGTTTTAAAAGTAGCTTAGTCCTTCAGAATTTTTGCTACAATCTATGCAAAGTCCACTCATATCATCATAAGTAAATTAAGGACACTCTTTTACACATTCTCCATTATAAAATTTGCTCTAATCATCACATTGAATACACTAGTTCTCATTTAAGCAACTCTTACACTATGATAAAGATTCATTGCAAGCTTTACATTAACCTTTCTCATCTAAGTAAAGTCCTTCTTTGCATTGTATACATTCCTTATGCTAACTTTTGCATAAATTGCAATTAGGAATTTCTTGAGTACATAACTAACATTCTGTATTCTAAGTATAATTCTAATGAGTTTAAGGACATTGATTTATACATAGATTGTTTAGAAGAATTGAATCAGGAAAGCATCTATCACATAGTTACTAATAATGATTACATTCTTTACAATTATTTACTTTACACTTGTTACATGTTATATTTGTATTATATCCTTCTTCACACTTAGTACACTAAGTTGCTTACTAATTACATTCTAAACATCTTTATAGTGTCTTATTACATGCTTCACATATATGATCCTAGTCTAAATCTTACTGGTTATTTAGACATTACTCTTTACATTTCCTTTCTGAAAAGTAAAATGATTAATCATTGCATTCACATGTATTAATTGATTTATTTAAAGTAGCATTTTCTCCACAAGATAAACAATTATACATTCCAGGACCAAAACATGTTAAACAAGTAGGATAACATTCTTAAACTGAGCAATCTTAAGATTAAGGACTAAGACAATATTTACTCTAACTAAAGCATTAAGTGGAACATGGATGCTATTAAAGCATCTATTGAATAAGTAATTTAGTGAATGCTACGTTATTTTTATAGAAACGAGGCTAAAATATAGATCCATTGAAAGATTAAGAGGGATGAAAAGGATTTCCTAAAGTAATATTTTGGTTTAGTTGAAAATGAGGAAATAGGAAAATGAGAATATCTTGAGTACACTGTATTTGATTAGACTTTAAGAATCCTACACATAAAGTTAGCTAATACTAATTTTAAGTTTAAACTATTTAACTCAAAGAAAAACTTATAAACAATCAATCATCTACAGACTATTACTTATTTGCTAAACTTTTATTTGCTAAAACTTAATTTTAGTCATATAAGTTAAATTCTATTTAATCAGTCACAGAAAGCAAAAACTAGAAATTAGTTCCATCTATACTTAATATTTATCCTTAACTATATTCATTAGGCTATAATCATACACTAAAACCAAAAGATTAATTAGAAGCTTAACTAGGATCATAGTCATAAAAGCTAAAGGATTAAGATAGAGATTATCATAAGTTTATTGTTTAGTTATTGGATATCAAGTCTATAAACTAAGGTTAGCATTCATTGTTTGATAGAGTAAATCCTTAATCACACTAGTAACATGAAGTACCATCTTTACTACATTTAATACAGCTTGGAATAGAAGTATCACATTTATAGCAATTGAGAGTTGATTGATAATAGAAATCTTAGGTACAATCATTTACACATATTCCACTTTAAAATATTTTATTTGGATCTTAACAACTACAAGTCTAAGTATTATAATCATAAGTACTAGTTACATCACATTCATAACATACTTATTCTTAATCACATCATAAACAAGATGGATCACAATCATTTGATAAGCAATCTCATTCTTAAGGACCTTTACATTTCAAAGATAAAATAGGACATGTAAATAAGCAAGGATAATTATCATAAACATATTAGAAGTCTTAACTTTTCATATAGTAATTATAAGTATAAAACCTTGTTTAATATAAAGTTCCTTAAAAGTTTTCTGAAGATGATGATGATCCTAAATAAATTATTTAATCATCTTCAAATAAAGGTTATACTATACTTTATGTGATATTAGCTAGAACAACCAAATTCTTATTGAAAGGAACTATATAACTTTCTATATTTGTTCCTATATTTACTGAGAAAGCTATAAATATTCATTCCTCACAAACAACTGATTAAGTAAAGATAAGAGGTGAAGTTGATCCTATTTAAATAGTTAATTCTGCTTTTAGAGTATTAATGCTATAAGATACTTTTAGAATATTTGATTATTAAGTAGATAAAATAACTCCATTATTATTACACTAAGATATTCAAGTACTAAATCCAAAAGATTTATTAGAGTTTACATTTGATGCTAAATATCCATATTATTTAAATGTTTCTTAATGGCTTCTTTAATTATTAAGTTCATAAACATCTTATAAAGAAGGTAATAAACTAATTCACTAGAAGAAGCATTTATTATTTACTCAGATTAAGCCATTATCACATTTAGTACAAATATTTCCTATTTCATTACATTCTTAACAATTAGCAATTACTTTAGAGCATTCTTCACATATTTTATCCTTATTTTTATCTTAATTTTTACAACTACAATTTTATACACAATCTCTATTTTCAAATTTCCAATCTACATTATTACATTCACATCTTCCAGTTATATACTTACCATTCTATCCACAATCTAAGCATTATACATTACTAGATCCAAAACAATTTAAGCAACTACTATCACATTCACCTAAGCAATCATTTAGTTATGGACTTCCACAATATTTACTTCCACAACTTTAAAAGCAAGGATTTTCAAACCAAGCACTTCTATAAAACTCACTCTAGTTTTTATATTTATCATTTGCATAAAATCTCCCTTATAATATACTTCCTTACAAGTTATTCTATGCATTAGATTATTCGCCAAAACATACTTAGTCATTTAACTCAAATTAAGGATATTAGATCTATATTAATACTTCAGCTTCACAAGTTTAAGTTACATCTTCAAATATTCATAGACATGGTAGTCAGCTCTAAGGATTTTATGATGAAATTCCTAAGAAAAATCATTTGCTACATTAAGTTTAGTCTATTTGTTTCTATACTAAAGTAAATTAACTTTATTAAAGAGTTAAAGTTACTGTTATTTATTGCTTGTTATATTTAACTGAAATTTACTACTTATTTTACTAACTTACTGAGTCATAGATTTATAAAATTACTCCATTGAATAAACAGTTTTAATCTTCAAATCATAAGGAAATAGAAAAAGCCTTAGTAGAGTGTAAAGATGGATCATATTATAAAAAGTCGTTAAATGATTTGCATATTGTTTAACTTTTTTAAATAGCTTAAGGAATTTCTTTATCTGTCAAGTTCAAAAAAGGATACTAAAAAGTAGTTACTTGTGTACAACTTAGTTTATCTTAGGATAAAATATAACCTGGTAAGCAAGTTAGGCACTCTCATTAAGTAGTAACTTAGCAAGTATCACAATTAGCTATTACTTTACTACAATTGGTACATGCTCCATTAAGTTAATATTAATTACTTGAACATTAACTAACACATAAAGCTTCTGAAACTAGTTTATTAGTTGAATTAGTTGTACAGTTACATTTATTATTTCCAAAAAAATCAAAATAATTCATAGTAGTACATTTTAAGCAATCACTAGATGAAGTTCCTTTACAATATAAGCAAGATTTATCACAAGTATTTCCACAACTATCTTTTACAGGAGAAGTACACATTTGATTAGGACAAGTTGGTAAGCAAGGATTATACAAATAAGCTAAATCTTATATATCTGCCTTTGAAAGTTCAGCATTTAAATAGTTGTAATATCTATGAGAAATAATTTATCCTTCAAAGTTTTTAGTTTTATCTTTACTTCCTAATCAAATAATATAAGCTGTCGAATGACTTACAATTCAATTTACAGGTGTATAAGTAAAATATTAGCAATCAACAGTAGTATAAAGTTTAGTAGAGCAAATTTATAAATCATATAAGTTTTAAATAAGTTTTGGATAATTTATCAAATTATGACTTATAGCTAAAAATTATCAATCACAACAAGGAGTAATAAAAGTATAGGTGAAGAATTTGGCTGGACTACTTGAGCCCCTATAAGTAGTATAGTTAACTTTTAAAATGTTTGAGGAGCAAATAATTTCAATTTTAACATATGAAAAAGGAACTGTATCAGATCTTTCGAAAATGGTTCCATTTGAGCAATCTTTATTTTTAAATCAAGCACTCCAACTCATAAATTTATAATTATCTATAGAAAGATATGATACTCCATAATTTGTATCAATTATAAAATTATAAGATTTTGTTTTATCCATTGTATAGATATAATTATTACCACAACATAGTTAACTTGCAGCTGAAGTTCCACAGCATAAATTGATGAAAGAGGGAACAGCTTAAGCTTAATAGTTATAAGTAATGATGAAAAGTAAAATAAAGTATCTAATTTCCATGGTTCTAAAAGAAAGGTTTTAATTTATTTATCTCTTAAATGTTTCCATTTATTTATAAACAATTAAAAGTTGGAATTCTACTGTTCGATTTAAATTTAAAGAATAAACAATTTTAAATTTGAAAATAATTTTTCTAATTAATTTTAACGGCTAAAATTAATTTTAGATTTATTAAAATTAATAAAGTTAGAAATACCTTTATTTAATTAAAAAAAATTAAATTATTAAAAAAAAGTTAAAATAATTATAAAAATATTTATCTATTTATCTATAATATAAATCTAAAATAATATTTTTATTTAATTAAATATTTCCCCTCAATAATTTTTAGAATAAAATTATTTTTATTTTTATATTTAAATGAAAAATATTTATAATAAGAATAATTTTTTAACTTAAAAATAAAGAAATTTAGCTATAATTAAATACTCTTGAATTATATTTAACCAAGTTATATCATAAATAATTATATTAATGTAATTTACATAAGTATGCAATTATATAAAATATATTATAACATTTATTTTTTACTAAGTTAAGATTAAATATTTATATTATTTTTATAATTATAAATAAATAAATAAATAATTCATTAATTAAATTAATAGAGCAAAATATTTAATTATTTAATATATTTAAATAATTAAAATTAAATTTTTCTTAAGTTAATAATTAAATATTATTTAGAAATAAATAAAATTAGAGCATAAATTAATATTTTTTAAGTTTATTAAATGTTTATTTATAAAGTATGGCAAGATAATTGTATAACTTAAAACTTAAAAAACTTTTAGAGATATCAAAGTTACTTAGAAGATGAATTCTCTTTAGTTAAATTTTAAAATAAAATAATTTTAAATAATTCAAATTAAATTAAAAAGAAAATGAAGAAAATAGTAATTTTGATGTATACGAAAGAAATTAAAAGTTTTTTTAAATAAAAGCTTTGAAATGTAATATATCTAATTTTAAAAGAATAATTTATTAATAGTGTTAAATAATTAATTTTATAATTTTTTAAATATAATATGAATATCTCTTACAATTATTTACAATATTTAAAGGAATTATTCTTTATAATTTAATAATTCCAATAATTAGAAAGCATATTATAAGGTTTTTAATCTTAGTTATTTATTTTTTATTTTAAATTTCAGTTTTCTTTTAATAAAATTATAAGATCTTTGCCTTCTAAGTATAATAAATTCTAATTTAATAGTGCTTTATATCTAAAAATTTTAGTTATTTTTATTATATAAAAGAGATATTTTACAAACTTTATATTACTTTTTTTATTAATTAAAAATAAAATTTTAAAATATAATAAATTATTCTAAAATTTAGACTTTATTTAAAAATAATTTATTATTTATTCTTAAAGCGTTTCTTATATAAATTTAGTAAAATAAAATATTTTAATTAAAAATAAAGTTAAAACTTATTAATTAAGAAACTTGAAAACATTTTAATTTTTTTCTTATCTACTAATAATTTTATTTATTGCTAATTACATAGATAAAACTTAATTTAGATTAAAAATCAGTAGAGAAAGATTAAAGATTAATTATCAAAGGGATAATCTCCTTTCTCATTTTTTAGTAATTGTTATTTTCAAAATTTAGAATTTTTTATGAAATTCTAGCTATAAATTTTATTTATTATTAATACACTCAATTGAATATTTTCTTTTAGTTACAATTTTTATTTCAAGAAATTTAAATTCTGGATTGAAGTTGTATATGTTTTTATAAAGAGTCTGGTTCTATGATCTAATTTCAACGAATTTAAGATTAATTCTTTCGTAATTATATTATTTGCCTGAATATTTTTGGCTTTCTTCTTTCTTGTGTAAGAGAAATGTTAAATCTTAATAGAATTTTTACTAATACCTTCTACTTTGTATAGTTTATTAACTAAAATTCTTTGAAAAGAAGCTAAATTAAATTGGCATCTAAAGCTATAAGATTATAAATTTGCTATAAAAATAGTTTTTCTTCAAACTCTTTATTTATCTCATGTTTGCTAAAATTTTCAATGATTTAATATGCAATTATTTCTTATTAAGCAGTCATATTATATAGAAAGCTATAAGAAACTTCTAATTATCTTTTATTCTGGCGAGATATTTTTATTTCTGTTTTGATTTATTTTGTTAGATGAACTACCTTTAATATTTTATAACTTACCAACAATTTAATCAAATAAAATAAAAAAAAATTAATTTTGGAAAGTTGTTTTAAAATTATCTTTCAAATAATAAAGCATAGAAGAGAATGCTTATATAGTTAAGTTAACTATTAAACTAAGCTATAAAAATATTAAATTATCTAAACCTTAAGAATAATAATTTTACTTTATTCATCTTAATATATTTATCTATCATTATCTGTTTGCTCATTTATTTGATTTAAGCTTTTAAATATAATATAAAGTAGACTCTTCATATATCTTTGACTTATTTTAAGTATATTATTGTTGCTGTTAATATTAATGAAAATTACAAATATTTAAGATAAAATATACAATTTTTTTATTTGAATCTTAGGTTTTTTTCAAATCATAAGATTAAGGAAATTTATTTTTTTCTTAAAGTTGGTTTCTCTTAGCGAAATTTCAAGATAATTTAAACTTTATCCTGAAAATAATTAAATTCTTTCTTAACTTCTACACTTTAATTATTATAGCTTAATATAATTTTTAATTATCATTTATAGATAAATAGAAAAAATAAAGAAATTAGAGTAATTAATAGTCTTTAATTTTATTTTTATTTCTTTCTTTTGCTTTTATTTTATTACTCTATAAATAATAATCTTTATTTAAATTTTATTTCAAAGTCAATAGCATTTTCCACTCCTGCTTTTTATTTCAAAAATGAACTATAATTTCCATTTCTTTATTCTTACAAATAGATCTTTTTAATTAAAAAAAATTTACTCTTCTATTTATTAAATTAATTTTTTAAGAACAACAAAATTTAAACAGTAGAAAGTATTTTAAAAATTCTCACATAGATAAAATTAGCTAAAAGTTTAACTTTCTATATGAATTTAATATAAAAAAGATTAAAGGATTTTACATTTCTATATAATGATGGTTTCAATTAAATAGTCAATTGCTGGTTTAGTTTTTTCTTAATTTATGAAAATTTTAAAAATTTATAAACTTTTAAATAAAAATAAATAGCTAATATAATTAAACTTTTTATTAAATCTAACTTTTATTTTATATACTTTTAGATTATTTTTGAATATTTCTTAATCAAAGCAAAAGAATAGGCAACTGAATTAAATAAAACAACTTGCTTATTTTTATTTTAGGCACAATAAAAAATAAAAATCATTAATATTTTTCAGACTAAAGGTTATGAAAGAAGCTGTAACAATGGTACCATTTTGCTGTTAGTCTTTAATCCTAAATTAAATGAAAAGATATAAAAATTAGATATTAAGTTACTTAGATTACCTAAATGAAGATAAATCATATATAATTTATAAATTTTATTTTTATATGCAAAATTAAAAAATTTCCCTTTATTAAATTACTAAAAAGTAAAATTTTATTTTATGAGCTCTTGAGTAGCAAAATTGAAAAATCATTAAAACTCTAAATATGTTTGCAATAATTGTTTCTTCACTCTTAATTTATATTCTTTTTTATTTCAAATCTATGCAAATAGGTATTAGATTTTACACCTTTAATAAATAGCTAATTTAAATTAAAATTTTGATAAATTTTTTTAACTAAAAATTTAAAATTAACTTTTACCATTCTAAAAGCTTATGAATATACTTTTAATGAAAATTTTACGATTGAATAGTTTAAAGTATATAATTTTTAATTTAAATTTTTTTGATAATAGAAAGAATAAAATTCGTTTAGTTTATTTTTTCATTCTACTATTAAATTTTTTAATGAAACTTAAAGTATAATTATCTGAGATAGATGAAGAGGAATATTTTAGTTTATTTAAGCTATTTTAAAATAATTAAATTTTTAATATTTGTTGGTATTACATTGTTATTAAAAGGATACATTTCTATTAACTTTATCATTTACACTTTTATTAAAAAATTATAATTATTTGATGTCTAAACCATTTCAAAATATATATAGAGTTATAACAATTAATTATCCTTATAGTTATAAATAGAAGGATAGTTAACTCGCACTTGCTAAATTTAATTATATAGTTGATATAAAATTATAATTAATAACAAACTTTAAATAATTTAATTAAGCTAGATTAATACCTTCTTTAAGTTTTTATTAAGATATTCTTAGTTTATTCTTTTAATTCTACTTAAAGCAGATTAAAAAGACTCTGGAAGCATTTAACTTCGCCTTTAAATTAAGATTTTAATTGAAAATAATAAAGAATATTTTACACTTAAATACCTAGATAAAAGATTAATTATGATTAAGATAAATAAGAAATTTTAATATAAAACATTAAAATAATAAAGGCAAGATTAGTCACCTCATTAATTTATTTCAAAATATAGGATAAAATCACTAATAAATTAAATAAACATCACATACAAAAGTTTTTCAAATATGAAAGATTTAAAATCTTGATTAGTAATAGAAAAGGATTAAAAGTTTGAAATCGCATAGTAACTAAAAACAATTGTCTAAAAATAAAATTGTTTGAATGTTGCACAATTATTGCTTGATTAAAGCAAAATAATACATAGAAAATATAAAAATTTAGTATTATTAGCTCCTTCAAAAATAAAAAAAGATATAAAATATTAAATTTGTAATTAGCTTAGTAAATCTTCTAAAATGAAAATCGATATCAAAATTAAGTTTAGATATTTATCACAAATAACTAAATATATTTTACAATTCTCTCTAAAATATAATAAAAGATGTACTTTATCTAAAAATTAGATATAATATAATTAAAAAATAAAATAATTAAATTTAGAAAATAAATAATTCCTTAGTAACTGATATACAACTTTAATAATTTAGAAATATTTATTTATATTTAATATAATTTAAATAAAATTTTAGCTTAAAAATTATAATCTTAATTTAAGAGAAGACATTTTACTTAATTTTGCTAGATAAAATTTAAATTAAAGTTAAAGAATTTCTTTAAATTTGATATAGAAATAATTAATTATTTAAATTTAGAGTAATGATAAATATTTTACACTAAATTAATAAAATCATGTAAATATTTAGATTATTATATGAAGTAGATCATAATTAATTTTATCAAAAATAGTTAAAGAATAATTCTAAAAATAACGAAAAATCAATAAAAAAAGAGAAGTTAAAGAACTATTATCATAATATTTAATAACTTAGTCATATATTTTGCTGAAAAGTTAAAGAACAACAATTTTTAATTACATTTTGATAAAACAAACATTTTTATTTTATGCTTTTGAGATTTACTAAATACATTAAATATAATTTTAACGAAAATTTATTCTAAGATAATTATTAATTAATATATTTGAAATTTAACAAGATTATTACAACTTTCAAAAATTATTACAAATAATCCATTTAAAAGATATACACAATAATTAATAAAAAAGTATAAAATTAATCTAATAATCTAATATAGCGTATTGCATCTAGAAGAGATATAAAATGTTTACTTATATTTCTATTTAAGTTTTGCATTATTATTCTTATTTAGGATACAATTTAAATTAGATTATTAGTCTAAATTTATAGATGACACTCTTTTAATTTTAGTTGCGAATATTTATTGCTAATTAGATTTAATTTTAATTTAGCTTTGAAATTCATTAAAATAATAAAAATCCAAAAATAAATTATCTGGATTTATTAATATTTAAGGTATAGATTTTTAAAGATACTCTAATTTCTATAACAGATAAGAAAAATTAATTATTTTAATTAAGAATCATTCATCATTCATCAAGCATCAAAATCTAAAATTAATTTTCATTTTATTAAATCAATAAAATCTAGAAACAAATTATAGGAATGTACTTATATTGAAATTTTAGAGGCTTGAAATATATTTTTTATTTTGATATATTTTGAAAGCTTAAAAATTATTATTTGCGGGATATATATCTAAGCTTTTTTATAAATTAAAATCTAATTATTTATCAATGACACTTAAATAAGCAAAAACTAAGAATAAATAAAAATTAAGTTTTAAGTAAAATAATTTATCACTATTGAAAGAATAAAAATAAAAATTTCGTGAATCAAGTAAAACGAGTTAGTTTGCATACTTTATCAAAGTTTATTCCTGATTCTAAATTAAATAAAATGCTTTATATTACTAAAATAATAATTTTTAAACTTAAAATCATAAAATTTATTAATATAATTTATAAATTAATAAAAATAAAATATTTTAAACATTTTAAAATTGAAAAAGTTATTTTGATTTAAGAAATTAAATAAAGTATTTTATAAAATTTAAAGGAAAGAAAAAGAAAATAAATATGAATAATCATTTTATATCATATTTAATGGGATAATATTTTGCAAGAAAAAATCTTAGGATATTTGAAAATTAAAAAATACAAATATAATAAAAATGTATATGAAAATTTAGTTTAATGAAAAATAATTTTTTATTTTGTAAATTAAAAAAATATTTATTTTAACTTCAAAATGCTTGATTTAATAATTTAAAAAGAATTATTTTATAAACTCAAAGGATATACTCATAAATTAAATTATTTTTAGTGCATTTATTTTTAGTTAATTTAACGTTTTGAAAATTAAATTAAAGAAATCCTTTGAATATATCTTTTTATAAATATATTAAGAAGTTGTATTTCTAAATAATTTATTTCTTGCTTTTCATAATTAAATTTATCAAGAGCAAGTTTATTAGCAACAAATCTTTACTAAACAATTTTAGACTTCTATTCAATTGGGATTTTAAGCTTAAACATATTTATCTAATATAACAAATTTAATTAACTGCATAATAACTTTTAATAGCTTAAATTTATTACTGTAAGAAAAATAAATATTCTCTAAAATCTATTTGATTCTAGTAATAATTAAAAATAATTTATAATTATAGTTATTGATATTTAGTAATTTATTTCTTAGTTAGAATGTTGGCTTGACTTGTTATAAATTATTTTTAATTTTTATTTTTTAAGATATTTTTAGCTATAATTGGTTGCTAATTATCTAAAAAAATATAACAAAAATTATTAAATTTTTCAAATATTTTTCTCAATTTTTTAGACAAAAATCTTTTTTATTAAGACAGGATCACAAATTTAATAAAGTTTATTTGTTTTTTATGATTTTAAATTAACTAAAAATTATGATATAAGAATATTGATTTATATCTTATAGATATTTTGATTGATATTAAATTTGGTCTATTTAATAAATATTTTTTAATTGTAAAAGTAGAATTTTCTATGAAATTTCTATAAATTAATTTATTTGCTAAGTTGTTATTGATAGAGTCTAGTTTTTCTTTTATATAATAAAGCTAAAATATTTCAAATCTAATTAATAATTCTATTTTCAAGCTTTACTCTTCAAAACGTATTTGTAAAGTTACTCTTTACCCAAATTTTTGACTAGCTAGATTTAGTTAGGTTAACTTGAATAAATAGAATTGGTATTTGATATTTAACTTTTATTTATTAATTGTTATCTACCCATGTATAATATAAATTTAGTTGAATATATACTTTCAATAGATTTAAAGAAACAAGCTATATAATAGTTAATATTCTTTATACATAATAGGTTTAATATATTCTAGTCATATATAAAAATAACAAATTAATAATTCTTTATAGAAAGATAAAGCTTTATAAAATAAATAAGTACCTGCATTAATATTTTTCTATTTTAGATTTATTACTTTCTTAACCTTTTTAAACTTAAGGATATTAATTTTCTTGTAGAAATTATTATTATTTTATCTTATTGGTTTATATTTTCGTGTTTGCTTTTTATCTATGTCAAAATTCTTTTAGCTTAAGATTATTACTTACTCTTTAAAAATATAATTCTCTTTAATTTATCAGCTTATAATTGTTTTCGCTTTAGAATGCTTTATAATAAATATAGGCTTATCATATAATGACGACATTTATAAATGGATAATAATAATTTTTGATTTATCCTAATTTTTGTTTAATTGTTAGTTTTATTATATTAATAATAAAGTATCTATAACTATTAAATATTAGATTATTAATTAAGCATTTAATTTTAATCTTTTTTAAAGAAAGCTATTCTTATATCATTCTTTTTTAGCTAATTTAAGCTTTTTATTTAGATTATTTATTTCTATTTATTTTTTACTTTTACCTTTTTATTAAGCAAGTTATAAATAATTTTACCTAGTTCAAATTATAAAGCTCTTGATTATATTAATTATGATGTATATTAAAAGATTATTTCCTTGTAATTACTTTTAAAAATAACCAAATAAGCTAAGAATTTTATAACTTAAATTATTAATCTAATCATTAATTATTTACCTTCATAAATTTTCAACTTTTGTGATCTTAAAAGTTTGATTTTATAATTTGATTTATTTAAACCAAATTATTTAGATATGCTTAAATTTAAAAAAGAATAGAGAAACTTTATTTCCATAAAAGCATATTAAAGCTTATAGTTATTTTATATTTAAAAGCCTTAGTCTAAATTATTCTAATTAGATCTAATTTGAATGTATATAACTATGAATACTAAAATTAAAATAATTAAATATAAGTATACTAGCCTTTTAAAGAATTCTTTAGTATTAATTAAAAAAGTAAATGCATTATTTTAAGCAAGTCATATATCTCTAATAATATAAAATTACTTAGAATAATTATTAATAGAAAAGTTTAAAGTTAGATTATATTATAACTGAGACTTATTTAAAGTTAATTAATTAACTAAATTTAGATTTTTAAATTAGAAGAACCTATAATTAAATGAAGAATCAGAAAACTATTTATTCTTTTAATATAATTAAATACATTATTAAGACAAAATACTAATAAACCTTATAATCAACATACATTTAAAATTATTTAAATTTAGTTTATTATTTACCATTTATTTTCATTATTAGATGTATTTCTATCTTTCTCTTTTATTTTTGTTTCCTTTATTAAATCATTTTTGTCTTACCTTTGTAATTCTTTACTATATATCAAATTAAAAACATATAAATTTAATAAAAATAGAACCACAAGACATCAACCATAAAATAACTACCAAAACACTATTTTCATGTTTCCTTTTTAATATAGAATGTTTAAAATCTAAATTAGATTACATTTGGTTAGCATTCTTTTTCTTTTATTTTAGATATTAATTTATAAAATTTTAATTTAAGACTCAAAGAATTATTAAGAATTTACTTATGCTCATTTAATCAGGCTAAAAGATATTATTTTAAATTTAGAATATTTATAAGAGCAAGTTTAAATTTCATTAGTTGATAAAGTTAAAAAATGTATAAAATGTAAATATGACTATTAATAAGCCTTTAATTTAAATAGTTAATTAGCTTGTATCATTTTATTATGATATTAAAGAATCCTATATTTATAAAATTGATTTTCATTTCATTATTATTATAAAAACTTTATGGGAAAAAGCAAAAACAATAAAAAATTTAAAAGAAAATTCCTACTTTGTAGAGAAAGCCATGAGGAATTTTTTGATATTTTTAGAGATTATAACAAAAGAAAAAAATTAGAAACAAAAAACTATAAAAAGAGTCGAGCGCAACAAAATTAATTAAGATAATAAAATTATTTTAGGAATTTATCTTAGAAGGATGATCATTTGAAGAGAGATAGTTAAGCTTAAAGAGAAATTTAAGCTTTCAAAATTATTTAGTCAATAAGAACTTATGATTGAACAATAGAAGCATAGGAAAAAATGATTTGGTCAAATCTTAATTAAAAGAATAAGGGCTTTAAGATTTCTAGTTTCTAAGTATATTTAATTTGATTTTCCTTTAAAGTTTCATATTGACTGTAATTTTAAAAAAATTGCTTAATTAAAAAAAAGGGTATGTTTAGAGAATTATTTAGAATATTAAGCCTAAATTTTATTAGAATAAAAATTAAATTCGTTCTAAATAATGAAAAGCAAACTAAAAGAGAAGGATATTTAATCCTTTAATATAATTTTCAAATAGATCAAATTAGAAAGAGTCATAAAAGTTTTATCATCACAAATTTTTCTCTAAATCTTCCATAACAGGTAAATTTTCTACATCTTGACTTGGTTTTTCCTTTTTTATTACAACTTTTTTTGCATTTTTTGATTTTTTAGCCTTTTTTATTCCTACTTCTATTTTTTATTCTATTTTTCTTTATTTTACTTTTTCTTCTATTTCTTCTAACTCTGCTTTTACTTCTATTTCTTCTAACTCTGCTTTTACTTCTTATTTTTCTATTTCTACTTTTTCTTCTACTTTTTCCTAATTCTATTTTTCTTTATTTTACTTTTTCTTCTACTTCTTCTAACTCTGCTTTTTCTTCTAACTCTGCTTTTACTTCTTATTTTTCTATTTCTATTTTTTCTTCTATTTTTCCTAATTCTATTTTTTTTCTCTTTTACTTATTTTCTCTTTTTTAACTTTTTTTGCTTTTTTAGGTTTTTTGTCTACTCTTACTTATTTTTCTTCACATCTAAATTAAGAACTTACTTCTCAGTAACATCAGAGATCTTTTCTTCTTCTAAATGGATGCTTTAAATAAATAAATTTAAACTAAAAGAGTTTTTTGATGTCTTTAATTGCAAGAATTGCTTCTTTCAATTATAGACGTTAGTAAATGTTTTTAAATTGTTTTTTAGTCTTGTTTACATCTCATCATTTTTCTTTAATTAGTTCTTCTTTCTATTCATCTTTAGCTTCTTCCTTTTTTACTTTCTCCATTTCTAGAATCTCAAGTCTCCTTGTCATTAGCTTCTTATGAAATATTTTGATCTATAAGTCTAAATATTCCAATTTAGACCTTGAAAATGAGTTTAGATATTCTTGATCGTATAGTATAAGGCGCCTTAAGTCTTAATTTCCGATCTTTTCCGATAATCAATTCATTATATTAGAATAGTACACACATTTAAAGATATGCTCGAAAGTTTCATACTCTCCACACATACAATAGAGATTATCAATGGGGTAATGACGATCTTAAAGATCCTTACGGAAATTATAAGTTTAGGTTCTAAGTTTATATATACTGATAATTTCTTGTCTATACTATTTGTTTAATTTAGTATAAGTAATTTGTGGAAATTGTTAAATATTACCAAATTATTCAGTATATACTTTAGCTGTTTTCATTCTCATAAATTTTTTAGTAGCTACTTTGTAGAAATATTGTTGTATTTTTTCTCTTACATGTTTAGTAAAAGTTTTAAGATTGGTATTATTCTATTAATTCTGCAGATCGATATTATAAAGGTCTGATAATTGCTACACTTAATCGTAGTATTGAAGTCCTTTTTTCCATATATTAATGAAAAGAGAGCCTATTGTTGATCTTGGAAAATCAATACTTTCTTATTTAATTTTATGGTAGAATCTGAAGAATTTTACAGCCATAATGTGCTTAAATTCAGGTCTATATAACATGATTCATTAAATGTTGAAGTTGCTACTTAAAAAGCTTTTCTTGAAATTAATCTCATGCTTTATTCTATTCTGTTCAGAACTCCAGTTACTCCTTTTTGAATACTTCATGGCACTAAGTCTCCTCCATATTCTGCTTTAGGTAATGTAAAAAGTCTACATAAAGTTTTAAAATGTCAAGGAGTTACATTCTTATATCTCATCAGTTAAAAAACAGCTTTCTTCATTGCAGCTATATATTTAAATGCAACTTCTTTGCAATGGGGATTCAAGTTCTTCTTCTGATGTAGAATAACTCCTAAATATGTTACTTGTTCTTTTTAAGCAATTGGTTAATTTCCTAATCATAAATTTAAAATTTATTATTTCTGATTCTTCTTTAGAAATTAGATGCATTCAGATTTGGTAACATTTATCTTTAAATGTGTTCATGCAAAAACTTTATTTGCTTCATTTATTAAATTCTACATCTACTTTGCAGATTTGGAAAGAAGAATAAGATCATCTGCCCATCCTCTACAAGCGAAGCTAATACTTGAATCCTGGCATTTAAATCCCAATTAATTACTTTTACTTTCCAGATATCTAATTACTATGTCATAATACAATAATGCTAAAACTGGTCCATGAGAACTTCCTTACATAACTCCATTGTTGAATTATAAAGTTCTGGTGCTCTTTCCATCTATGATAAATGAAGAATTTAGGTTTTTATAAAACGATTCTAATGCTATTATTATTCCAAGTGGTAGTTTAACTCTCTTAAGTTAATCAAACAAGAGTCTTCTTTCTATTGAGTCAAACATTTTTTCAACGTCTATCAGTGCTGCTATCAATTTAGTCTTACCTTTAGCACATTTCCGATAGTTATCAATTATTTGTTATATTATTCAAATTTATTAAGTTGTTTATCTGTTTTTCATAAATCCCATTTATGAAGGGTGAATCAAATTTCTCTAATAAATCAGATTGTATAGTCTTTTTGTTAAAGCTTTATCATATAGTTTTAGAATAGTATTAATAAGAGAAATAGGTAGTCAATTTTTCCAATCATCTTTATTTCCTTTTTTAAATATTGAAATTATCACCGATATATTTAATTCCTAAGGGATTCTTCCAAGTCTTAGCATATTATTCAGAAAAGAATGAAGAATTATTAATAAATATTATCCACCATATTTCAGAAGTTCGCCTTTTAATCCATCTGGACCAGTTGCTTTTCCATTCGGAATTTCTTTTATAATTTCTTATATTTCTTTTATGGTAAAAAGATCAAATCCTTACAAATACGAGAGTGGATAATCTTTAATTTCTTAAATATTATAGTATATTTTATCTATTTTTTAATTACTAAGATTTATCTATTCTTGAGTTAGATTAGAATGCTTGTTAAAAGCACAATTTTCCCATGATTCAATGAATTTATTTTTGATTTCTTAATTAAAGTTCATAGTATTTCTCTTCAAAGGATTTAGTATTTTCTTAGCTTGTGAAAAAATTTCCTTAGAATCTCCATTAAGAAGTAGAAACTTCTTTTTTGCTTTGTTTTTTTTAAATTTACATAGATTATACTCGAAGTCTTTCCAAAGTCGTTTTGCTGCCTCATGAAGATTAGTTACTTGTTAGTTTATTCTTCCAAATTTTATGTGAGTTTCCTTATATTCTGAGTTAGCTCTTTTTGCCTCTATATATTTCTTTGTGAGAGCTCGAGGAAGTTTGTTATAATTTGAGTCTGGAATAAACGAACCTAATGTTTGATCAGCATTGTCTTAAATATTACTTTTGATACATTCATATTAATCTTCAAGATTATCTTAATCTATTTAAAAGAATTCTAGATAAGTTTGTAGGAAATATTCTTAATATTTTTGCCTATCTATTGCATCTTATAACCTATTTATTTTATATTTTCTCTGAGTTATCTTTTCCCAATATACTATAGAATTATTGATAAAGTCGACAGTGATTGGAATATGATCAGAAAATAAACTATTATTATGAGCAGTGAAATTTGCAAATTAATTAACGTTCAAATGGTTATTTATAATGATATAATTATTACAATACATTTTTCCAGTTCCTTTGTGAATACATGTATTAATGTTGCTATCATTCACTATCTCAAGATCGTTTTATAGTAAGAATTCTTATAGCCTAATAGTATTATCATAAGCATCTTCAGGATTATCACCGAAACTTTATAAAAGAGCATTGAAATCTCCCATTAGTATATGTGGATTATCATTATATAAATTCAGCAATGTATTTATTTGTTCATAAGCTAAATCTTTAACATCTTAACTTTTTCCACTATCAGGCATGTAACAAGACGTGATTAAAATATTATCCAGTTTAATTGTTATGAATCTATTTATTTCTTTTTCAACTTATATATGTATTTCTGTACTATTAAATTCTTCTCCTACAATTAAGCATACACCTCCTCCTTTTCCTGAGTTCTTAAAATATGTTTTAAATCCATTTATCAATATTGGAGGAAAGTAATCTTTTTATCAGGTTTCGTTTATTGATAAAATATCTATACTGTTATCTCTGATAAATTCTTCAATATTCAAGCACTTGCTCGCTATTCCATTAATATTTATATGTCCCATCTTTATTTTTTAAATTTATTAGTCTTTTCTAATTTTTTCCGATCCTGCAGGTAGACCACTTTCGTAAATGCAAATGCTTTTCTATCCTTATTGGTTAATCTAAATATGTACTAATCTTTTTCCATACTCAGGATGTTAATGATAATATTGTATCAAAATATATATTACTTACGTCGTATATTTTTTAAGTAGCTTTCTATCTATATCAATTTTACTTTTCACACTATCACATGTACCTTATTCTAAATCTTAAGTAACTGTGACATATCTACCCTATATATTTTACATTTCGTACTATGGACGTCTTCAAGTTTCGGATTTAATAAATTTTTAAAGTTATAGACTAGTCAGATTGAAATAACATATTATTTAATCGCACTCTTTTTTATTATTATGTTTACTCATACGTTTTGCTGACGGAATTGTTTTATCTTCTTCTTCATGTTTCCTTTTAAGAATATTAAAATTAATATTGAAAGATAAGGTTTAATTCTGATAAATAGCATCGATCGAATCTGTTTAGTTTTATTAATCTTTTTTTCATCTTTTAGTAGAATAATTAAATATATCTGTTTTCAAATTTTAATTAAGTTTTTAAAACTCTTCTATCTTCATCTCAAGTGTCTACATAATTTGGGTACTTTAAATGAATTTTAAGTTGAGTTAGTGATATTAATGCTATAGTAAAACAAAATCTTCATCTGGCAATTTAACTTGACAGTATTAGTTATTATGTTATAATAGTATTAGTTGATGCTTCCTATTAATTATTTTAAGTTTGGATTAACTTGTCTTGCTTGATTATATTTGTTTGAGTAAATTTTTGACATAAAAAAGCTGTTTATTATTTATTTATATTATCTGTTTATATAATACTATCTTTTGTTTAAATATTTCCATATAATGTCTAAGTTTATGCATCTACAAATTACTTCTTCTAAAATAATAATTCTTTATACATTTGAATTTCCTTATTTTTTAATAGAATTTAATTTTGAAAAGCTATATTTATTTCATAGTTTTATTATCTTTACTTATCTAATTCGATTTTAAAATTTAAAATTTCCATTTAAGCTTTCTATTCTTAATCTATAAATTACTTATTTTAGTTTTATAATTTTTAACATTAAGAATATAACTCTTGGAGTTAAATTTCGGTTATTATTTTTTATTAGGTAATTTGTTGAAGTAAATATTAGTTCTATTCTAATATAGTCTATTGATATCCTTGCTAAGTTTTATTTAGAAAGTTATCTATTTCAATTTAAGTAAAATTTCTAATTTTATTAAAGTTTTGGCATAGTGAATTATTTACTCCTATCATTTAAGCTTAAGTAAAGCTTTAATTAGCATTGGCTTCAATTTGAATCTCTTAATTAGATTATATTTCATCTATTGAATTGACTTAATTCTCATATTTTTTCTATTATATCTAAATTTCTTGAAATATACTAATTATTTCATCTGTTTAAACTATTTAGTTACTGTAATAAGTGGAGAAGTTTGTTTAAGTAATTTTATGAACTAGTTATTTTGATAGCATTTTTTTGTGATATTGCTATGCATCAGATTTGATTGACTAAAAATTGTTCTATAATTGTTTATATTTCTAATAAATTTTATTTATATAAGTTTTATAATATATTTTGGATATTTCTTAGTTACTTATCAATGTTTCAATATCTCGTTCATATTTTGCTTTTATATTAATTAACATTTCATTTAATTATTGGTTCTTATCTATAAGTCTTTATATATTATGTTTAAGTTCTTTTATTTCTAAGGTAAATAAATTCTCATTAGACTAATTAATTATTTAATTTTATATTACATTTCTTAAATCAGCAGTTTAATTTTAAGGTTGTTTGCTCTGAAGATCAGGTAAATAATGATTATTTGAATTATCAGGATTAGTAATATTATTTTATTTCTGACTAATTTAGTTATTTGAAATTTAATAGAATTGTTAATTAGTATTATTCAAAAATTAATCTTAAGTTTATGTTATTTTTGACTACCATAAAAGGATATTTTTATTTGAATTTTAATTAGGATTTGAAGGTATATCTTTAGAATTCTAACTATCTAAGATAATATCTTATTTTTGGAAAGATTTCTTAGGTAATCGTTTCATATCTTTCGCGGTATTATTTTAGGCGGTTAATCTGTTCATCTATTTATAGGTTGATTTCACTTTCATAATACGCTACAATTAATATCCACGTTGAAGAGAGTTCCTAAGTAGTTTTAATGGGACGCGCATGAATTTGTTTTCCGGTTTTTGACTACAATTTTTAAGTAGTTATCTTAATAAATTCATTATTAGGTTTACTTATTTAATTTGTAGTTACTCCAAATCTTTCGTTTGGAGATTTTAATACACCTGTCTATGCTTTTCCTATGAATTTGCAGCTTCTTTGAAATTAATTAAAGAAGAATCACTATTAAAAACTAGTGAATTCTATATTTCGTCCATTTTTTTTTAAATTCTAATTATTCAGTTTATTATAAGAGTATTAGATGTGCTTAAAAAGAATTCTATGCTAAATGTTAATAAGAACTTTAAGATTTAAACATAATTCAAAGCAAAAGAGCTTAAAGTATATTTAATTTCCTTAAAGCATGAGATTATTAAGAAAAAGCTTATTTAATAAGACATTATTTTTAGAGAATTAGTCTGAAGAGAAGTCCTCAATTTAATTTTTAATGAGAATATAGTTCTATTAAATAATGTAAACCTAGCTATATAGAAAGAATATTTAATTCTATTAATTTTTTTAAAGAGATCATATAAGAAAAAGTCATAAAAGTTTGATCATCACAGATTTTTTTCCAAATCTTCAATCACAGGGAAATTAACTACATCTTGAATTGGTTGTTTCTTTTTTATTACACTTTGCTTCGCTTTTTTAGTTTTTTTTATTTTTTTGCTTTTTTTGCGTTTTTATCTTTTTATTCTATTTCTCCTATTTCATCTATTTCTCTTTTTTCTTCTTTTTCTCTTATTTCTCCTATTTCTTCTACCTCTTCTATTTGATCTTTTTATTATTTTTTTTATTTTTTTCCTTTTTTAATTTTTTTAACTTTTTTAACTTTTTTAGGCTTTTTATCTGTCTTTTATTTTTTTTCCTCTAATCTAAAATTAAGAACTTACATCTAAAGAGTATTAGAACATTTCATTTCTTCTGATTGCATGCTTTAAATGGATTCTTTTTATTAAGATTAATTTTTTTAGGCTCATTTTTATACACTTGTTGAAGTAGCTATTATATTAAATAATTTTTCAGTCTGGAGTTGATCAAATTGCTTATTTTCTTTTTGAGGCAACTATAAAATCTCAGGCTATTCTTCTTATAATGAAATTTATGAAACATTAAGTGTTTTTTCTCGATCTCTATCAGAATTACTTTATGTTAGTCTAGATTAGTCATCAGGAAATGTTTAATTTAACTTTTTTAACTTTTTAATTTATCTTTAAATTCTACATTAGTGGATTATATCACTTATTGCGCAGCAAACAAACATTATTGCTGATAACGCGAAAAGTAAGACTGAGCATGTTATAACTACAAGTCCAAACTTTTCATACTTGTCTGAACTAATAAGCATTCTTTACCCGCTTTAAGCTCCTTCAGTTACTATGTAGCAATAGAAATTTGTTGAAAACAGCACAGTCACCCAAATCTCAAGCACTAAAATAGTTACAAAGTTCAGTTTGCTTGTGAAAGGCCTATACTTAATCAGATAGAAAACTTAAGCCAAGTTAGTCAAAACCATCATTGTGATTTAAGCAATAGGCCACTGAGCAAAGCATGTAACGATGATGGATAAAATAATTCTTCTTATGCTGTAAAATGTATAATATAGTATGGGAAACATTCCACTATTTAATTTAAGCTCATCAAACAGAGGTAAATGAGAGGCATAATAACTTCCAACTTCTGTGCTTGTATCTAGAATTTAGATTTCATCTTTATTTTTGCAAATTTTTTAGAACTTAATTGCTTTTTATGTAATTACAATACAAAAGACTACTGAAATTATCTAAAATAAAAAACTTACAGAAAAAATAATAGAAAGTAAGAAGTTAATAATGTTAAATGCATTGCTGAAATTTGGATGACTTAGTTGTAGATAAACGGAAATATTTATATCAAGCAGCTTTGACAAAAGTAAGCTTAGTAGCATTCTATGTTTCACAAGCTCCAAAAATAATTTTTTAAATATCTTTTCAAATAATTTTATCTTGAAAATAATAGGCATAATTATATAAACTACTAGCACGCAAGCAATGTAAATAAAGTGTAAGGCAAAGTTACACAAAAAGGAATAAACTCTATAATTTTGAATAAGCCAACAGTATAAATCAATATTTTAGTGCTCAATTTCGTTTTCATCTACCAAGAAGAAAACATTATCTTTTCCCGCGAAAGGCATTTTACTATTTGCTAATGAGAGATAGAAGCCATCTAAATTGTTTGGCTTCTTTACATTAATTAATCCATTTATACGAACTAACTAAAGAGCTACTATTAACTAAAATATTTTTTAAGCAGCCTGAGGAAGATACAATCCAAAGAAACTTGCACCAATAGAACTCAAAGTTCACGCTATTGCAGTGTACAAGAAAACAGTTTCAAAAGTAACAGAGAATTGAATATAATTTTTTTATCATTAAGGAATATCAAAATCTGATAATGATTAAGGAATTTCGGATTCTTTTTACTCAGTTTCATTCAAAATAATGCATTTTGACCTTTCTAAAATATAGTTAGCTCCACACTCATAGCATTATTTTTGTTGATAGCTACAGTTTACGCAGTTTTTAAAAAGTTCTTCACAATCAATGCAGGTTCCTTTACCATTATCAGAAGTTGATTCAGGACATGTTTTGTAGCATTCATTTTTATAAGACTTCATTGTATAATTGCACTCTTAACTTTAGTTTTATGTTTGATTTTAATCATTAGTATCATTATTATTTGTATCCTTTATTTCTGAACATAAATTATTCTAATCTATCTGAAATCCTTCTTCAAACTTTAAACATATTTTATATTCGCTACTACATTTTTAGCAATTAGGAAGTTCTTAGTTGCAAAAACCACACTATACGTTTTAGAAATAACTGAATTCATCAGAATTATTGCTACAATCTATGCAAAATCCACTCATATCATCATAAGTAAACTAAGGACACTCTTTTATACATTTTCAATTATAAAATTTGCTCTAATCATCACATTAACTGCACTAACTCTCATTAAAGCAACTCTTACAATATGGTATAGATTCATTGCAAGCTTTACATTAACCTTTCTAATCTAAGTAAAGTCCTTCTTCACACTTTAAGCATATTTTATATTCACTGCTACAGTTTTAGCATTTTGGAATTTCTTAGTTGCATAAACCACATTGTACGTTTTAGAAATAACTGAGTTCATCAGAATTATTGCTACAGTCTATACAAAATCCACTCATATCATCATAAGTAAACTAAGGACACTCTTTTACACATTCTCCATTATAAAATTTACTCTAATCATCACATTAACTGCACTAACTCTCATTAAAGCAAATTTAACATTATGGTATAGATTCATTACAAGCTTTACATTAACCATTCGAATCTAAATAAAATCCTTTTTCACACTTTAAGCATATCTTTTATTCACTGCTACAGTTTTAACAATTAGGAATTTCTTAGTTGCATAATCCACACTAAACGTTTTAGAAGTAGCTTAGTCCTTCAGGATTATTGCTACAGTCTATACAAAATCCACTCATATCATCATAAGTGAACTAAGGACACTCTTTTATACATTTTCAATTATAAAATTTGCTCTAATCATCACATTGAATACACTAGTTCTCATTTAAGCAACTTTTACATTATGGTATAGATTCATTACAAGCTTTACATTAACTATTTTAATCTAAGTAAAGTCCTTCTTTGCATTGTATACATTCCTTTTAATCACTTTTGCATAAATTACAATTAGGAATTTCTTGAGTACATAACTAACATTCTGTATTCTAAGTATAATTCTAATGAGTTTAAGGACATTGATTTATACATAGATTGTTTAGAAGAATTGAATCAGGAAAGCATCTATCACATAGTTACTAATAATGATTACATTCTTTACAATTATTTACTTTACACTTGTTACATGTTATATTTGTATTATATCCTTCTTCACACTTAGTACACTAAGTTGCTTACTAATTACATTCTAAACATCTTTATAGTGTCTTATTACATGCTTCACATATATGATCCTAGTCTAAATCTTACTGGTTATTTAGACATTACTCTTTACATTTCCTTTCTGAAAAGTAAAATGATTAATCATTGCATTCACATGTATTAATTGATTTATTTAAAGTAGCATTTTCTCCACAAGATAAACAATTATACATTCCAGGACCAAAACATGTTAAACAAGTAGGATAACATTCTTAAACTGAGCAATCTTAAGATTAAGGACTAAGACAATATTTACTCTAACTAAAGCATTAAGTGGAACATGGATGCTATTAAAGCATCTATTGAATAAGTAATTTAGTGAATGCTACGTTATTTTTATAGAAACGAGGCTAAAATATAGATCCATTGAAAGATTAAGAGGGATGAAAAGGATTTCCTAAAGTAATATTTTGGTTTAGTTGAAAATGAGGAAATAGGAAAATGAGAATATCTTGAGTACACTGTATTTGATTAGACTTTAAGAATCCTACACATAAAGTTAGCTAATACTAATTTTAAGTTTAAACTATTTAACTCAAAGAAAAACTTATAAACAATCAATCATCTACAGACTATTACTTATTTGCTAAACTTTTATTTGCTAAAACTTAATTTTAGTCATATAAGTTAAATTCTATTTAATCAGTCACAGAAAGCAAAAACTAGAAATTAGTTCCATCTATACTTAATATTTATCCTTAACTATATTCATTAGGCTATAATCATACACTAAAACCAAAAGATTAATTAGAAGCTTAACTAGGATCATAGTCATAAAAGCTAAAGGATTAAGATAGAGATTATCATAAGTTTATTGTTTAGTTATTGGATATCAAGTCTATAAACTAAGGTTAGCATTCATTGTTTGATAGAGTAAATCCTTAATCACACTAGTAACATGAAGTACCATCTTTACTACATTTAATACAGCTTGGAATAGAAGTATCACATTTATAGCAATTGAGAGTTGATTGATAATAGAAATCTTAGGTACAATCATTTACACATATTCCACTTTAAAATATTTTATTTGGATCTTAACAACTACAAGTCTAAGTATTATAATCATAAGTACTAGTTACATCACATTCATAACATACTTATTCTTAATTACATCATAAACAAGATGGATCACAATCATTTGATAAGCAATCTCATTCTTAAGGACCTTTACATTTCAAAGATAAAATAGGACATGTAAATAAGCAAGGATAATTATCATAAACATATTAGAAGTCTTAACTTTTCATATAGTAATTATAAGTATAAAACCTTGTTTAATATAAAGTTCCTTAAAAGTTTTCTGAAGATGATGATGATCCTAAATAAATTATTTAATCATCTTCAAATAAAGGTTATACTATACTTTATGTGATATTAGCTAGAACAACCAAATTCTTATTGAAAGGAACTATATAACTTTCTATATTTGTTCCTATATTTACTGAGAAAGCTATAAATATTCATTCCTCACAAACAACTGATTAAGTAAAGATAAGAGGTGAAGTTGATCCTATTTAAATAGTTAATTCTGCTTTTAGAGTATTAATGCTATAAGATACTTTTAGAATATTTGATTATTAAGTAGATAAAATAACTCCATTATTATTACACTAAGATATTCAAGTACTAAATCCAAAAGATTTATTAGAGTTTACATTTGATGCTAAATATCCATATTATTTAAATGTTTCTTAATGGCTTCTTTAATTATTAAGTTCATAAACATCTTATAAAGAAGGTAATAAACTAATTCACTAGAAGAAGCATTTATTATTTACTCAGATTAAGCCATTATCACATTTAGTACAAATATTTCCTATTTCATTACATTCTTAACAATTAGCAATTACTTTAGAGCATTCTTCACATATTTTATCCTTATTTTTATCTTAATTTTTACAACTACAATTTTATACACAATCTCTATTTTCAAATTTCCAATCTACATTATTACATTCACATCTTCCAGTTATATACTTACCATTCTATCCACAATCTAAGCATTATACATTACTAGATCCAAAACAATTTAAGCAACTACTATCACATTCACCTAAGCAATCATTTAGTTATGGACTTCCACAATATTTACTTCCACAACTTTAAAAGCAAGGATTTTCAAACCAAGCACTTCTATAAAACTCACTCTAGTTTTTATATTTATCATTTGCATAAAATCTCCCTTATAATATACTTCCTTACAAGTTATTCTATGCATTAGATTATTCGCCAAAACATACTTAGTCATTTAACTCAAATTAAGGATATTAGATCTATATTAATACTTCAGCTTCACAAGTTTAAGTTACATCTTCAAATATTCATAGACATGGTAGTCAGCTCTAAGGATTTTATGATGAAATTCCTAAGAAAAATCATTTGCTACATTAAGTTTAGTCTATTTGTTTCTATACTAAAGTAAATTAACTTTATTAAAGAGTTAAAGTTACTGTTATTTATTGCTTGTTATATTTAACTGAAATTTACTACTTATTTTACTAACTTACTGAGTCATAGATTTATAAAATTACTCCATTGAATAAACAGTTTTAATCTTCAAACCATAAGGAAATAGAAAAAGCTTTAGTAGAGTGTAAAGATGGATCATATTATAAAAAGTCGTTAAATGTTTTGCATATTGTTTAACTTTTTTAAATAGCTTAAGGAATTTCTTTATCTGTCAAGTTTATAAAAGGATATTAAAAAGTAGTTACTTGTGTACAACTTAGTTTATCTTAGGATAAAGTATAACCTGGTAAGCAAGTTAAGCACTCTCATTAAGTAGTAACTTAGCAAGAATCACAATTAGCTATTACTTTACTACAATTGGTACATGCTCCATTAAGTTAATATTAATTACTTTAACATTAACTTACACATAAAGCTTCTGAAACTAGTTTATTAGTTGTTTATTTTGTACAGTTACATTTATTATTTCCAAAAAAATCAAAATAAATCATAGTAGTACATTTTAAACAATCACTAGATGAAGTTCCTTTACAATATAAGCAAGATTTATCACAAGTATTTCCGCAACTATCTTTTACAGGAGAAGTACACATTTGATTAGGACAAGTTGGTAAGCAAGGATTATACAAATAAGCTAAATCTTATATGTCTGCTTTTGAAAGTTCAGCATTTAAATAGTTGTAATATCTATGAGAAATAATTTATCCTTCAAAGTTTTTAGTTTAATCTTTACTTCCTAATCAAAGATTATAAGCTGTCGAATGGCTTACAATTCAGTTTATAGGTGTATAAGTAAAATATTAGCAATCAACAATAGTATAAAGTTTAGTAGAGCAAATTTATAAATCATATAAGTTTTAAATAAGTTTTTGATAATTAATATTATTATGACTTATAGCTAAAAATTATCAATCACAACAAGGAGTACTAAAAGTATAGGTGAAGAATTTAGCTGGACTACTTGAGCTCCTATAAGTAGTATAGTTAACTTTTAAAATGTTTGAGGAGCAAATAATTTCAATTTTCACATATGAAAAAGGAACTGTATCAGATCTTTCAAAAATGGTTCCATTTGAGCAATCTTTATTTTTAAATCAAGCACTCCAACTCATAAATTTATAATTTTCTAGTTAGAGATATGATGTTCCATAATCGTAATTAATTGAAAAGCTATTAGATTTTGTTTTATCCATTGTATAAATATAATTATTACCACAACAAATTTAACTTGCAGCTGAAGTTCCACAGCATAAATTGAAGAAAGAGGGAACAGCTTAAGTTTAATAGTTATAAGTAATGATAAAAAGTAAAATAAAGCATCTAATTTCCATAGGTCTAAAAGAAAGGTTTTAAATCAACTATATCTTAAATGTTTCCATTTATTAATAAACAATTAAAAGTTGGAACTCTACTGTTCGATTTAAACTTAAAGAGAAAAATTTAAAATTAGATTTTAAAATAATAAAGTGTTTAAGAAATATTGATTTTTATGATTAAATAAATATTAATAAATTATAGGTAATTTTTAATTTTTAAAATTAATTAAATTATAAAAATGTTTAATTTATATTAAATAATGTGTTTTATTTTATCTATTAGGCATATTTTAAATTATTTATTTAATAAACATTTATTTATTTTATTTTTAATTAAAGTTGCTAGTTTCTTCTTTTAATAAAAACTCTCTTAGATTAAAAAGCTTTTTAAATTTAAGAAATAAAGATATAAAGTATTTTTAAAATAATAGTTAATTATAATTATTAAATTCTAAAATTAAGCAAATATTTTGTTTTTATACAGCATTCTAGATCACCAAAAGTACAAATAAACATAAATTATTCTATCAAAGCTTGTTTATATTTTTATCTTTTATCTTAGACTTTTTCTTAATTTTTAAATATAATCACTATAGAGAAGAATAAATTTTCTTTATATTTTTATCTTTAAATAGTTCTTAGGATTTTTAAAAGATTCCTAAAGATTTAAAAATGAATAAATTAAATTACAAATATAGAATTTCTAATAAATTTAAAATTAAATTTTATTTAAGTATGGAATAATTAATTAATTTAAATTAAAATCTCGTAATTAGAAGCTAAATTATTAGAAACTTAGCATAATTAAGATTAAGACTAATCAATTCCTAATTTTAAATTTATTAAAAAAAATTTAGTTAAATAAATCTGAGAATACAGCTTCAAAAATTTAAATCAAGTAATTCCTTATTTTTTCCGTCCAAACAATTCTAAAGGATTTTTAGAAGAAACTTTTTATTGATAATTACTTTAAAGAATTATACAGATAAGATTTCTTCTAAGTATATTAGTTTCTAGTTCTATCAATTTACATAATATCTCTTTTAATTTTTAATTTCCTTCTATTTTTTTCTAGTTACTTAATTCATAATGGTTATTGAAAATTTATATAATTAAAACTAAGGAAAACTTTTCTTTAATTATTATAATTAAAATCAAATGTATTATAAAAATATATAATTAATTAAAAAATTTAAATATATAATTAAAAAAATGGCGGGAGTTTAGGTATTCTATGATCAAATTTCTAGTTTTAGGGATAAGGCCAAGAAACTAACTGTCGCTGAGAAGGTCTTGAGTTAGAGTCAATCTCAGCAAGTGAACAAAATTATTGTGGTTATCCACTCTTGCTAACAGCTTAAAGCTTGTTGGCCCAGAAATATGGAACTCCTTATCTGAAGGTTATTGAATTAAGCAACAGGATATCCGCTTTATGTGCGTCAAGAGAATACCCTGACTCATTTGGCTGAGAAGGAGTTTCCAATCTCTCGAAATTAAAATTTTTTAATTAATTAATTAAAATAAAATTATAGATGAGTGGAATGATTTTAGATAAATAACTGAATAATGTTTATAATTACTTCAATCTAATTATTTATTTATAATTGTAATTCTATACAAATAATTATTCTTAATTAATAAATTTAAATAAGCTATTTTCTTTATATTTAATAGATATTTCTTAAAATTTAAATATTAATTCAAATTTTATACTTAGATCAAAATCTTATTGGCTTATAATAATAATAGTAATAATAATATATTAATTTCATGTCACCTTTATTTTATTTATCGGGTATTAGTTTATAAAAAGTCTCAAAATTCATCGTAAGACTCGTTGAAATCGTCCTTTCATCTCCAGGTTCATATTATTGATAACTTATCTACTGCCGCATATTTATCCTTTCTTTTCTGTTTGTGTTTTATTCCAGTCTCGGTCCTTACCAAACGTTTACTTGGTTCTTCATCTTTGAGTATCTACTACTTAGTCGAGTCATTTTTCTCCATCAAATATTTTTCTTCGATATAATTCACCTTTAGATGTTAAATAAACCTTTGCTAAGTTTTTTCAGAATTTTTTATTTTCCTAATTTTGAAATTTATGGTATTTTTAACAGTTCTTTTTTATGTGGCCTATCTTTCAACAGAAGCAACAATACTTGGTCTATTTTTATTTCTTGACTATTTATTTATAATTTTTATTTGTGAATATTATTTTGTTTTATTATTCAATCTCCATTGGATCATGCATAGTTTTAATCATAACTTGCTCGTAGTTCATTTAATTGATATTTCGAATTTCTTATATTTTTACTTCTTTTATTTTTATTTCTTGATTAAATAGATATTTTGAAGTTTTTTAGCTTAATTATATGTTCAGTATTTTATTATTATTTTGGAGTTAGTTTATCTTTATATCTAGGCTGTTTATTTACAAAATTAGTTGCTACATTACGTCCTAAAGTTTTTTATTTTCAGCCTATAAAGATAAAATAAAATTAAGGTATCTTATTGCTAGTTAGAAGTAAATTAATTTTAGGTTAAATTGTTACTTAGATGCCATTTTATTTTATAATTTAGTAAGACGAATATGAATTTATTTTTTCTTTAATTTATTTTAACAATTAAACACTAATTATAAGAAAATTATTATAGATTTCTTAATTAAAATAGTTTAAAATCTTCTAAACATTAACTTCATTTTAAAGGATTATTATAAAAACCTTCTCTTTAATTTTCAACTAAAAATAAGCTGTATTAAATTAAATAAAATAAAACTTAAATAAATTGTAAACTTTTGTATTTAAATTTTATTTTTGTTTCTTAGATTGTCTTATTTACATTTTTATTTTAATACAAGTTTTCCTCTTTATCTGTCATTTTATATTTCAAAAATAAGCAAAAAGTTTTTTAAGTTAATCTAGAGTTTCTTATTTCAAGTCTTTAATACATTTTGTAATTTATTCTTTTAAAAAATTTAATTTGAAAAAAATTAACAGCAACAATAGCCCGCAAAATTTTAAAATAAATTAGCAGATGAAATAACCTAATATAACCTCAAAGTCAGAAAGCTTAAATCATTTTAATTTTATTTATTTTAATAAAGTTATAAATAATTTTATTTTATATAAATAAATAAAAATGATTATAGAGCGCGTAGCACCTTATTAGCGCGCAGTTCTTTCAATATTAATATTTAATATTAAGAAAAATGTTATCATGTTTCTTGTTAAAATTCTAGAAGTCCAATGAGTCATGTCAGCTTCTCCAAATGGGGAATCTTCTTATTAAAAATTATTCTTAAATTTTGAGTCAAATGCTCCAGTCTTCTTGAATAAGGTCCAAATAAGAATTAGATATTAAGTCGGTAATTAAAAGGTCCGTCAGTCAAACTTTCATACTGCTAGAGAGAACTCTCGGGGTTAGGTATGTCTCAACGGAGTTTACCCACCCTTTCTGTGGTGGCATCTAATGCGAGATTACTCACAACGCAGTATACACTGCACCAGATTACCTACTAGTTTTTCTGACGTGGCCAACATTTATTTTATATTAATTATATAATAAAGTTTTATTTTTACTTTTTTTATATTTAAATTTATTTAAATGTTTTTTCTTTTAAATATATTAAATTTTGGATTTAACTACGATTTACCTTCTTTATAGATATTATTTTTTAAAACAATTATTATTTTAAATGTTTTTTATTTTATATACTAGTGAAAAAAGACAAATATTTTTAAGTTAAGCTTATATTTAATTAAATTTATTCCTGATACATTGCTCTCTATTTATTGATAAATAAAATTTTTTATTTTCTAAATTAAAATTTTAATTAGTTTCTTTATTATTATGATTCAAACTTTATCTACTTTAAGTTCAATATTTAATATTATTTTAACTATAAACTATTTCTTCGCTTTTTTTAAAGAAAAATTAATTTTAAATAGATTAAAAAAATATATAATTAATTATAGTTAATTAACTAGCAGCATTATATAAAAATTAAATTTAATTATCTTATAAATTCTTAATATTTTATATTTAAATTTAAAGCTTTAAAATTATTTATCCATGCTATTTTTTAATTAACTTACGCTCTTAAACTTTTAACCTTATTAGCTTTGTTAATTTAAATAAAATTTCTTGTGATATCTTAGATAATTTATTTATATAAATGAGAAAAAGCTATTAGTATTATTAATTTTTTTCATATTTTACTTAATTAAAAATATAATATAAATTTATTTTATACTGAAATAAATAAAGAAAAACGTAAAATCCTGTGAAATTATTTGTATTGATAGTTAAATGATATAAATATACAACAAAATATAAATTTATAATATAAAAATAAAGAGAAATAGCAATTAAATATCTATTAAAGCTTATAAATTTCTGATAAATATACTTATCCCTATTTTTGCTAAAATTAAATCTTCATATAAATGAATTTTGTTTTCTCTTTTACTTATTATCTTTTGAATTTCACTTTAAACTAAAGAACAAAAATAAAAGCACATTAATATATTGAGTTATTTATTTGTGTTCTCCACAAAAGTTTAACTAATAAAAAATTTTGAAAATCCAAAGGATAAAAACATTTGACAGCAGCTGAAAAATTTATAAATTAAAATTAAATAAATAAAATTTATAAAAATTACGAATAAATATCTATAAATTACAGTGACTTACTAACTAAATATTAGTTTTATTCCTAAGACTCTTATGTTTTACGCTAAATTTATTTAAAAATTCAGTGCTAAATTAAATATAAATTTCTTTTGATTAAAAATTATCCTGAATAAATTTAAACTCAAAGATCTTTTTATTAAAAATATAAAAATAAATATATCTAAATATCTTTAAGATTGCTGCTTCTTCATTTAAATAGAATAAGCATAAAGTAAAAATATAAATAGCTTAAGATTTAAGTAGTTATATGATATAACTGCTTATTATCTAATATTATAATTTTCGTTAACAAAAGTAAATAAATTTTAAAATTTCGCTTAAAAAAGAGTTAATAAAATGAATTATTATATTTTCCAAATTTAAATAACTCTTTAGCAATAAAATATGCATATTTAATTAAATTATTAAAAATTAGATTTAAATTTATTTATCTTAATATACATAAAATATTACTAAAAAGAATTTTTTTATATAAGATTTATTTTTTAATTATTATTTATTTCATAAAGCTTGAATAATTTTTTGATTAATTATTCTACTATTAAAAATAATTAATAAATTTAAACTTAATAAAAATTAAAAAGAAAATAAAAATGGTAGAAGGGTTCAAGAAAGACTTTTATACACCTCCTAAAAAGGGGAGAGAAAGTAAGAACCCTCATCTTTAACTCACACATCTTCTTCCTAGAAATAATCTTCTTCTCAAAATCTTCAAGAATAATAGACTCAACTAGGAAATTCCAGATCAACCTAAAAGATGAGACAAAAGCGCTAAAAAGCTACCCCGATGACATCAACTGAAGAAGAAGGACCTAGAAAGGTGCTGGAGACGCAAGAAGCAGCAGCCGTGCGAGAGTTTGGGATGCCATAGTTCCAGGAAGAACAGGCATAATTTTAGTCGAATTCGCTGACCTGAAGGAGGAAGTAAAGAGGCTACGATTAGAGAATAGAGCTCTAAAAAATCAAGTTACTGAGCTCAAGGAATGGAAAGAAAGATTCTGGGAAGTCTACGATCGAGAGCAAAACACTTTCTTCAGGGAAATGGGATTGCTGCAGCAGAGAACAACTGTGCTTGAAGAGAACAGCAAGTAGCAACAGTAGTAGGAATTCAAAGTTAGGACAATTCAAGATCCAATGGACATAGAAGGAGTTACTACGTTACCGAGAAGTCCAGACAAGAAATGAATTAGGAATAAACCAAGATGGTTTGTATGCAAACAAACTGGACATAAATATAGACAATGCTAGAAATGGAAATTAATTAAATAATAGTACTGGAATAGAAAATAATAATAAAAATAATAGTACTAATATTAGGATAAGATTAGACGAGAATTCTGTAACTAATTTTATCCGTCAGGAGGTCAAATCTGCAAACCGAAGTGGTACACAATCCAAGGCGACTGAAGAAAGAGTTCTGAAGGGAGCTGGTTCCAGCCAGGTTATCAAACCGGTCCTGTGAACACGAGGTTGAAAGTCCTCCAAGTTCACTAAACTCCAATTTAAACTTTTTAATTTAAATTAGTAATAAAAATTAAAAAATTATTGAAAAAAATGAAATTTCTAAATAAACTTAAAATTAATTATAATAAGAATATTTTATAAATTATTAAATATTTAGAATATTATAAATAATATATATTTTAATTAACTTATAACTATTAAATATATAATAGCTAAATTAAATATAATAAATTTAATCTTAAATCAAGTGCTTATTTGACATATAGATTTATTTTACATTTATTTTTATCTTGATGATTCTTTGTAATAAGTATCTTTAAATATTTTCTTTATTATACTTTTCTTTTTTATACTTTTATTTATTAGGTAGTATTTATTTAAATTTCATTTAATATCTACAAATTTGTTTATAATTATTAATTTAATTTTTATTATAAACTCTTATCTAAAATTATTTAAAATTAAATTAATAGAAAGTAATAATTAATTTTTTACTTTTAATATCCTTTAAAATTAATAAAAAGCATGCAAATATATAATTACTTAAGATAAAGTTCTAGTACCATTTAAAAAGCTATTATGAAAAATAATTTAAAGTCTAATATATAATTAAAGCGTGCTTTCTTAATTATAATACACTAAATTGAATAAATACCTTATTTAATTTATTATTTCATCATAAACTGAGAAATTACTCTTACAATTCTAATATGAGCTCATTTAACTTCACATTAATATTTAATCAATTGCAATTTGTAAATGTGACTAAGATTTTAACGAATATGATCACATTTTTGATTGTCTTTTCTATGAAATTCATTTAATGAATTTTCTAAAAATTATTTACTTTTGGGAAAAGATTTGAAGAACTAAATTTATATGATTAGATTTATATCAATTAGAATTTCTCAAGAACTTAACTTCCTAAATTAGATAAATTAGTAAAAGTTTTACATAAGGAAATATTGCAAAGAATATTGGAATTGCTCAGGCTGAAAAATAAAATTCAAATAAATTCTTTAAATGGAAAAGAAGAAATTTAAGATTAATATTTTCAAGTAAATTTGCAAGATAATATTGAAAAAGAAGTTTGATTAAGGTTTAATGAAAGTGAAAACTTTATTTAAAATAATTTGCATTACATTCAATTTAACTATGCAATTATTCTCCAATATTAAAAATATTTAAATATTTATATCTATTTATATTATTATATATATATTTTTTAAAACCGCCATAGTTATTGAAGGTGAACAACAAGGTCATCTTCATCAGAGTTTGGGGAAGTTAAGTACCCATAATCGACTTTATGTCTTCCTCTGCTTTGGTTTGGCCCCGAGACATAAGATTCTTAGACCTTCGGCACTGGCTTAGTTTAGTTTTAATTCTGGAATTAAAAAGAAATAATATTGCGAGCTTTATCAGAGGTGGGAATTTAAATGCCCATAATTGACACATGTCGTCCTCTGCTTTGGTGATGCAATGAGACGCAATCCTGCCATGTCCTTGGACCTCCAACAAGTAGAAAAGATTATGATTATTATTAAATTATATCAGTATTGAGCTTTTTTATCAGTATTGAATAATTATACCAGTATTGAACAAGGTCTACCAGTATCTGATAATTTTATCAGTAACAAACATTCTTGTCAGTATGAAACATTTTTTTTAAAGAGCTGCTCACCAATGAGAGTGCTACGCGCTCTATAATCAAATTTATTTATTTATTTATTTATTAAATTTAAAATAATAGCTTTATAAATTACCCTTATAAAAATTAATGATATACTTCCTTTATTTTAGTAATTAATAGTTATTCCTAACAAATTTTATTAGTAAAAGATTAGGAATAATAATGAAAGGTTTATTTATTTTTATTTTACGCTTTTAATAAAATAAAATAATTTAAATGAACTCTGTTTTTAAAAGAAACAAATCAAAAATGAAACAAAGTAAGATAATAAGCCTTATAAAATAATTTTGCTTGAATTAAAAATTATAAATAAATCTAATTCATAGTAAGGTAGACAAAAATATTCATATTAAACGATAAGTATAGAAGTTTTGAATAAACAACTAGTAAAACATTTATAGATGTAGGGAATAATTAAAAGAATTAAATATGTTATCCATAAAAATTTAAACAAAAATCAGAAAAAATTGAATTGGCATCAATAATAAATTTTCATAATATAAAATAAAAAAATTAAAAATTTAGATTTTAAAAGTTAGGATTATAGTAAGAAACAAAATATTAAATAAAAAAATATAAAAATAAAAATTATTGATTACATAATAATTATTTAATCATATAAAGTAAAATAAATAAAAGAGAAAATATTATTATTTTGTTTAACTACAGTGTTATTTAAAGAAATAAATTACAAATGACTGAGTAAACTAAATTAAGAAATATAAAATTATTAAATGTTTTATATTATTTGCTTAAAACCAATTAAATAAAAATATTTATCTTTTTAATAAACTTGCAACATTTAAAAAAGATCACTAAGTATAAAAGATTTTTTAACTATTTTAAAATATTTATCATAAAAAATAGCTATTTTCATATAAAATAAAACATACTATTAAGAATTTAAGTTAAAAAATTTTATAATCTTTTGTATCTAATTAACTTGACTTTTATTTTACAAAATTTTAAGGATTAAAAATATTTAAGAAATTAAATATTTAAAAAAATTATTTATTTATTTATTAACTTATTTTATCTTAAAATTTAAATTTTCTTAAATTCTATTAAAAATAAAGTGTTAATATGTTTTTATTTTAAAATTTTTTAAATAAATAATTATTTAAATTTTATATATAATAATCTTCATTTAGGAAAATTTTAATAAATTTAAATGATTTATAAATTTCTGGTCCATTATATAATATCTATTCTTAAAAATAAAAAGCTTAGTTTATTTAAATAGTATATTATTAATATAGAAATTTTCTTTACTTTAATTTAGATAAAATCTATTTTAAATATATTTTTTATCTAAAACTATTTTTCATTAAATAATTTCAAAAAACTAAAATAAAACAATTAATATTTTTTAATTAAATAATTGAATAGATGGTGGGAGCTGAGAATGACCTTCGTGACAACACTTTCTGGTTTTATGGGTAGGAACAAGTTCCTTTCCTGTCGCTGAGAAAGTCCCTGGTCAGAGTCATTTTCTGAAGGGAACGCTGTCTTTGAGATTATCCGCTCTTGGTAGGGGCTTGAAGCCTGGCTGCTCATAGCGATGGAGCTCACTAGCAGCTGTACCTGGAGCACAACAGGATATCCCCGTTATTCCATAAAAAGAGAGCGTCGGGTCGTGCAATAGGAAAGGAGTTTCCGGTCAAAAACTTTTTTAGTTTAAATTAATTAATATTTTTTTAATTAAAAATAGATTAAAAATATTTAAGAATTAAAATAAAATAAATATTACTTTAAATAGAAAAATTAAATTAAAAATAGATTTAAGTTAAAGCTTTGTTAAAAAAATTAAATTAAAAATAACTTAATTCAAATAAGTTTAAAATAAACAGTATAATTCCAACTTTTAATTGTTTATAAATAAATGGAAACACTTAAGAGATAAATAAATTAAAACCTTTCTTTTAGACCCATGGGAATTAGATGCTTTATTTTAATTTTTATCATTACTTATAACTATTAAACTCAAGCTGTTCCCTCTTTCTTCAATTTATGCTGTGGAACTTCAGCTGCAAGTTAACTATGTTGTGGTAATAATTATATCTATACAATGGATAAAACAAAATCAAATAATTTTCTAATTGATCTAAATTATGGAACATCATATCTCTAAATTGATAATTATAAATTTATGAGTTGGAGTGCTTGATTTAAAAATAAAGATTGCTCAAGTGGAATCATTTTCGAAAGATCCGACACAACTCCTTTTACATATGTTAAAATTGAAATTATTTGCTCCTCAAACATTTTAAAAGCTAACTATACTACTTATAGAGCTTTAAGTAGTCCAGCCAAATTCTTCACTTATACTTTTAGTACTCCTTGTTGTGATTGATAATTTATAGCTATAAGTCATAATAATATTAATTATCAAAAACTTATTTAAAACTCATATGATTTATAAATTTGCTCTACTAAACTTTATACTACTATTGATTGCTAATATTTTACTTATACACCTGTAAATTGAATTGAAAGTCATTCGACAGCTTATAATCTTTGATTAGGAAGTAAAGATAAAACTAAAAACTTTGAAGGATAAATTATTTCTCATAGATATTATTATAATCTAAACACTTAGCTTAGTACAGCAGATATATAAGATTTAGCTTATTTGTATAATCCTTGCTTACCAACTTGTCCTAATCAAATGTGTACTTCTCCTGTAAAAAATAGTTGTGGAAATACTTGTGATAAATCTTGCTTATATTGTAAAGGAACTTCATCTAGTGATTGCTTAAAATGTACTACTATGATTTACAGTGACAACTTCGGAAATAATAAATGTAACTGTACAACATAAGCAACTAATAAACTAGTTTCAGAAGCTTTATGTGTAAGTTAATGTTCAAGTAATTAATATTAACTTAATGGAGCATGTACCAATTGTAGTAAAGTAATAGCTAATTGTGATACTTGCTAAGTTACTACTCAATAAGAGTGCTTAACTTGCTTACCAGGTTATACTTTATCCTAAGATAAACTAAGTTGTACACAAGCAACTACTTTTTAATATCCTTTTTTGAACTTGACAGATAAAGAAATTCCTTAAGCTATTTAAAAAAGTTAAACAATATGCAAAACATTTAACGACTTTTTATAATATGATCCATCTTTACACTCTACTAAGGCTTTTTCTATTTCCTTATGATTTGAAGATTAAAACTGTTTATTCAATGGAGTAATTTTATAAATCTATGACTCAGTAAGTTAGTAAAATAAGTAGTAAATTTCAGTTAAATATAACAAGCAATAAATAACAGTAACTTTAACTCTTTAATAAAGTTAATTTACTTTAGTATAGAAACAAATAGACTAAACTTAATGTAGCAAATGATTTTTCTTAGGAATTTCATCATAAAATCCTTAGAGCTGACTACCATGTCTATGAATATTTGAAGATGTAACTTAAACTTGTGAAGCTGAAGTATTAATATAGATCTAATATCCTTAATTTGAGTTAAATGACTAAGTATGTTTTGGCGAATAATCTAATGCATAGAATAACTTGTAAGGAAGTATATTATAAGGGAGATTTTATGCAAATGATAAATATAAAAACTAGAGTGAGTTTTATAGAAGTGCTTGGTTTGAAAATCCTTGCTTTTAAAGTTGTGGAAGTAAATATTGTGGAAGTCCATAACTAAATGATTGCTTAGGTGAATGTGATAGTAGTTGCTTAAATTGTTTTGGATCTAGTAATGTATAATGCTTAGATTGTGGATAGAATGGTAAGTATATAACTGGAAGATGTGAATGTAATAATGTAGATTGGAAATTTGAAAATAGAGATTGTGTATAAAATTGTAGTTGTAAAAATTAAGATAAAAATAAGGATAAAATATGTGAAGAATGCTCTAAAGTAATTGCTAATTGTTAAGAATGTAATGAAATAGGAAATATTTGTACTAAATGTGATAATGGCTTAATCTGAGTAAATAATAAATGCTTCTTCTAGTGAATTAGTTTATTACCTTCTTTATAAGATGTTTATGAACTTAATAATTAAAGAAGCCATTAAGAAACATTTAAATAATATGGATATTTAGCATCAAATGTAAACTCTAATAAATCTTTTGGATTTAGTACTTGAATATCTTAGTGTAATAATAATGGAGTTATTTTATCTACTTAATAATCAAATATTCTAAAAGTATCTTATAGCATTAATACTCTAAAAGCAGAATTAACTATTTAAATAGGATCAACTTCACCTCTTATCTTTACTTAATCAGTTGTTTGTGAGGAATGAATATTTATAGCTTTCTCAGTAAATATAGGAACAAATATAGAAAGTTATATAGTTCCTTTCAATAAGAATTTGGTTGTTCTAGCTAATATCACATAAAGTATAGTATAACCTTTATTTGAAGATGATTAAATAATTTATTTAGGATCATCATCATCTTCAGAAAACTTTTAAGGAACTTTATATTAAACAAGGTTTTATACTTATAATTACTATATGAAAAGTTAAGACTTCTAATATGTTTATGATAATTATCCTTGCTTATTTACATGTCCTATTTTATCTTTGAAATGTAAAGGTCCTTAAGAATGAGATTGCTTATCAAATGATTGTGATCCATCTTGTTTATGATGTGATTAAGAATAAGTATGTTATGAATGTGATGTAACTAGTACTTATGATTATAATACTTAGACTTGTAGTTGTTAAGATCCAAATAAAATATTTTAAAGTGGAATATGTGTAAATGATTGTACCTAAGATTTCTATTATCAATCAACTCTCAATTGCTATAAATGTGATACTTCTATTCCAAGCTGTATTAAATGTAGTAAAGATGGTACTTCATGTTACTAGTGTGATTAAGGATTTACTCTATCAAACAATGAATGCTAACCTTAGTTTATAGACTTGATATCCAATAACTAAACAATAAACTTATGATAATCTCTATCTTAATCCTTTAGCTTTTATGACTATGATCCTAGTTAAGCTTCTAATTAATCTTTTGGTTTTAGTGTATGATTATAGCCTAATGAATATAGTTAAGGATAAATATTAAGTATAGATGGAACTAATTTCTAGTTTTTGCTTTCTGTGACTGATTAAATAGAATTTAACTTATATGACTAAAATTAAGTTTTAGCAAATAAAAGTTTAGCAAATAAGTAATAGTCTGTAGATGATTGATTGTTTATAAGTTTTTCTTTGAGTTAAATAGTTTAAACTTAAAATTAGTATTAGCTAACTTTATGTGTAGGATTCTTAAAGTCTAATCAAATACAGTGTACTCAAGATATTCTCATTTTCCTATTTCCTCATTTTCAACTAAACCAAAATATTACTTTAGGAAATCCTTTTCATCCCTCTTAATCTTTCAATGGATCTATATTTTAGCCTCGTTTCTATAAAAATAACGTAGCATTCACTAAATTACTTATTCAATAGATGCTTTAATAGCATCCATGTTCCACTTAATGCTTTAGTTAGAGTAAATATTGTCTTAGTCCTTAATCTTAAGATTGCTCAGTTTAAGAATGTTATCCTACTTGTTTAACATGTTTTGGTCCTGGAATGTATAATTGTTTATCTTGTGGAGAAAATGCTACTTTAAATAAATCAATTAATACATGTGAATGCAATGATTAATCATTTTACTTTTCAGAAAGGAAATGTAAAGAGTAATGTCTAAATAACCAGTAAGATTTAGACTAGGATCATATATGTGAAGCATGTAATAAGACACTATAAAGATGTTTAGAATGTAATTAGTAAGCAACTTAGTGTACTAAGTGTGAAGAAGGATATAATACAAATATAACATGTAACAAGTGTAAAGTAAATAATTGTAAAGAATGTAATCATTATTAGTAACTATGTGATAGATGCTTTCCTGATTCAATTCTTCTAAACAATCTATGTATAAATCAATGTCCTTAAACTCATTAGAATTATACTTAGAATACAGAATGTTAGTTATGTACTCAAGAAATTCCTAATTGCAATTTATGTAAAAGTGATTAAAAGGAATGCATACAATGCAAAGAAGGACTTTACTTAGATTAGAAAGGTTAATGTAAAGCTTGTAATGAATCTATACCATAATGTAAGAGTTGCTTAAATGAGAACTAGTGTATTCAATGTGATGATTAGAGTAAATTTTATAATTGAAAATGTGTAAAAGAGTGTCCTTAGTTTACTTATGATGATATGAGTGGATTTTGCATAGATTGTAGCAATAATTCTGATGAACTCAGTTATTTCTAAAATGTAAACTGTGGTTTTTGTAACAAAGAAATTCCTAATTGTTAAAAATGTAGCAGTGAATAAGAAATATGCTTATAGTGTGAAGAAGGATTTTATTTAGATTCGAAAGGTTAATGTAACGCTTGCAAAGAATCAATTTAAAACTGTAATATTTGCGTAAATGGAAACCTCTGCATTTCGTGTGATGTTTCTTTCAATCTATATAACGGAGAATGTTTAAAATAATGTCCTTAATTTACTTATGATGATATGAGTGGATTTTGCATAGACTGTAGTAAGAATCCTGAAGGACTAGACTACTTCTAAAACGTTTAGTGTGGATTATGCGACTAAGAACTTCCTAATTGTTAAAAATGTAGCAGTGAATAAAAAATATGCTTATAGTGTGAAGAAGGATTTCAATTAGATTAGAATAATATATGTTCAGAAATAAAGGATACAAATAATAATGATACTAATGATTAAAATCAAACATAAAACTAAAGTTAAGAGTGCAATTATACAATGAAGTCTTATAAAAATGAATGCTATAAAACATGTCCTGAATCAACTTTTGATAACGGTAATAGAACCTGCATTGATTGTGAAGAACTTTTTAAAAACTGCGTAAACTGTAGCTATCAACAAAAATAATGCTATGAGTGTGGAGCTAACTATATTTTAGAAAACTAATAATGTATTAATTCGAATGAAACTGAGTAAAAAGAATCCGAAATTCCTTAATCTTCATATTAAAAACAAAAATTGCCACACTCACTTTAAGACTTCAATTTATCATAAAATGAATATTAATCTTTATAATTAGCTGAAGTTACTTAAATCATTCTTAAATCAACGGAATATCTTGCTGTTATTAATTCAGCAGCAATAGGTAGTAACGTGGATTTTACATTTTTCTGGGTAACTTGGTATATTGATGAGCTAATAAAGATAACAGGCTTTATTAATGTTAAATTGCCTTAGTTTTTGTAAGGATTCTACTTTGTTCAATTTAATTTTGTGGAAAACTTATTACAAAAGTTTGGTATTAATTTAAATTCCCAAGCTGATTCTCAATAAAATGTACCTTATAACATATAACTACAAAGTACTTCTACTTCTACATTCCTAGCAAATTCCTTAGAGTTCTTTTGGAATTTAGTTTTACTGTTTGGTGCTTTTATTGTATTCAATTTAGTTAAACTAATATAAAAGCAACTAAGATAATTCCTCTAAAGAATATTAAGTAGACTAGTGTGGTCTGGAGTAATAAGAAACTTTATGAATTACTTGGTTACACTTTTATTAGGCTTATTTCTATAGACTTAAAATCCTGACTCATCTGATACTTATATAATCATTAATTTAGTATTATCCTATCTAACCTTAGTAAGCTTTTATTATTTAGACTCTCTTAATTGGCTTCTTTATATGGATCGAAATTAAAATTCACTAATTTTATAAAATTTAACTTCAAGTTTAAAGCGAGCAAAGTAAAGATTTAGTAAGATAGTTTTAGAGAAAGTTTGGAGTGTTAATAGATGAAATGAAAAGCGAAAATAATATCTGGATGATATACTTTTATCCCTTATTCATAATAAGAAGAGCTTTAATTTGTATAATCCTTATATTTGCTTAAGACTGTCCTAAACTATAAATTATCTCATGCACTTTGCTATGCTTCCTCTAGTTCCTATATATAGCTACTAAGTAACCTCATAAAATCTCTAGAATCAATGCAGTCTACTTAGTAAATGAACTGTGGGTCACTATTATGTTTGCTTAAAATTGGATTTATTTAGAAGCAAACTAAGATTGGCATAATGATTGGGCATGATTCGTAGTTAATGTTACTTATTGCTTGGTTATAGCCAATCATACAGTGGTATGAGCAAATGTAGTGCAAAATACTTATAACTATTTTGAGAAAAAGTATTTTGATCGAAAAAGCAAGAAGCGAGCATAAATAGGATAATAAAGGATGTAAAATGAAGAAATTAAGGAAGTAGTAATGAACTTAACTTAATCATAAAATGTAACTACTAATAGAAGTGAAATTAGTATTTAAAATCCTTTTAATACTTCTTAGGTTATATTAGAGGATTAAGATTTGATGTTTTAAAGAAAAACAATAGAAAAACCAGAGAAAAAGCAAAAGAAGATTAAGGAGAATGCATCCAAAACAATAGGTTGATTGGATTTAAAATTCTATAACTTATATTAAAAATTTGAGCTTTAAAAATATTTATTTTTATTAAATAGAAAAACTTTCTTTTAAGTAAACAAAGAAATATACATAGTTTTGGTTATTATATAAAATGAAAAATCTTCACTAAGCTTTATTTCATAAATCTAAAATCCAGTTAAAAAATCTTAAATTAGCCTCACAGAATACAATTGAAAACCAAAAAATACAACTACAAATTAAATTTTGAAAAGTATATTAAATACCTTAATGTTAAAGTATCTTATCTGATCATGGATATAACAAAACACCAATAGTTGTAAATGAATAAATTTAACCTTATAATTCCCTTAGTAATTATATGGATACAGAATCTATAAATCTTACTTGCTATAAGAACGAAAAAGAGATTTAAGAAGTGTCGTAAGGCAAAAAAATAGGACATTCAGTAAGAAACTGGAGATTTTTAAGAAAGAAAAAATAAGAAAAAAAAAGATGTTTTTCTAAGTAAAATATATTGTGTAAAGTAAATTATTTAAAAGAAAATAACTTTTAAGCATGGAAATATTATCTATACTGATAGTCACAGACAAAAAGCATAAATAACCCATGCTTGAAGATTAACCATTTCGGACAAAGCTAAAATAGAAGGAAAATTTATCAAAAAGATTAAGAAGCTTTCAAGAATCTTAATAAGCACGTATTTTCCAGAAAAATGAAAATATTAGAAATGTTTAGCTTTAAAGTAGTTAACCTATTAAATGTGAAATCATTATAATCAATTATTATTAAGGCTTTTTTTAATTTTTAATACTTTAAAAATTTATTAAGCCATATAAAGGGAATTGTATTTTAGTAAGTTTTATTTCTTAAAAAAATATTTACTTAAACCTACTATTTGCTTTATTTGAAAAATAGTATAAAATTAACGAACTAAACTATTAATAAAAAATAAAAGTAGCTATATTTTCCTTTTATTTTAAAAATCATTTTTTCATAAAAAAACAAAAAAATTTATATTATAGAGTGCGTAACACCACAATGGCGCGCATTTCTTATTAGAATGTTACTAGAATTAATTTTCCTCCAATAAAATACTTGGTAGAAGATAATAATATTTTCCTTATTCTTTTGTATTGCTTTCTTGTTCAACTTTTTCTTCTTTTAAAAGTATTAATTTATCTTATTATCTTAAATTATATTATATAAAATATGTTAAGCGTAATCCAATCCTTGTAATTAAAATAATTTCATGGTTTTATTAGAGTTTGGCTGTAAAGTAAGTACTTAAATATTATGATGAATTGAATAATAAGGTATGGCTGCTATAGTTTATTTATTCTAAGATTAGTTATTTAAAAAATTGACACTTCTATAGCTTAAAGTTTTTTTAAAAGGCTTCCCCTCCATCTTATGAAATACTCTTAATATGCATAATCTGATTGGAGGTAATATCTTAATGAAGGCTTGAAATATTAAATAGATATATAAAAAAATTACAAATATAAGATTTATTATTTATCAACATTTAATTAATTAGTTACTAAATTTTAATGTTAGAGGAAGCTAACCTCCCCTCGTACTGCATTCTCTGAACGATCTCTTGACGAATGTGGCGGAGATATTCTGTTAATCAGTTTCAGCTATTAGGGCCACTATAAATATGAATGTATACTTAATGGTTATCAACTTACAGTCCTTACAAAAGACTGATAATATTCAAATTTGTTCCCTTCAAGATCTTAGATCCTACCAGAGACTTTCCTAAGGATTGGAGATATAATAACCCAATTTAAAATAGCTCCAATAATTTATTAATTATTATTAATCACAATTAAAAATTATGATATAATTTAGATAAAATATACTTATATTTTATCCTTGTCTATAAAGAGTTAAATTTTAAACTTATAATCTGAAATTTTATATGATATAACTTAAATTTCTTTAATAAATATTTCTATTTTTAAATAAAAATTGCATCAATTGTATTTTTGCAGTCTATTATAAGTTTTATATATAATAATGATACTATTACTCCTAGTATATTAGCACAGCTTAAAAAGTACTTAATTTAAATAATGAAAGATTTGTAAAATTTATAGAACTAAATATCATTTTTAATTGAGAAAGATTAATTAAATACATTTTGGGAGATATTTCCTTCAAGCATGTCTATAAAATTAAATGAATTATAAAATAGTTTCTCTTAGAATTTTTAATTAAATTGATAGCTCTCTTAATTTACTTAAATTTTAAAATTTTATTGGAATAATTGCAGATTATAAAAAGTTTATATTTGATATATAATTAAAAAGATATTTAAAAAAATGAATATATTTTCTTAAGAATAGGACTGTGAATATCTATTTTTTAATTATTAATTATAGCTTTAAATTTTAATTTGAAGGTAATTTTTGCTCTAAAAATATTTAATTATTAATCACTCGTTAATGTATTAATTAAAAGTTTTAATCTCTCATTACTAAATACCTGATATATATTTAAAAATTATAGCTTTAGATTTTATTTAATAAATTAAAGTACAAAAGTTATTTAATATTGATATTATTCAAATAAATCATTCCTATTTTTAGAAGTTTATTATGAAATTAGTTAATTTGCCACTGATATAAGAAACAATATTAAGTTATAAATATATAATGTAGTAGATGATATTTTATAAAATATTATTATATATTAATTATATACATTGCTTATAAATAAATAAATTTGATTATAGAGCGCGTAGCACCTCGTTGGTGCGCAGCTCTTTATAATAAAAAAAGGATAAAATTAAGTTTATAGTCTAAGAAGAAAATTTTCGCTCTCTCCCAAAATAATGGATTGCGAAGGACTTCGTTAATCCGCCATCCTTATCTCCCCCAAGATCCATTTTTCCTTCTGGTTTCTTCTTTAATTGTTATTCTATTTGTATATTCTTGAATTATAAAATTTCTTCCTCTATATTAGGCTGTCCTTGCTGATAAAAATATAAAAAGTTCGTCTAATATTTATGCTTATTATTTCTTTCAATTTCAATTTTCTTTCAGCATTTTTTCCAACAAAGGATCTTCTAACATATGTAGCACCGAATCTTTCTACGATAGAGCTTCATCTTATTTACATCTTAATATTATTATTCAGATTCAATTTAAATTGGAAGGCTTGATTACTAATCTTACTTTTTAAATTGCTGCTTTTTATTATTCTTACTTTTCTTAAAGTTATCTTATTTGATATTAAAATTAAAAGAATTGGAACTAAAATATTTTAGGAACTTCTTAAATTATTTATCAATTTATTCCAATTTAATTACTATTTAAAATTAAATTTTATCAAGAGTTTCTTCTTTGGATTGGAATTATAGATCTAGTTATTCGATCAATTTTTCTAGCTTATTTTATAATTTTTCTGTCCTTTACTTTGTTATTTTAATTCTTATTGTATATTAGTTATTAATTGCTACATTGATTATGCGAAAGCTTCCTAAGATTATATTTTTAATCTTATTGAGGGTCTTATTCAGTTAGATTAGATAACTTTTCTTGTTTATTAATAAATGAGTCAAGAGAAGATAATTTGTTAGGTGCTGTTTTATTAATAAAATAAATTTGAATATCTTTATTATTAAGCTATTTATAGGTTGTTTTGATTTATTAATTTTTTAAATATTTAAAGATTTTCTTATTTAATAGTATCTAATAAACTAAGCTTTTTCCAATCTTATTTTCGATCTTCACTATGAATACCTATTAGCTTAATTTAGAGTTTTAAAGAAATGTTTAAACTAAATTATCTTAAATAGTTTGTTATTTTAAGAAATTGAATGGTTTAAATTTGAATTAACATAGTTATAGAGGATAAATACAAATAAATATAAAAATTGGCTTCTGATTAAATAATTTCTATTTATACAAATATTTGATTATTCTAAATTAATTATTATTTACATATTTTAATTTATTAGAGAAATTAAAAATTAAATAAATAAAGATAATCTTACTAATTATTAAGCCTTTTACTAAATATAACTAATAACATTTCTCTTAAGCTTTCATTTCTAAAATTTATTGGCCAAATTTAATTTAAATTACTTCTTTACCTCATCTAATTTATTATTTTCATCTGTAAATTCTATGATTTTATTTGTATACTCTATTTTCTTTTATACTGACAACTAATATGAAGCAAAAATAATTAGTTAGGAACTAGATGAATAGAAAAATCTATATATATTGACTATTAAACTAACTTAGTTGAATTAAATTTTAAATACTTATTATTTAAATTAATGGCTAATTATCTATTACTAATCTATTTTAATTCTTATTATTTATTACTAGCATTTAGAATAACTATTAAGTATCTTTTATTTTAAATTTACTTAATTAGAACTACCTATATAATTAAATATATCCATTTATTATTTATAAACTCCACTCTAATAAAAAACATATAGTGAAAAATAAAACCATCATTTATTTAGAGCAATAAAATTAAATACTTAAGATTATTTTCTTATTTAGTACTTAAAATTTGTATACATTTAGATTTAACTTTAATTAGGAAAAGTATTAAAATAAAGATAAATAAAGATAATAATTAATTAAATTAGATTAATAAGGAGAAATATTAAACTTAATACAAAGACTATTCCAAGATAATTATTTAATATCTTATTATTTTATTTCTTATTTTAATATTAAAAACTAAATTAATACTTCAAATAAACCTAATTATTTAATATCTATTCAACCTTTAAATTTAAACTATTACTTTTTAAAGTATTAAAATTCATTTATTTATTATCTTTATACGATTTAAAAAGGTATCTTAATATTAAATTTCGATATTTTTAATTTTTAGAATAAGTCTAGCTATCTATAGTTATTTATAATTTCTATGATAGTTCAAGTTTGTAGATATTAAATTTAAATTTAAAATTATTGATATTTTTGCTTAGCTTACTTATAAAGAATGAAACTCCTAGAATATTTTTATATTTAAAATTTAAATATAATAATTAATAATAATAATCTATTTACGTGACTTTTTCTTTTGTTAGGTTAGTCACGGAATCACCTTATAAGTTTTCTCAAATGTTCATGGGTCACTCCATTCTTCTCTCGAATTACTTGAATCACATTCTTCTATTACGTATCGACTCAAGCTAATTTATTCCTTCTTTGAAAGTAGGAATCATGTTTCAGTCTTAATTAGGTCCAAACATTTGTCTCGTTCTTCTTTTTTGAGCGTTTACTATATCCAATAATAATTAATCTCCAGCCAATACCTTTTTCTTATAAAGTATTCCTTCTGGGGAACAGTATAACTTACACATGTCGTTTCATAACTTTGACTTGTTTATTTTTGTTTTCTCTAAAAGTGCCAGCAGTTTTTAAATATATGTCCATTTCTTTAACAAAAGAAGCATCTTGTTGTGTATTTTTGGAGATATTTCCTTATTTTTGACGTTTTCAACATTTTTTCAATTTTTAATATTTTTTCCGATTAGAAAAGGTTTTTGAATACTGCTCTTCCACTACCATAGGATCATTATGAGGAGAAATAAGTTATTTAGAATTATATTTTGCTTGATATTATCTTTAAGTTTTAACTTCGTTTTTTCCAGTTTTTAGAAGAGTTAAGAATTAGATGTTTTAGTGCTGATTTCCATTTTTAATAATTGATTTTCATTTTATAGTTGTTGCACAGTAAAAGTTAGAGAATCTAATCGTTAAATCAAGTCTAGAATTGATTGTCACAATTTTTTATTTTCAGCTCCTAGGAGTATATTTCAATTAGAGAGTTTATTAATCGATGTCCTGTTAATTTTTATTTGATTATTTCTTAGGAGCCATTTTATATAATGTATAAAAAGGATTAAACCTGATCTAAAGAAAAAATAAAATAAATAAAATAATGAAATACTAAAAAGAAGTATGCTTGCTTTTCTTAGAGAATCAGACCTAAAAATTTAAATCATGGAATTTAATGAAAAATTGAAAATTTTACTATATACATAGGCGAAGATAAAACTTCCTTGTAGAAGCTTTTTTGCATTTTCTGTCGCATAAAATTTTGTCAATTCGTCACACATTCTATAGTTTTCTTGTTTTTAAAGTTCCAATAACTTTAAAATTTTTGCATAAATAGTTAATTGAATAATTAATTAATTTAAACTACAAAAGTTTTTGGACCGGAAACTCCTTTCTGATTGCACGACCCGACGCTCTCTTTTTATGGAATAACGGGGATATCCTGTTGTGCTCCAGGCACAGCTGCTAGTGAGCTCCATCGCTATGAGCAGCCAGGCTTCAAGCCCCTACCAAGAGCAGATAATCTCAAAGACAACGCTCCCTTCAGAAAATGACTCTGACCAGGATTTTGTCAGCTTCAGGAAAGGAACTTGTTCCTAGCCATAAAACCAGAAAGTGTTGTCACGAAGGTCATTCTCAGCTCCCACCATCTTTTCAAATATAGTTATTTGAATAATAGAATCCTCACTTATTTACCTTAAAAAATTTTCTTTTGAGCATTATTTTATTTTTCAGGCGCTATTTTCAGTCAGTTTATATTTATTCGATTTTATCAATTTTTTCATATTTTCCTTAAAAATTTGATTTTTCCTTTGATCATTTTGACTAATATTTGAATGGGATTTTTTGGCAAATTATTATTCTGTAATATTTCCGCTTTATATTAATTATCTTCGCAGATGACATGTCTCCAAATCTAAATCTTCAATGTTGTGAGTAATTTTCTGATTCTTTATGATTGATTGGGGATAATTTCATTTTTTTCTGTCTTTTTTTCATTATTTAAATTTGATTCTAAAGTTTTTAATGATATCTGGGTTCTTCTATAGCCTGCACTCTTTCTAAATGTTTACCTTTTTGAAGAGGAAGAAATTTAGGGAGATTTCATTTTTTTCCCAATATTAAATCTCGATTACTTTTTTTGTGTTTTTTATCTAAATTTTAGTCAGCTTAATAGCTCTGCATATTTTAAGCCTAGAGAAAACTTTAAACTATATTAATCTTCATGATGTTTACTTACTGGTTGCAATTAAATAAAATTATTGCTTTACTAGTTAATTAATTCAAACGGTATCATAATTTTAAGATATGTTTCTTGATATTACTAATCTTAAAATCAAACTCTTTAGAGTAATTTCTCTAAAATAGCAAAAAATTATTAATCTATAACTAAATTAATCTATGGATCATCAACAGATACTTAAACTAGCATATTAATTTTAATAAAATAAAGGACTAACTAGCTTAAATAAATAGTTTATAAACTATGAAAGTTGCTAAGATTATACTAGAATATGAAATATAATTACTCTATAAATTTACCTAGTTTAATTATATAGATTAATAATATCTTAAATCTATTTCATTTAGTAATAGGATATTTATATAAATCATTTAAATATTTGCCTTACATTGCCATATTTAAAATCTATTTGTTGCTTTTATTAATTTTAAATAAAAGCAGGATAGAAATAATAATTTAATAGATTTTAAATAATTACAGAGAAAATAAAACTAAAACTATACTTAATATATATAACTTTGATTTAAAAGATAAATAAAGCTAATAAAATTAAAATTTATTAATTGAAATAGAAAACTTAAAGAAAATTAGATTATGAAATATTATAAAATAAATAATCTTTTAAGATTAAAGATAATCAATAATTAAAGCTTTATTTGCTTTAAAAATATAATGTAGTTTATAATTTTAAATATGTAATTATTATTGCATAAGCTTTAATTATTTAGATTTACTTAGAAAATTAAGTTAACTTCCCTTTGCTATAGATTATAATATGATTTATAATAAAGACACTTCAAAATTAAGTGTTCTGTGATTTGTATCTGTGGAGACTTTAATATTTCTTTAATATTTAATCATATGAAGCTCCTGCAAAATTATATTTAGGAATTTCAAGATTTAAAAATTTTTGGCTTACTAAAGATTATAGCATATAATCAAAGTTATCTTAGTCTTAATTTTCATAATTGAAAGCAGTTAAACGAATCGATTTTAAAACTAAAAAATTTCCTAAAAATTACTTAGTAGAAGAAGAATTGAATTCTCAAGTGAAATGATTAACTTTATAATGGTTGAATAATCTGAATTAAATTGAAGGAATATAAGAAAAAATAATCAATAAGTAAAGAAGGACTAATGAAAAAAATTAAATAATCACAACTTTATAAACATTGCAAAAAGAAACATTTATAATAGTTTTATTAATAAACCAAGCTATTAAATATTCTATTTAGAAATAAAGTATATGCATATTAAAAATTTATTTCTAAATTTAAAAATTAAAATTTTATTATTTTATTAGATATAATAATAATATTTTAATATTAACATTAAAAAATTAAAATTAAAATTTGCTTTGTTTATAAAATTTAGGATTTAGGAAGCATTTTATTTAATATTATTGGATAATTTCTTCTTTTTATAAAGATTTAAATTCTGTAATAGATTTATTTTAAATATAGTTTTATTTAATCTTTAATAAAATTTTTAAAAAATTGAAATGAAATTTAAAAATTATTTAGGATTTTAGATAGTTTTTAGATATAGAAAGGAGTTTTCTTTCCTTATTTTGATTATAATCATTTAATTGGACTTTTTATAGATCATAATCTTGTAATGAAAAGGATTAACTATGAATTATTGAGAAAAGCTAAAATCTCCTCATGCTACTTGCTTTGATTAATCTTTTAATGAACATAACTGAGATATTCTATTAATCTTTTTCTGAAAACAAGAATCATCATGAATAATGAACGTATACTCTATAATCATAGACTTCAAAACTCCTACCAAATCTGTCTAATCTTTTAGAAACGTTTTCTTCAAGATCTTGGATTAGCAAGGAATTTCGCCAAGGTTAGAGGTATAATCAGTCAATTAAAAATCTTGCTTCCTGTCATTCTTTTGATTATCTTATATATAATCTTAAATAATCTGTATTTTAAAGACATAAATTATTGTTTATTCCAGCGTATTTCCAACTAAAAAATAATTTATAATTTCCAAATCTTTTAATTTGCTGAGGTTTCTTTTGACCAATTTAAATGCACTCTTCTATTTATAAGGGTAGCTTCTTAATTAAATTTTAATAAATTTATATGAATAGTGAATGTTTTTAAAATTTTAGCTATATTAGATCTATTAAAAATTATTTGTTCTGCAATTACAAAAGTATAAAGGATTTTATTATTCAACTATTTAAAATTCTAAGTTATGAGGCTATATTTAATTGAATATCTCACGAAGAATTATGAGAAACATGTAATGAAAAGTATTAATAAATTATAATATTACTTAAATTAATTTCTAGCTTTAACTTTATTCTAATTAACTATAATTAATTTAAACTTAGTTTTATATAATTTTTAAGATTATTTTTGTATTTTTATTTATTTAAGCAAAGGAATTTATAGCAATTTAAATAACATTTTTTTCCTTTTGACAAAGAATGAGATAAATATTCCATCACTTTTTTAAATTAAAAACTTTAAAAGAGAATATTGTAAAATCGAGACCATTTAAAATGAGTTAATAACATATTGGAAAGAGCAGCTATAAATATAATTTTTAATATAACTTATAATTAACTATTTGAAGATAAAAGTTTATAATATAAAGTATTTATATTATTGCTAAATTATAAATTTTAATGCAATACTAAATTAAATGATTTAAATTAAAAATATTTAAGAACTATTAGCAAAATTAATAAACTATAGTAACTCTAATTATGTCTCAATTATGCTTTATTCAATTAGTTTTATAATTTTGTTAACTCATAAATTATAAAGTAAATGTAAATCTGTAATAGATAATTAATTTAATAATTAATTACCTAATTAGTAGATTTTATTAATAAAGCAATGTATTTAAACTTAGTACTAATCCTATTTTATTTATAAATAGTTAGCTACCAAATATTTTATATTTTTACTTATTAATAACTTGTAAATTATATGATTATGTATATTTTATTAAATTATTATATTATTTCAAAAATTAAATGCCACCGCAAGAAATACCTGACCTCTCTCAGGGAATACCTAAAAAAATTTTAATAAAAATCTAATTTAATCGAATAATCACCTTAGTCGGATAAAGGACTATAATCTCAGGAATACTTTGAATAAACAGTTCAGTAAAGGATATCAAATATATAAAGCAACATATTCTAAAGATTGAAAAAATAGATGAAGAACTAATCCTTTAATTTCCATCTATAGAAGATGCAATAAATAGCATATAATCGTAAATGGGATATAAACTAGAGGAGATTGATAAATAATTTAGTTAAATTCTATAAATGTTTAAATTTTAGCTTTCTTAATTCCAGTTTCAAATAAAAGAACTTTGAGAAAAATAGGATAATCAATAAGAAATATATAAAGAATCAAAGGATAAAAGGGAAGTATTCCTATGGATATCGAACTCAATGAATAATAATAAGCATTAGAGGATACGCTGTTATGTATTTTAATAGTAACATCATTATAATAGATTCTGGTGAAGAAACCAAATCTATGAAAGCAATAGAAAAAATATAATAAAAGACCTATTTCAAATATGGCCAACTCAAAAGGTTAAAATATAGGGGAAATTTTTTATAAAAGTAATATTAAGAATTTTAAAAGTAATTTTTAGATGTAAAAGACTTAATCGTTAAATACAAATTATAAATACGGATAGCTGACTAATGAAATCCAAAGCCACCCTTCAGTTTAAAAGAAGAATTTTTCAAATTTACTGGATGCAAAATCTAAATTTTGAAGCTATTAACTCCTTTCAACCATTTTTAAACGATTATTATAAATTATTTTTTATGATGTATCTTTTATTAAAAATGTATCACTATAAACTTTAGCATTAAAATAAAAAAAATTGAATTTTATAATTAAAAAATAATACATAATAGATGAAAAATAATAATTATATATTTAAGCTTATAGCTCTAATGAATTTGAATAGGAAATAAGGATTTACTAAATATATTAATATTACTTAATGAAAAATAATAATTTTAATAAATTAATTTGAATATTTTAATTAATAATTTTATAATTTATTATATATGCTACTTTAGCTTCCAAAGTTTATTTATTTATTTTATATTACATTTAATTTTTATTTACATACATATTTTAATATAAATTCATAAATATACTTAAAATAATTACATTTCTTTATTTAGAACTTTTTACATTTCAAAATAAGCTAAAGATAATTTGATGAATTAAAGGTAAAAATGAATTATTTATTTATTTAATGTTCATAAATATTTATTAAGATAAATTAACTCTTATAAATAAGAAATGCTATTACATTTAAAGCAAAATTTAAGCTATAGATAAATGTAACTATTAATTGCAAAGCTTTTAAGCAATCCCTAATAAAAAGTACTAATTTTATTTAAAATAGCCAATATTTACAAATGTATTAGTTTTATATATTCATAAATAACTAAAATCATTTTATATTATAATTAATAAAAGCATATAAATAGAAAATAGCAAAGAATCAAAAACCTAACAAAGAAAGACTATAGGATAACCCAGATTAGCTCAGCAAAAACAAAAGTCACTGGAATTTTCGTCATCAAATGAAGGGAAAAGATTACAAAGTAGTTAGTCAACACCTCAATAATAGGATAAGAAAATGATTTCGTATATGGGTTGGGTGACAAATTAAAAACATTTTCTTAACAAGCAGGATGAGTTTATCTGCAATATTACATAAAGAATAAAACTTCTGACAGATTTAAAAAAATCAAACTTAGAAAAATTGTACTTAAAAAAGTAACTTGCTAAAATAAAGTAATAATTGGAGAACAGCTTTGACGTTAATCTTAATTCAACTAAATAGAGCAAGTTCCTAAGATTACTGAAAAATCTAAGACTGAGATAATGATTAGTTAATCAAATTTTTAAGGAAAAATTAAAAGAACTAAAATAATAAGAATATTGGATAAACTTGAAAACCTTATTCTTCCAAAATAAAAACAGAAATAAAAGATAAAGAATCTCCGATATTGCAAATTTTCCCAATATCTAATAAAACAATACTTTTGCTTATAAAAGACAAGAGGATTAGATAATCTGAAGAGAATTAGCATGAATTTTTATAAATAGCAATAGAATCTACAAAAAGCAGATTGGAGATAGAAGAGATCTAAATCAGATAGGGTAAATTAGTAGCTATACACATAAAAAAATGGGCGAAGAATCCAATCTGATAAAAAATAAATATCTGGAACTGGTTAAATACATGGAAGGCAAATATTTCTTAAATTTTTAGTTGATAATAATTATTATTACTAATAAACATTTAATTTCATAAAAAAGGGTAAATTTATTTATTTTTTAAAATTTTAATAAAATAATCAATTAAATATTTCTTGCTAATGTTATTGAAAATAAAAAATATTGTAAAATATGAAATTGAGCAAATATCTAGAATTTGATTGAAAAATGATAAAAATTATCTTAAATTTAATTATAAGATAAAAAGAATAAATTTTAAATGGAAAGGGTTATATTCTGTATTCTTTGTATTTTCTTTAAAGAGGTTAAAATCTTTGAATAATAATTATTATTATTAATTATAGTTATATCACCTTCAATTAGGTTTATCACTAAATAAATGATTAAATTTATTGAAAATAATATTCCTAGCAGAAAGCTTCAAAGTCTTACTTATTTTTGTTATATTATGACGTATCAACTTGTGCTCTTTTTCGCCTATCTTGATTTTAGATATTGAATTGAAATTCAAATTATACCAAATATTTATTAATATTTACATCTTTAAACTTCCTTAAAACTAGTATTAAAATATTTTCCATTTATTATCTTAAATATATAAATACATCCTAAGAGTAACATGCAGATTACTTATTTTATTTCAGAGTTTCTAATTTTCAGCCTTTTGCTATTTTGAAACTCTCAGAAGAATCTTAAGAAATAGCCAGTCTTTTTATAATACTTGCCTTTATGTCTTTTTTCTTTCTTATTGTCTATATGGTTGTAATTCTATCTCAATGCCAATGGAATTATTAAGGATAAGCTTTTAAAAATAAATTTTCAGAGATCTCAAAATTGATTTATCTTTTGTCTTTATAATAAAATTGCATAATAATAATACTATCTAATTCTAGTGATATCACGAGGTTTTTGCATCACCTCAATAAAGTTGGAGAGGAAATCTGAATCCAATTTCGGCCAGTCGTCTTTTTCTTAACCTTAACCTTTTTCTTAATCTTAACAACCTGGAATTCAAGCAGGATATGACGAGCAGAAGAAATCCTAAAAGGCGATTCACGTAATAAGTCCTACATCGGAGGAAAAGCCAAAAAGCAGTTGAAATCTGCTCTTTACCAGGAGGTGTTAGAATTTAATCCTTCATGCCAGATGAGCATGGAGTAGCTCATCAAAGTGGTGCTGCACCTCCAGGAAGATATTTGGAATCTGAGGAAGGATAATAAGAAGCTTATGAAACATTTCAGCCTAGCGGAAGGAATAGAATCCAGACTTATATCCTAAGAATGAGAACTAAGCACTTTCTGAAGCATATCCTAAGACCAGAATAACTAATTCTAAAATTAGCTTCAGAAACAATCTGATCTGAGTAACAGACTGGAAAAATTAGAAAAGAAGCTAGACGAACAAAGGGGAGATCCAATGATGATTGAAGAGACCAACATGAAGACTTGTGTTAAACCACAAAAATTAGTGAAGAATTGTTACTACTGCAAATCGACAAAATATTGTGAAGACGCTGGAAGAAATTCCAAAATTTCAAGACGTAGTACTGGAATAAATAAAGGAATGCAAGCACAGCATAGAAAGAAAAAACAAATTAAGTAGAGACAAATCAGAGAGAGATTATACTTAAATGAATTATATTTCATCTACAAGAGAAAATCTGATTAGAAATGAAGATAGAATTGGAAATGACATGAGCAATGTGAGGAGAGAAGAAGAGAGACTTTTAAAATTTTATTTTTAATACCGGATCAATCTGGAGTCCAGCATGAAGAGGTGAAAATCCCCAATAATTGCTAAAGTTAATTTATCCAATTATTATTATTCTAGTGATATAACCTTCAATTAAGTTCATAACTGCCTAAAATATTATTATTTTTGTAATAATAATATTCATTTTAAGTTTTCCGTTTTAGGGATTTCCAACCCCGTCAGGAATACAGTAGTTCATGCTCCCTGCTGTTAAATATAAAAGTTCGGGTCCTCCAATTCTAGCAAGATTGGAAATTCGGATTTTTCCAGGTTTTCCCTCCTTTAACTTGCTTTGTTTCCATCTTAATCTTGTATATTGAACCATCCGGGTTGCAATACATTCTTTTTATTCTTGCTTCTTCTTTTTTCTTCTTTTTTTGTTCTTTTATCCAATAGTTTCTTTATTTCTATTAGAATTTCTAACACTTCCGATAAAAATGTCATACGCTTCCACAGCAGAAACATTTCTTTTTTATTTTGAATTATTTTCCTTGATTTGCTTGCTCTTTCTAGACTTCGATTTCCATTTGTATAGCTCCAGTTTCGCTTTACTCTTTCTTAAAAGTTTACAATTTCTCTTCTAAATTTCCGAGTCTGTTATCCAGTTCAGTCTGTTTCTAAAGCTAATTTTAGGATTCGTTAGTCTGACTTTGTGAGATATTCCAAAAGGCGTTAAGATCTCTTTCCTAGGACATAAGTCTTGACTAATTCCTTCTGCTAGGTCTAGCTTTGCCATCAGCATATCATTGTCCTTCTTCAATCTCTTGACCTCTTCCTGTAGGTTCAGTACCACTTTGATGAGCTACTCCATGCTCATCTGGTCAGAAGGGTTGAACTCTGATACCTCCTGGTGGAGAACAGACTTCATCTGTTTCTCGCTTGAGGTTGGAGTTTCCGTGTGTATATTCTTCAAGGTTGGCTTTCGTTCGTTTTGTTAGATTCCAAGTTGTTAGTTTAGTGTTGGTTAAGTTATGATAGAGAAGATTGTTAAGATTATTAAGACTTGGTTTCTTGCTTCCTCCCTTCCTTTTTGGCTTAGAAAGAGGTGGTATAGAAGCCTGATTTGAAACCTTCAACCATTTTTAATTAATTATTATTTTTATAATAAATTATACTTCCAATCATCATCTAGATCATTTTCTCTATGCACATATCTATTTGTAATGCATTGGTCCTTTTTTTATTTGGTATCTTGCTTCAGTCGGCAATAATTTTTGGCCTCTTTTTCATTGTAAAATTCAATTTTCATCAAGAATTCACTTCCTTTATACATATTTTTTCTATAAAATAGTTCTTTTTAAGTGCAGTATAGACTAATTATTGACTTTCATATCTTAGAACTATAAAATTTTGATTTTTATATGAATCTGCAGCATTATTTTAAAATGTATTCATATTTATTGCAATTCCAGCATTACTTTCTTCTCTTTAGAAGAAATTTTAATTAGCTAAATATCTGCTCCAAATCCATGGAATCATCAGATATATACTTTAAGACATAAACTTACAGCTAATAAGCTGAATTAAATATTGAAATAGATTTTATAACAAATGGTATATAAATGATGAAGAAAGCTTAATATAAAGTAATTAAAATAAATTTATAAACTATACAAATAAAGTTTATATTACATACTTAATCTAAGAAGTTTACTATTTTTTAAATATAGCATTAATACTTTAATAATTAATATTTAAAACTTAAATTTTAAAATTGATAAGCATAATATAAATAACTTCAAAATCTAGTGAGTAAAATTACTATTTTTAAGTAGATTTAATTAAATAGTTTAAATAAATTAAAGATAAATTATATAATTAGTTTATTACAAGAATCTGAAATAAGTTAAATATAATAATTATCTTCTTTATTATATAATGAAATAAGTTTCTTCAAAAATATCCTAAAAATATTTTAAAATAAAAAAGTTGTAAAGAGTTAAAATAAAATTTAGTTAAAAGAAAATTAATTATTAATAAATAAATTTTAATTAAACATTTTATTTTTAAATTTAACAATAATAATTTTGTTTTAAAAACTAGGAAATTAATCTTCTCATATTCAAAGTTTTTTTAAACTATTTATCTATGGAAGCTAGATCAACATTTGGTTAGTAATTTATAAGTAATTTCTTTAAAAAATTCCTATAAAATAAATTAAGAATTTATAGTTCTTAATATTTAAATTAACTTTTATAAATCTAACCCATAATAAACAAGTTAGTTAATATGAAAAATAATTAAATTAAATAGCTTAAGATTAATATTAAATTTAAGATATTAAACTTAAATATGATTATTTTATATAGCAACTATAGCAGCAGCATAATAATTTTAATGAAAGAATAATCATTTTTTTTAAATATATTAATATAAGAATAATTCAAATTCTTTAAAAATAATTTTATTTGCTCATAATTTAATAATTTTTAGTTATAGCTATTGTTTTTTAGTAGTTGTTGGTATTAACTAAAAATTGCTAGATTTATATTTATAATCATTTGCAATATTTTTATTTTTATTTTTATCTTTATCTTTTTATTTATTTTATTTTTTAGCTTTATTTGATAATTTAGTAATTAAAAGTATAAAAAGATAAACTTAACTTAAAAAAAATTAATTAATTTTTTATTTTAAAATAACCTTCTTTTAGTTTAAATTTAAATAATAAATTTTAATAAATTTTATTTAGCTTTTATGAATTTAACTAGCTTAATTTGCTATAAAAATAGTTGCTTTTGTATTTAAAAACTTTTTAGTCATTATTTTATTTAGTATATTTATCTAATATTCTTAATTATTAATATCGAATTATTGCTTTTAAATTAACTAAAATTTCAATTATTTCATTTTTTAATTGCTATCATTAGTCTTTTTTCTTTTTTATAATACTGTTTAAGTTATTTATTTATAAAAATAATTATCTTTTTCTAGTTTTACTCTCAAAGTGAGATTTAAAAGTTATTTTTTTAATTATTTTGTTTATTATATTTTCTAATATTTTAATTTAAATAAATAGAACTATGATTTCTTATTAATTTTTTATTGTTAATTTATCAAATCTAATATTAGATACCTTTTAGTTAGATTTATTACATTTAAATAATTTAAAAAGCAAGGTTTATCTTAATTAATACTCTATATCTTTTTTCGATTATTTTTGGAAGTTATTTTTAAAGATAAATGTTTTAATAAATCCTTATAAGATAAAGCATTCTTTAAATAAACAAATGATTGTAGTAATATTTGATTATGTTTATATCTAATGGTTTTATTTGCTTTTTAATTTGAATGTATTAGCTTACTCTTTATACTACTTGTTGTTATATTAGCAAAAGTTAAATTTTGATGTTTTTGCTTTATCTTTTTATTTTTTACTAAACTCGCAAGTATTATTTTTAATTTTAAAGTGGTGTTTTCTTTAATATATGAGATTAGAATTGATTTTTGTTGATATCCCTTTACTTTGATCATAAATATAGACTTAATAAGAAAATTGATTATAAATAGATAATTAGAATGACCTATTTGTTTTTAGGGTTGAATTAAATAGTTAGCTTTGATTATACTTATAAATAAATCTGTATAATTAAGAAAGATTTTAGATTAAATCTAGTATTAAGTTTATATAGCTTGCTTTATTTTTTAGTTTAGCTATTCTTTTAACATTTTTGATTCTAGCTATTTTAAGCTTTTTAATTAGGTAAATATTATCCTATTCTCTTCAATTTAATTTAACTTTTTTCATAAATACAAATGCTAAAGCATGCTTAAACTATTCTGTATTAATAAGTTTTAGAGACTTTAGTTAGCTGATATGAGAATAATTAAGTCTAGAGCATTAAATAAAAATAATTAAACTTATTAAGCTTCTTAAGAAAATTATATTATATATTTAATTAAAATCCCTCTAATTACTTAATCAACATCATTATGAAATAAATGTTTATTCTTTCATAAGCTATTCATGTATTATTAAATCCTTCTAGATAATTAGCTGCTTTTATGATAAAATATAGAAATAAAATGATTTAAGATATAAGATGGGTATAATCTAAAATAGAAAAGTAACTATTTCATTTAGTAAAAATGATACTTTATTTTAATACTTTAAAGATCTTAGACTTGATAATTCTTAATATACCTAATTTTAGTGTAATAAATGAAAATAATTGAATTAGAAATAGACTTTCATATAGATTTGTTAATTATTTATTTTAAAATAAGTCTATGTAAGCTAAAGTTATTTATAAAGTAATTAATTCCTTAAATTATTATAAAAATTTAATTTATAATATATCTGAAATTGCTTTAAAGCTATTTAGCCAACTAGAATTTAATTGTTTAAATAATATAAGCTATTATTTGAATGATAAAATCCTTTATAATGATTAAATAATTTATTAAGCAAAATACTAATAATATTTATAACTAACTAACACTTAAATTAATTTAGTTTAATTATCTAGGGAATTTAAAAAAGATACAAATAGGAATAGAAGTTAGAAAGTTATAATAGCAATCTTAAAGTCTTGAATATTTTATTTTTATTGTTTATTATAGAATGTTTAAGATATCAAAATACATTTGATATATAGCATTTTCCTTTAATTCTTAGTATTAGATTTGACTATCTAAATTTATAAAATGTAAAACATTTAGTATGATATTTACTAAACTGTTTAAATTAAGAAACAATAATTCAAATTTAGCTTGTATTTATTAAAGAGATATTATTTGATAGTTATATGAGCAAGTTTCAAATTTCTAAGCTTGTAGAATTTAAAATTATAAGTAAGCATATTACTATTAATACTCTTAGAATCTAAATAACTAATCTATAAATATCAATTTCATATAATCATTAAGAATACTATCATTCATTTATTATTATTATCAGAAATCATCAACTAATTGGCGAAATTAAAAGCACCAGGACCTGATGAAATACAAGTAGGCACAATATTAGTAGGCTGGAAAAAACTAACAGAAGTAACATGTAAAATGATAGTTAAGATGATTTAAGAGAGAGTAATACCTTAAGAGATGAAATAATAATACATAATATTAATATACAAAAAAGGAGGACAGATGAACCCGGTGAATTATAGACCAATCTCTTTACTGAATCATGCTTTAAAAATAGTAGATGCATGAATTTTCTAGCAACTATAAGGATATCTGCATAATGATGAAAGCGAATATTAATATGGCTTTAAAAAAGGAAAATCATGCTCACTATAAATTTTCAACCTAAGAACAGTATAAGAATGATCAATAAGGAACAAAAAAGATGTTTTCGTAATATTTGTTGATATTAAAAAAGCGTACGACTCGGTGCAAAGAAAAGATATATAAAAGTACCGGAATAGATAATTAAACTCCTAGCAAACTTCTACTTTGAAGAAGAAATTAAACTTAAAATCAATGAATAAATAGCAAAATCATTCACGACAAATAAAAGACTAAAACAGGGAAGCATAACGTCGTCAAGACTATTTAACTTAATAATAGCAAGACTTCTCCATAGCTTGGAAGATTAAAAGCTATGAATTACGATAGACTTTAAAAACTAAGAGGGATGAACACAAGAAATATATGAAAGATGCTTTGCATATGCAGATGACCTAGCCTTAATAAGTGAATGAGAATAATTAGAGAAGTAATCAAAAATTTAACCTCATGGGCAGAAAAATACAAACTGGAAATTGCAGATAAAACAAAATGAATGATATGAAAAGCAGCAGAAAATAGAAACTGAGAAAATATAGGCAATACTATTGAGGTAGGAAACTTAAGAATCGAAAGAGTAACGTCCTTTTAGTACTTAGGGCATATAATAGAAGAAACCATCAGCTTTGAAAAACACATGGAGAACAGACTAGAAGTAGCATAAAAGATGTAAACATGAATACTGGGTAAAATAACAATAAATAAGGGATTAACACCATATAACGCAGGAATAATGATAAAAACGTTCGTAAGCTCAGTATTCAGCTATGAGACAGAAATTATCCCATGTTGTGAATAATTTGTAGGAAAATAAGTGATGGAACAATTAGAAATAATATAGAGAAGATCTTTACGAGCAATCATAGATGCCCCTTTCTAAGTGTAAAATGAGATGCTAGAATACGAGTTACAGTTTATGAAATTTAAACATTACCTATGGCAGAAAACGCTGAGATTAAGAGGCAGACTAATAGGTAACTAAGGAAAAACAGTAGATGGATTAATGTTCGACCTAAGTAAAGAAGAGAACTTTATTTTTGAACAATACTGCACGACAATAAAATTAGAATTAAAAATTGAAGACAAAAATATATTTATAGATGATGGTAATAATAATCAAAAAGGGAAGAAAAACATTAATCGTGCAATTTGAGAACATAGAGTATACGTAGAAGATAGAGAAAGAATGGAGTAAATGATAACAACTCTACAGTATAGAAAAACATGATTTGATGAATATGTAGTAGGACCACCCAATTACCTGAGATACAATAAAAATAGAAAAGAAGAAATATGCTACATATTTAGAATAAGAACGAGATGTAATGGGAGCCAGGATTGTTTAAAAGAAAGACACCTAGTTGCGGCAAGCAAACCCCCTTTCTGTAATGATGCAAGAGAAAACGAAAGGCATATCATAGAAAAATGCTCAGAATACAAAGAAAGTAGATAAATATGTATTAGAAAGTTAAGAACAATAGGAGTAGAAAGACAAGGAATGGAACTATTTGATATAATATGAGGTACGGTAAAATTCTAAAAATTCATAAGAACCTAAGAAGAGTAAAAAAGAGCTAAAACTGACTTGATAATAAAAGATTATATAAAAACATATTAGAAAAAAGAAAAAAAGGATACTTAGAAAAGAAAATTGAATGAAAAAAAGAAATAGGAAAAGATTATAGAGCAGGAAAAGGATAGTTTTTATGAGTTTATAAAAGCTTGATTAAGAAGAAAAGAATTAGAAACGAAAATTAGCAAAGTATGTAAAAAAAAATAATGGACGCTTGTAACAAAGAATCAATAAAACGTAGATAGATAGAAGACAGAAGGACAAGAGATATTGAAGAAGAAAATGATGAAGATATGGAACTAATAAGAGAAGAATTTCTATTTCCTGAAGGCCTACTTGAAATAGACATGTATTGAAACTTTTATTAAAGAGCTGCGCACCAACGAGGTGCTACGCGCTCTATAATCAAATTTATTTATTTATATCAAATTATTATAGGAACAAGCTAATACTAAAAGAACAAACCTATATTTTAGAAAAAACCCACCAGGATATTTATAATCTAGAGATTTTAACATCACCAAATCTTTAGTACCAAAAACCTTTAAAAAGATCCAGCACTACAAAACTAATTAAGATCATCAAATTATTTTAAGAATATAATTATTAAGATTATTATAAGAGTATTAGATGTGCTTAAAAAGAATTCTATGCTAAATGTTAATAAGAACTTTAAGATTTAAACATAATTCAAAGCAAAAGAGCTTAAAGTATATTTAATTTCCTTTAAGCATGAGATTATTAAGAAAAAGCTTATTTAATAACACATTATTTTTAGAGAATTAGTCTGAAGAGAAGTCCTCAATTTAATTTTTAATGAGAATATAGTTCTATTAAATAATGTAAGCCTAGCTATATAGAAAGAATATTTAATTCTATTAATTTTTTTAAAGAGATCATATAAGAAAAAGTCATAAAAGTTTTATCATCACAGATTTTTTTCCAAATCTTCAATCACAGGGAAATTAACTACATCTTGAATTGGTTGTTTCTTTTTTATTACACTTTGCTTCGCTTTTTTAGTTTTTTTTATTTTTTTTGCTTTTTTTGCTTTTTATACTTTTTTATCTCCTTCTTCTTCTATTTCTCCTATTTCATCTATTTCTCTTTTTTCTTCTTTTTCTTCTTTTTCTCTTATTTCTCCTATTTCTTCTACCTCTTCTATTTGATCTTTTTTTAATTTTTTTTCTTTTTTAACTTTTTTTATTTTTTTTACTTTTTTAGGCTTTTTGTCTGTTTTTTCTTTTTTTTCCTCTAATCTAAAATTAAGAACTTACATCTAAAGAGTATTAGAACATTTCATTTCTTCTGATTGCATGCTTTAAATGGATTCTTTTTATTAAGATTAATTTTTTTAGGCTCATTTTTATACACTTGTTGAAGTAGCTATTATATTAAATAAGTTTTCAGTCTGGAGTTGATCAAATTGCTTATTTTCTTTTTGAGGCAACTATAAAATCTCAGGCTATACTTCTTATAATGAAATTTATGAAACATTAAGTGTTTTTTCTCGATCTCTATCAGAATTACTTTATGTTAGTCTAGATTAGTCATCAGGAAATGTTTAATTTAACTTTTTTAACTTTTTAATTTATCTTTAAATTCTACATTAGTGGATTATATCACTTATTGCGCAGCAAAAAAACATTATTGCGGCTATAACGAAAAGTAAGACTGAACATGTTATGACTACAAGTCCAAACTTTTCATATTTTTCTGAACTAATAAGCATTCTTTGCCCACTTTAAGCTCCTTCAGTTACTATATAACAATAGAAATTTGTTGAAAACAGCACAGTCACCCAAATCTCAAGCACTAAAATAGTTACAAAGTTCAGTTTGCTTGTGAAAGGCCTATACTTAATCAGATAGAAAACTTAAGCCAAGTTAGTCAAAACCATCATTGTGATTTAAGCAATAGGCCACTAAGCAAAACATGTAATGATGATGGATAAAATAATTCTTCTTATGCTGTAAAATGTATAATATAGTATGGGAAACATTCCACTATTTAATTTAAGCTCGTCAAACAGAGGTAAATGAGAGACATAATAGCTTCCAACTTCTGTACTTGTATCTAGAATTTAGATTTCATCTTTATCTTTACTAATTTTTTAGAACTCAAATGCCTTTTTTGTAATTACAATGCAAAATCCTACTGAAAGCATCTAAAATAAAAAACTTACAGAGAAAATAATAGAAAGTAAGAAGTTAATAATGTTAAATGCATTGCTGAAATTTGGATGACTTAGTTGTAGATAAACGGAAATATTTATATCAAGCAATTTTGTCAAAAGTAAGCTGAGAAGCATTCTATGTTTCACAAGCTTCAAAAATAATTTTTTAAATATCTTTTCAAATAATTTTATCTTGAAAATAATAGGCATAATCATATAAACTACTAGCACGCACGCAATGTAAATAAAATGCAAAGCAAAGTTACACAAAAAGGAATAAACTGTATAATTCTGAATAAGCCAACAGTATATATCAATGCTTTAGTGCTCAATTTCATTTTAATCTACCAGAAAGAAAGCGTTGTCTTTGCCTGCGAAGGGCATTTTACTATTTGCCAATGAGAGATAGAAACCATCTAAATTGTTTGGCTTCTTTACATTAATTAATCCATTTATACGAACTAACTAAAGAGCTACTATTAACTAAAATATTTTTTAAGCAGCCTGAGGAAGATACAATCCAAAGAAACTTGCACCAATAGAACTCAAAGTTCACGCTATTGCAGTGTACAAGAAAACAGTTTCAAAAGTGACGGAGAATTGAATATAATTTTTTTATCATTAAGGAATATCAAAATCTGATAGTGATTAAGGAATTATGGATTCTCTTTTCTCAGTTTCATTCGAAATAATGCATTATGAGCTTTCTAAAATATAGTTAGCTCCACACTCATAGCATTATTTTTGTTGATAGCTACAGTTTACGCAGTTTTTAAAAAGTTCTTCACAATCAATGCAGGTTCTATTACCGTTATCAGAAGTTGATTCAGGACATGTTTTGTAGCATTCATTTTTATAAGATCTCATAGTATAATTGCACTCTTAGCTTTAGTTTTATGTTTGATTTTAGTTATTAGTATCATTATTATTTGTATCTTTTATTTCTGAACATAGATTATTCTAATCTATCTGAAATCCTTCTTCACACTTTAAGCATATCTTTTATTCACTGCTACAGTTTTAGCAATTAGGAATTTCTTAGTTACAAAAACCACACTATACGTTTTAAAAGTAGCTTAGTCCTTCAGGATTCTTACTACAGTCTATGCAAGATACATTCATATCATCATAAGTAAACTAAGGACATTCTTTTACACATTTTCCATTATAAAATTTGCTCTAATCATCACATTGAATACACTAGTTCTCATTTAAGCAACTCTTACATTATGGTATAGATTCATTACAAGCTTTACATTAACCTTTCTAGGCTATTTAAAATCCAACTTCGCATTGTATACATTCCTTATGCTAACTTTTACATAAATTGCAATTAGGAATTTCTTGAGTACATAACTAGCATTCTGTATTCTAAGTATAATTCTAATGAGTTTAAGGACATTGATTTATACATAGATTGTTTAGAAGAATTGAATCAGGAAAGCATCTATCACATAGTTACTAATAATGATTACATTCTTTACAATTATTTACTTTACACTTGTTACATGTTATATTTGTATTATATCCTTCTTCACACTTAGTACACTAAGTTGCTTACTAATTACATTCTAAACATCTTTATAGTGTCTTATTACATGCTTCACATATATGATCCTAGTCTAAATCTTACTGGTTATTTAGACATTACTCTTTACATTTCCTTTCTGAAAAGTAAAATGATTAATCATTGCATTCACATGTATTAATTGATTTATTTAAAGTAGCATTTTCTCCACAAGATAAACAATTATACATTCCAGGACCAAAACATGTTAAACAAGTAGGATAACATTCTTAAACTGAGCAATCTTAAGATTAAGGACTAAGACAATATTTACTCTAACTAAAGCATTAAGTGGAACATGGATGCTATTAAAGCATCTATTGAATAAGTAATTTAGTGAATGCTACGTTATTTTTATAGAAACGAGGCTAAAATATAGATCCATTGAAAGATTAAGAGGGATGAAAAGGATTTCCTAAAGTAATATTTTGGTTTAGTTGAAAATGAGGAAATAGGAAAATGAGAATATCTTGAGTACACTGTATTTGATTAGACTTTAAGAATCCTACACATAAAGTTAGCTAATACTAATTTTAAGTTTAAACTATTTAACTCAAAGAAAAACTTATAAACAATCAATCATCTACAGACTATTACTTATTTGCTAAACTTTTATTTGCTAAAACTTAATTTTAGTCATATAAGTTAAATTCTATTTAATCAGTCACAGAAAGCAAAAACTAGAAATTAGTTCCATCTATACTTAATATTTATCCTTAACTATATTCATTAGGCTATAATCATACACTAAAACCAAAAGATTAATTAGAAGCTTAACTAGGATCATAGTCATAAAAGCTAAAGGATTAAGATAGAGATTATCATAAGTTTATTGTTTAGTTATTGGATATCAAGTCTATAAACTAAGGTTAGCATTCATTGTTTGATAGAGTAAATCCTTAATCACACTAGTAACATGAAGTACCATCTTTACTACATTTAATACAGCTTGGAATAGAAGTATCACATTTATAGCAATTGAGAGTTGATTGATAATAGAAATCTTAGGTACAATCATTTACACATATTCCACTTTAAAATATTTTATTTGGATCTTAACAACTACAAGTCTAAGTATTATAATCATAAGTACTAGTTACATCACATTCATAACATACTTATTCTTAATCACATCATAAACAAGATGGATCACAATCATTTGATAAGCAATCTCATTCTTAAGGACCTTTACATTTCAAAGATAAAATAGGACATGTAAATAAGCAAGGATAATTATCATAAACATATTAGAAGTCTTAACTTTTCATATAGTAATTATAAGTATAAAACCTTGTTTAATATAAAGTTCCTTAAAAGTTTTCTGAAGATGATGATGATCCTAAATAAATTATTTAATCATCTTCAAATAAAGGTTATACTATACTTTATGTGATATTAGCTAGAACAACCAAATTCTTATTGAAAGGAACTATATAACTTTCTATATTTGTTCCTATATTTACTGAGAAAGCTATAAATATTCATTCCTCACAAACAACTGATTAAGTAAAGATAAGAGGTGAAGTTGATCCTATTTAAATAGTTAATTCTGCTTTTAGAGTATTAATGCTATAAGATACTTTTAGAATATTTGATTATTAAGTAGATAAAATAACTCCATTATTATTACACTAAGATATTCAAGTACTAAATCCAAAAGATTTATTAGAGTTTACATTTGATGCTAAATATCCATATTATTTAAATGTTTCTTAATGGCTTCTTTAATTATTAAGTTCATAAACATCTTATAAAGAAGGTAATAAACTAATTCACTAGAAGAAGCATTTATTATTTACTCAGATTAAGCCATTATCACATTTAGTACAAATATTTCCTATTTCATTACATTCTTAACAATTAGCAATTACTTTAGAGCATTCTTCACATATTTTATCCTTATTTTTATCTTAATTTTTACAACTACAATTTTATACACAATCTCTATTTTCAAATTTCCAATCTACATTATTACATTCACATCTTCCAGTTATATACTTACCATTCTATCCACAATCTAAGCATTATACATTACTAGATCCAAAACAATTTAAGCAACTACTATCACATTCACCTAAGCAATCATTTAGTTATGGACTTCCACAATATTTACTTCCACAACTTTAAAAGCAAGGATTTTCAAACCAAGCACTTCTATAAAACTCACTCTAGTTTTTATATTTATCATTTGCATAAAATCTCCCTTATAATATACTTCCTTACAAGTTATTCTATGCATTAGATTATTCGCCAAAACATACTTAGTCATTTAACTCAAATTAAGGATATTAGATCTATATTAATACTTCAGCTTCACAAGTTTAAGTTACATCTTCAAATATTCATAGACATGGTAGTCAGCTCTAAGGATTTTATGATGAAATTCCTAAGAAAAATCATTTGCTACATTAAGTTTAGTCTATTTGTTTCTATACTAAAGTAAATTAACTTTATTAAAGAGTTAAAGTTACTGTTATTTATTGCTTGTTATATTTAACTGAAATTTACTACTTATTTTACTAACTTACTGAGTCATAGATTTATAAAATTACTCCATTGAATAAACAGTTTTAATCTTCAAATCATAAGGAAATAGAAAAAGCCTTAGTAGAGTGTAAAGATGGATCATATTATAAAAAGTCGTTAAATGTTTTGCATATTGTTTAACTTTTTTAAATAGCTTAAGGAATTTCTTTATCTGTTAAGTTTATAAAAGGATATTAAAAAGTAGTTACTTGTGTGCAACTTAATTTATCTTAGGATAAAGTATAACCTGGTAAGCAAGTTAAGCACTCTCATTAAGTAGTAACTTAGCAAGTATCACAATTAGCTATTACTTTACTACAATTGGTACATGCTCCATTAAGTTAATATTAATTACTTGAACATTAACTTACACATAAAGCTTCTGAAACTAGTTTATTAGTTGAATTAGTTGTACAGTTGCATTTATTATTTCCAAAAAAATCAAAATAATTCATAGTAATACATTTTAAACAATCACTAGATGAAGTTCCTTTACAATATAAGCAAGATTTATCACAAGTATTTCCGCAACTATCTTTAACAGGAGAAGTACACATTTGATTAGGACAAGTTGGTAAGCAAGGATTATACAAATAAGCTAAGTCTTATATGTCTGCTTTTGAAAGTTCAGCATTTAAATTGATGTAATATCTGTGAGTGATAATTTATCCTTCAAAGTTTTTAGTTTTGTCTTTACTTCCTAATCAAAGATTTCCAGCTGTTGAATGACTTACAATTCAATTTGCATTTCCAAAGGAAAAATATTAGCAATCAATTGTAGTATAAAGTTTAGTAGAGCAAATTTATAAATCATATTAGTTTTAAATAAGTTTTTGATAATTTATCAAATTATGACTTATAGCTAAAAATTATCAATCACAACAAGGAGTACTAAAAGTATAGGTGAAGAATTTAGCTGGACCACCTGCGCTCAAATAAGTAGTATAGTTAACTTTTAAAATGTTTAAGGAGCAAATAATTTCAATTTTAGTAAATGTAAAAGGAGTTATCTCGGATCTTTCGAAAATAGTTCCATTTGAGCAATCTTTATTTTTAAATCAAGCACTCCAACTCGTAAATTTATAATTATCTATAGAAAGATATGATATTCCATAATTTGTATCAATTGACAAGCTATTAGATTTTGTCTTATCCATTGTATAGATATAATTATCACCACAACAAAGTTAACTTGCAGCTGAAGTTCCACAGCATAAATTGATGAAAGAGGGAACAGCTTAAGCTTAATAGTTATAAGTAATGATAAAAAGTAAAATAAAGCATATAATTCCCATAGATCTAAAAGAAAGGTTTTGATTTATTTATCTCTTAAATGTTTCCATTTATTTATAAACAATTAAAAGTTGGAATCCTACTGTTCGATTTAAATTTAAAGAATAAACAATTTTAAATTTGAAAATAATTTTTTTAATTAATTTTAACGTCTAAAATTGATTTTAGATTTTTTAAATTAATAAAGTTAGAAATACCTTTATTTATTTAAAAAAATTAAATAATTTAAAAAAAGTTAAAATAATTATTAAAATATTAATTTATTTATCTATAATATAAATCTAAAATAATATTTTTATTTAATTAAATATTTCCCCTCAATAATTGTATAAAATAATATTATTTTTATATTTGAATCTAAAATATTTATAATAAGAATAATTTTTTAACTTAAAAATAAAGAAATTTAGCTATAATTAAATACTCTTGAATTATATTTAATAAAGTTATATCATAAGCAATTATATTAATTAAATTTACATAAGTATGCAATTATATAAAATATATTATAACATTTATTTTTTACTAAGTTAATATTAAATATTTATATTATTTTTATAATTATAAATAAATAAATAAATAATTTATTAATTAAATTAATAGAGCAAAATATTTAATTATTTAATATATTTAAATAATTAAAATTAAATTTTTCTTAATTTAATAATTAAATATTATTTAGAAATAAATAAATCTTTAGCATAAATTAATATTTTTTAAGTTTATTAAATGTTTATTTATAAAATATGCCAAGATAATTGTATAACTTAAAACTTAAAAAACTTTTAGAGATATCAAAGTTACTTAGAAGATAAATTCACTTTAGTTAAATTTTTTAAATAAGATAATTTTAAATAATTCAAATTAAATTAAAAAGAAAACGAAGAAAATAGTAATTTGTTAATGTATATGAAATAATTTATATGATTTTAATATTTTAAATGTAATATATCTAATTTTAAAGGAATAATTTATTATTAGTGTCAAATAATTAATTTTATAATTTTTTAAATATAATATGAATATCTCTTACAATTATTTACAATATTTAAAGGAATTATTCTTTATAATTTAATAATTCCAATAATTAGAAAGCATATTATAAGGTTTTTAATCTTAGTTATTTATTTTTAATTTTTAATTTCAGTTTTATTTTAATAAAATTATAAGATCTTTCCTTTATAAGCATAAAAAATTCTAATTTAATAGTGTTTTATATCTAAAAATTTTTATTATTTTCATTATTTTTATTATATAAAAGAGATATTTTACAAACTTTAAATAATTTTTAATTTTTAGAATTAATTAAAAATAAAACTTTAAAATATAATAAATTATTCTAAATTTCAGATTTTATTTAAAAATATATCTATAATTAATTATAATTTACTCTTAAAGCTCTTCTTATATAAATTTAGTAAAATAAAATATTTTAATAAAACGTTAAAGTTAAAACTTATTAATTAAGAAACTTAAAAACATTTTAATTTTTTTCTTATCTACTAATAATTTTATTTATTGCTAATTACATAGATAAAACTTAATTTAGATTGAAAATCAATAGAGAAAGATTAAAGATTAATTATCAAAGGGACAATCTCCTTTCTCATTTTTAGTAATTGTTATTTTCAAAATTTGAATTTTCTATGAAATTCTAGCTATAAATTTTATTTTTAATTAATGCATTCAATTGAATATTTTCTTTTAGTTACAATTTTTATTTCAAGAAATATAAATTCTGGATCAAAGTTGTATATGTTTTTATAAAGAATCTATTTCTATGATCTAATTTCGACGAATTTAAGATTAATTCTTTCGTAATTATATTATTTGTCTTGGTTTTCTTCCTTTTTGTAGTAGATAATATTAAATCTTAATAGAATTGTTACTAATACCTTCTGCTTTGTATAGTTTATTAACTAAAATTCTTTGAAAAGAAGCTAAATTAAATTGGTATATAAAGCTATAAGATTATAAAATTATAAAATTGCTATAAAAATAGTTTTTCTTCAAAATCTTAATTTATCTCATGCTTGCTAAAAATTTAAATGATTTAATATGCAATTATTTCTTATTAAGCAGTCATATTATATAAAAAGCTATAAGAAACTTCTAATTATCTTTTATTCTGGCTCAATATTTTTATTTCTGTTTTGATTTATTTTGTTAGATGAACTACCTTTAATATTTTATAACTTACCAACAATTTAATTAAATTAAATTAAAAAAAAATTAATTTTGGAAAATTGTTTTAAAATTATCTTTCAAATAATAAAGCATAGAAGAGAATGCTTATATAGTTAAGTTAACTATTAAACTAAGCTATAAAAAATATTAAATTATCTAAACCTTAAGAATAATAATTTTACTTTATTCATCTTCATATATTTATCTATCATTATCTGTTTGCTCATTTATTTGATTTAAGCTTTTAAATATAATATAAAGTAGAATCTTCATATATCTTTGACTTATTTTAAGTATATTATTGTTGCTGTTAATATTAATGAAAATTACAAATATTTAAGATAAAATATACAATTTTTTTATTTGAATCTTAGGTTTTTTTCAAATCATAAGATTAAGGAAATTTATTTTTTTCTTAAAGTTAGTTTCTCTTAGCGAAATTTCAAGATAATTTAAACTTTATCCTGAAAATAATTAAATTCATTCTTAACTTCTACACTTTACTTATTTTAGCTTTATATAATTTTTAATTATCATTTATAGATAAATAGAAAAAATAAAGAAATTAGAGTAATTATTAGTCTTTAATTTTATTAATTAGTTTTATCTTTTTCTTTTTCTTTTATTTTATTAATTTATAAATAATAATCTTTATTTAAATTTTATTTCAAAGTCAAGAGCATTTTCCACTCCTGCTTTTCATTTCAAAAATGAACTATAATTTACATTCCTTTATTCTTACAAATAGATCTTTTTAATTTAAACAAATTTACTCTTCTATTTCTTAAATTAATTTTTTAAGAACAACAAAATTTAAACAGTAGAATGTATTTTAAAAATTCTTGCATAGATAAAATTAGCTAAAAGTTTAACTTTCTATATGAATTTAATATAAAAAAGATTAAAGGATTTTATATTTCTATATAATGATGGTTTCAATTAAATAGTCAATTGTTGATTTAATTTTTTCATAATTTATGAAAAAATTAAAAATTTATAAACTTTTAAATAAAAATAAATAGCTAATATAATTAAACTTTTTATTAAATAAAATTTTTATTTTATATACTTTTAGATTATTTTTGAATATTTCTTAATCAAAGCAAAGGAATATACAACTGAATTAAATAAAACAACTTGCTTATTTTTATTTTCGGCACAATAAAAAATAAAAATCATTAATATTTTTCAGACTAAAGATTTTGAAAGAAGCTGTAACAATGGTACCATTTTGCTGTCAGTCTTCAATCCTAAATTAAATGAAAATATATAAAAATTAGATATTAAGTTACTTTGATTACCTAAATGAAGATAAATCATATATAATTTATAAATCTTATTTTTATATACAAAATTAAAAATTTCCCTTTATTAAATTATTCAAAGCAAAATTTTATTTTATGAGCTCTTGAGTAGCAAAATTGAAAAATCATTAAAACTCTAAATATGTTTGCAATAATTGTTTCTTCACCCTTAATTTATATTCTTTTTTATTTAAAAAGATATGCAAATAGGCATTAGATTTTACACCTTTAATAAATAGCTAATTTAAATTAAAATTTTGATAAATTTCTTTAACTAAAAATTTAAAATTAACTTTTACCTTTCTTAAAGCTTATGAATATACTTTTAATAAAAATTTTACGATTGAATAGTTTAAAATATATAATTTTTAATTTAAATTTTTTTGATAATAGAAAGAATAAAATTCCTTTAGTTTATTTTTTCATTCTACTATTAAATTTTTTTAATGAAACTTAAAGTATAATTATCTGAAATAGATGAGGAGGAATCTTTTAGTTTATTTAAGCTATTTTAAAATAATTAAATTTTTAATATTTGTTGGTATTACATTGTTATTAAAAGGATACATTTCTATTAACTTTATCATTTACACTTTGATTAAAAAATTATAATTATTTGATGTCTAAACCATTCCAAAATATATATAGAGTTATAACAATTAATTATCCTTATAGTTATAAATAGAAGGATAGCTAACTAGCACTTACTAAATTTAATTATATAGTTGATATAAAATTATAATTAATAACAAACTTTAAATAATTTAATTAAGCTAGATTAATACCTTCTTTAAGTTTTTATTAAGATATTCTTAGTTTATTCTTCGAATTCTACTTAAAGCAGATTAAAAAGACTCTGGAAGCATTTAACTTCGCCTTTAAATTAAGATTTTAATTGAAAAATAATAAAGAATATTTTACACTTAAATACCTAGATAAAAGATTAATTATGATCAAGATAAATAAGAAATTTTAATATAAAACATTAAAATAATAAAGGCAAGATTAGTTACCTCATTAATTTATTTCAAAAATATAGGATAAAATCACTAATAAATTAAATAAACATCACATACAAAAGTTTTTCAAATATGAAAGATTTAAATCTTGATTAGTAACAAAAAAGGATTAAAGGTTTGAAATCGCATAATAACTAAAATCAATTGTCTAAAAATAAAATTGTTTGAATGTTGTACAATTATAGCTTGATTAAAGCAAAATAATACATAGGAAATATAAAAATTTAGTTTTATCAGCTCCTTCAAAAATTAAAAAAGATATAAAAAATTAAATTTGTAATTAGCTTAGTAAATCTTCTAAAATGAAAATCGATATCAAAATTAAGTTTAGATATTTATCACAAATAATTAAATATATTTTACAATTCTCTCTAAAATATAATAAAAGATGTACTTTATCTAAAAATAGATATCATATAATTAAAAAATAAAATAATTAAATTTAGAAAATAAATAATTCCTTAGTAACTATTATAAAACTTTAATAATTTAGAAATATCTATTTATATTTATTATAATTTAAATAAAATTTTAACTTAAAAAATATAAATCTTAATTTAAGAGAAGACATTTTACAAAATTTTGCTAGATAAAATTTAAATTAAAGAGATTCTTAAAATTTGATATAGAAATAATTAATTATTTAATTTTAGAGTAATGATAAATATTTTACACTAAATTAATAAAATCATGTAAATATTTAGATTATTATATGAAGTACATCATAATTAATTTTATCAAAAATAGTTAAAGAATAATTCTAAAAATAACGAAAAATCAATAAAAAATGTGAAGCTAAAGAATTATTATCATAATATTTAATAACTTAGCCATATATTTTGCTGAAAAGTTAAAGAACAACAATTTTTAATTACATTTTAATAAACAAACATTTTTATTTTATGCTTTTGAGATTTACTAAATACATTAAATATAATTTGAACGAAAATTTATTCTAAGATAATTATTAATTAATATATTTGAAATTTAACAAGATTATTACAACTTTCAAAAATTATTACAAATAATCAATTTAAAAGATATACACAATAATTTATAAAAAATATAATAATCTAATATAGTGTATTGCATCTAGAAGAGATATAAAATATTTACTTATATTTCTATTTAAGTTTTGCATTATTATGCTTATTTCTTTAGGATACAATTTAAATTAGATTATTAATCTAAATTTATAAATGACACTCTTTTAATTTTAATTAAAAATATTCATTGCTAATTAGATTTAATTTTAATTTAGCTTTGAAATTCATTAAAATAATAAAAATCCAAAAATAAATTATCTGGATTTATTAATATTTAAGGTATAGATTTTTAAAGATACTCTAATTTCTATAACAGATAAGAAAAATTAATTATTTTAATTAAGAATCAATCTTCAAACATCAAAATCTAAAATTAATTTTCATTTTATTAAATCAATAAAATCTAGAAAAACAAATTATAGGAATGTACTTATATTGAAATTTTAGAGAATTGAAATATATTTTTTATTTTGATATATTTTGAAAGCTTAAAAATTATTATTTGCGGGATATATATCTAAGCTTTTTTATAAATACAAATCTAATTATTTATCAATGACACTTAAATAATAAAAAGTTAAGAATAGAAAAAAATTAAGTTTTAAGTAAAATAATTTATCGCTATTAAAAGAATAAAAATAAAAATTTCGTGAATCAAGTAAAACGAGCTAGTTTGCATACTTTATCAAAGTTTATTCCTAATTCTAAATTAAATAAAATGCTTTATATTACTAAAATAATAAATTTTAAACTTAAAATATAAAATTTATTAATATAATTTTATAAATTAATAAAAATAAAATATTTTAAACATTTTAAAATTAAAAAAGTTATTTTGATTTAAGAAATTAAATAAAGTATTTTATAAAATTTAAAGGAAGAAAAATAAAATAAAAATGAATAATCACTTTATCATCATATTTAATGGGATAATATTTTCATAGAAAAAATCTTAGGATATTTGAAAATTAAAAAATACAAATATAATAAAAATGTATATGAAAATTTAGTTTAATGAAAAATAATTTTTTATTTTGTAAATTAAAAGAATATTTATTTTAACTTCAAAATGCTTAATTTCATAATTTAAAAAGAATTATTTTATAAACTCAAAGGATATACTCATAAAAAAATTATTTTTAATGCATTTATTTTTAGTTAATTTAACATTTAGAAAATTAAATTAAAGAAATCCTTTGAATATATTTTTTTATAAATATATTAAGAAGTTGTATTTCTAAATAATTTATTTCTTGCTTTTCATAATTAAATTTATCGAGAGCAAGTTTATTAGCAACAAATCTTTATTAAATAATTTTAGACTTCTATTCAATTGGGATTTTAAGCTTAAACATATTTATCTAATATAAAAAATTTAATTAGCTGCATAATAACTTTTAATAGCTTAAATTTATTACTGTAAGAAAAATAAATATTCTCTAAAATTTATTTGATTCTAGTAATAATTAAAAATAATTTATAATTATAGTTATTGATATTTAGTAATTTATTTCTTAGTTAGAATGTTGGCTTGACTTGCTATAAATTATTTTTAATTTTTATTTTTTAAGATATTTTTTAGCTATGATTGGTTGCTAATTAATTTAAAAATATAACAAAAATTATTAAATTTTTCAAATATTTTTCTCAATTTTTTAGACAAAAATCTTTTTTATTAAGACAGGATCACAAATTTAATAAAGTTTATTTGTTTTTTATGATTTTTAATTAACTAAAAATTATGATATAAGAATATTGATTTATATCTTATAGATATTTTGATTGATATTAAATTTGGTCTATTTAATAAATATTTTTTAATTGTAAAAGTAGAATTTTCTATGAAATTTCTATAAATTAATTTATTTGCTAAGTTGTTATTGATAGAGTCTAGTTTTTCTTTTATATAATAAAGCTAAAATATTTCAAATCTAATTAATAATTCTATTTTCAAGCTTTACTCTTCAAAACGTATTTGTAAAGTTACTCTTTACCCAAATTTTTGACTAGCTAGATTTAGTTAGGTTAACTTGAATAAATAGAATTGGTATTTGATATTTAACTTTTATTTATTAATTGTTATCTACCCATGTATAATATAAATTTAGTTGAATATATACTTTCAATAGATTTAAAGAAACAAGCTATATAATAGTTAATATTCTTTATACATAATAGGTTTAATATATTCTAGTCATATATAAAAATAACAAATTAATAATTCTTTATAGAAAGATAAAGCTTTATAAAATAAATAAGTACCTGCATTAATATTTTTCTATTTTAGATTTATTACTTTCTTAACCTTTTTAAACTTAAGGATATTAATTTTCTTGTAGAAATTATTATTATTTTATCTTATTGGTTTATATTTTCGTGTTTGCTTTTTATCTATGTCAAAATTCTTTTAGCTTAAGATTATTACTTACTCTTTAAAAATATAATTCTCTTTAATTTATCAGCTTATAATTGTTTTCGCTTTAGAATGCTTTATAATAAATATAGGCTTATCATATAATGACGACATTTATAAATGGATAATAATAATTTTTGATTTATCCTAATTTTTGTTTAATTGTTAGTTTTATTATATTAATAATAAAGTATCTATAACTATTAAATATTAGATTATTAATTAAGCATTTAATTTTAATCTTTTTTAAAGAAAGCTATTCTTATATCATTCTTTTTTAGCTAATTTAAGCTTTTTATTTAGATTATTTATTTCTATTTATTTTTTACTTTTACCTTTTTATTAAGCAAGTTATAAATAATTTTACCTAGTTCAAATTATAAAGCTCTTGATTATATTAATTATGATGTATATTAAAAGATTATTTCCTTGTAATTACTTTTAAAAATAACCAAATAAGCTAAGAATTTTATAACTTAAATTATTAATCTAATCATTAATTATTTACCTTCATAAATTTTCAACTTTTGTGATCTTAAAAGTTTGATTTTATAATTTGATTTATTTAAACCAAATTATTTAGATATGCTTAAATTTAAAAAAGAATAGAGAAACTTTATTTCCATAAAAGCATATTAAAGCTTATAGTTATTTTATATTTAAAAGCCTTAGTCTAAATTATTCTAATTAGATCTAATTTGAATGTATATAACTATGAATACTAAAATTAAAATAATTAAATATAAGTATACTAGCCTTTTAAAGAATTCTTTAGTATTAATTAAAAAAGTAAATGCATTATTTTAAGCAAGTCATATATCTCTAATAATATAAAATTACTTAGAATAATTATTAATAGAAAAGTTTAAAGTTAGATTATATTATAACTGAGACTTATTTAAAGTTAATTAATTAACTAAATTTAGATTTTTAAATTAGAAGAACCTATAATTAAATGAAGAATCAGAAAACTATTTATTCTTTTAATATAATTAAATACATTATTAAGACAAAATACTAATAAACCTTATAATCAACATACATTTAAAATTATTTAAATTTAGTTTATTATTTACCATTTATTTTCATTATTAGATGTATTTCTATCTTTCTCTTTTATTTTTGTTTCCTTTATTAAATCATTTTTGTCTTACCTTTGTAATTCTTTACTATATATCAAATTAAAAACATATAAATTTAATAAAAATAGAACCACAAGACATCAACCATAAAATAACTACCAAAACACTATTTTCATGTTTCCTTTTTAATATAGAATGTTTAAAATCTAAATTAGATTACATTTGGTTAGCATTCTTTTTCTTTTATTTTAGATATTAATTTATAAAATTTTAATTTAAGACTCAAAGAATTATTAAGAATTTACTTATGCTCATTTAATCAGGCTAAAAGATATTATTTTAAATTTAGAATATTTATAAGAGCAAGTTTAAATTTCATTAGTTGATAAAGTTAAAAAATGTATAAAATGTAAATATGACTATTAATAAGCCTTTAATTTAAATAGTTAATTAGCTTGTATCATTTTATTATGATATTAAAGAATCCTATATTTATAAAATTGATTTTCATTTCATTATTATTATAAAAACTTTATGGGAAAAAGCAAAAACAATAAAAAATTTAAAAGAAAATTCCTACTTTGTAGAGAAAGCCATGAGGAATTTTTTGATATTTTTAGAGATTATAACAAAAGAAAAAAATTAGAAACAAAAAACTATAAAAAGAGTCGAGCGCAACAAAATTAATTAAGATAATAAAATTATTTTAGGAATTTATCTTAGAAGGATGATCATTTGAAGAGAGATAGTTAAGCTTAAAGAGAAATTTAAGCTTTCAAAATTATTTAGTCAATAAGAACTTATGATTGAACAATAGAAGCATAGGAAAAAATGATTTGGTCAAATCTTAATTAAAAGAATAAGGGCTTTAAGATTTCTAGTTTCTAAGTATATTTAATTTGATTTTCCTTTAAAGTTTCATATTGACTGTAATTTTAAAAAAATTGCTTAATTAAAAAAAAGGGTATGTTTAGAGAATTATTTAGAATATTAAGCCTAAATTTTATTAGAATAAAAATTAAATTCGTTCTAAATAATGAAAAGCAAACTAAAAGAGAAGGATATTTAATCCTTTAATATAATTTTCAAATAGATCAAATTAGAAAGAGTCATAAAAGTTTTATCATCACAAATTTTTCTCTAAATCTTCCATAACAGGTAAATTTTCTACATCTTGACTTGGTTTTTCCTTTTTTATTACAACTTTTTTTGCATTTTTTGATTTTTTAGCCTTTTTTATTCCTACTTCTATTTTTTATTCTATTTTTCTTTATTTTACTTTTTCTTCTATTTCTTCTAACTCTGCTTTTACTTCTATTTCTTCTAACTCTGCTTTTACTTCTTATTTTTCTATTTCTACTTTTTCTTCTACTTTTTCCTAATTCTATTTTTCTTTATTTTACTTTTTCTTCTACTTCTTCTAACTCTGCTTTTTCTTCTAACTCTGCTTTTACTTCTTATTTTTCTATTTCTATTTTTTCTTCTATTTTTCCTAATTCTATTTTTTTTCTCTTTTACTTATTTTCTCTTTTTTAACTTTTTTTGCTTTTTTAGGTTTTTTGTCTACTCTTACTTATTTTTCTTCACATCTAAATTAAGAACTTACTTCTCAGTAACATCAGAGATCTTTTCTTCTTCTAAATGGATGCTTTAAATAAATAAATTTAAACTAAAAGAGTTTTTTGATGTCTTTAATTGCAAGAATTGCTTCTTTCAATTATAGACGTTAGTAAATGTTTTTAAATTGTTTTTTAGTCTTGTTTACATCTCATCATTTTTCTTTAATTAGTTCTTCTTTCTATTCATCTTTAGCTTCTTCCTTTTTTACTTTCTCCATTTCTAGAATCTCAAGTCTCCTTGTCATTAGCTTCTTATGAAATATTTTGATCTATAAGTCTAAATATTCCAATTTAGACCTTGAAAATGAGTTTAGATATTCTTGATCGTATAGTATAAGGCGCCTTAAGTCTTAATTTCCGATCTTTTCCGATAATCAATTCATTATATTAGAATAGTACACACATTTAAAGATATGCTCGAAAGTTTCATACTCTCCACACATACAATAGAGATTATCAATGGGGTAATGACGATCTTAAAGATCCTTACGGAAATTATAAGTTTAGGTTCTAAGTTTATATATACTGATAATTTCTTGTCTATACTATTTGTTTAATTTAGTATAAGTAATTTGTGGAAATTGTTAAATATTACCAAATTATTCAGTATATACTTTAGCTGTTTTCATTCTCATAAATTTTTTAGTAGCTACTTTGTAGAAATATTGTTGTATTTTTTCTCTTACATGTTTAGTAAAAGTTTTAAGATTGGTATTATTCTATTAATTCTGCAGATCGATATTATAAAGGTCTGATAATTGCTACACTTAATCGTAGTATTGAAGTCCTTTTTTCCATATATTAATGAAAAGAGAGCCTATTGTTGATCTTGGAAAATCAATACTTTCTTATTTAATTTTATGGTAGAATCTGAAGAATTTTACAGCCATAATGTGCTTAAATTCAGGTCTATATAACATGATTCATTAAATGTTGAAGTTGCTACTTAAAAAGCTTTTCTTGAAATTAATCTCATGCTTTATTCTATTCTGTTCAGAACTCCAGTTACTCCTTTTTGAATACTTCATGGCACTAAGTCTCCTCCATATTCTGCTTTAGGTAATGTAAAAAGTCTACATAAAGTTTTAAAATGTCAAGGAGTTACATTCTTATATCTCATCAGTTAAAAAACAGCTTTCTTCATTGCAGCTATATATTTAAATGCAACTTCTTTGCAATGGGGATTCAAGTTCTTCTTCTGATGTAGAATAACTCCTAAATATGTTACTTGTTCTTTTTAAGCAATTGGTTAATTTCCTAATCATAAATTTAAAATTTATTATTTCTGATTCTTCTTTAGAAATTAGATGCATTCAGATTTGGTAACATTTATCTTTAAATGTGTTCATGCAAAAACTTTATTTGCTTCATTTATTAAATTCTACATCTACTTTGCAGATTTGGAAAGAAGAATAAGATCATCTGCCCATCCTCTACAAGCGAAGCTAATACTTGAATCCTGGCATTTAAATCCCAATTAATTACTTTTACTTTCCAGATATCTAATTACTATGTCATAATACAATAATGCTAAAACTGGTCCATGAGAACTTCCTTACATAACTCCATTGTTGAATTATAAAGTTCTGGTGCTCTTTCCATCTATGATAAATGAAGAATTTAGGTTTTTATAAAACGATTCTAAGGCTATTATTATTCCAAGTGGTAGTTTAACTCTCTTAAGTTAATCAAACAAGAGTCTTCTTTCTATTGAGTCAAACATTTTTTCAACGTCTATCAGTGCTGCTATCAATTTAGTCTTACCTTTAGCACATTTCCGATAGTTATCAATTATTTGTTATATTATTCAAATTTATTAAGTTGTTTATCTGTTTTTCATAAATCCCATTTATGAAGGGTGAATCAAATTTCTCTAATAAATCAGATTGTATAGTCTTTTTGTTAAAGCTTTATCATATAGTTTTAGAATAGTATTAATAAGAGAAATAGGTAGTCAATTTTTCCAATCATCTTTATTTCCTTTTTTAAATATTGAAATTATCACCGATATATTTAATTCCTAAGGGATTCTTCCAAGTCTTAGCATATTATTCAGAAAAGAATGAAGAATTATTAATAAATATTATCCACCATATTTCAGAAGTTCGCCTTTTAATCCATCTGGACCAGTTGCTTTTCCATTCGGAATTTCTTTTATAATTTCTTATATTTCTTTTATGGTAAAAAGATCAAATCCTTACAAATACGAGAGTGGATAATCTTTAATTTCTTAAATATTATAGTATATTTTATCTATTTTTTAATTACTAAGATTTATCTATTCTTGAGTTAGATTAGAATGCTTGTTAAAAGCACAATTTTCCCATGATTCAATGAATTTATTTTTGATTTCTTAATTAAAGTTCATAGTATTTCTCTTCAAAGGATTTAGTATTTTCTTAGCTTGTGAAAAAATTTCCTTAGAATCTCCATTAAGAAGTAGAAACTTCTTTTTTGCTTTGTTTTTTTTAAATTTACATAGATTATACTCGAAGTCTTTCCAAAGTCGTTTTGCTGCCTCATGAAGATTAGTTACTTGTTAGTTTATTCTTCCAAATTTTATGTGAGTTTCCTTATATTCTGAGTTAGCTCTTTTTGCCTCTATATATTTCTTTGTGAGAGCTCGAGGAAGTTTGTTATAATTTGAGTCTGGAATAAACGAACCTAATGTTTGATCAGCATTGTCTTAAATATTACTTTTGATACATTCATATTAATCTTCAAGATTATCTTAATCTATTTAAAAGAATTCTAGATAAGTTTGTAGGAAATATTCTTAATATTTTTGCCTATCTATTGCATCTTATAACCTATTTATTTTATATTTTCTCTGAGTTATCTTTTCCCAATATACTATAGAATTATTGATAAAGTCGACAGTGATTGGAATATGATCAGAAAATAAACTATTATTATGAGCAGTGAAATTTGCAAATTAATTAACGTTCAAATGGTTATTTATAATGATATAATTATTACAATACATTTTTCCAGTTCCTTTGTGAATACATGTATTAATGTTGCTATCATTCACTATCTCAAGATCGTTTTATAGTAAGAATTCTTATAGCCTAATAGTATTATCATAAGCATCTTCAGGATTATCACCGAAACTTTATAAAAGAGCATTGAAATCTCCCATTAGTATATGTGGATTATCATTATATAAATTCAGCAATGTATTTATTTGTTCATAAGCTAAATCTTTAACATCTTAACTTTTTCCACTATCAGGCATGTAACAAGACGTGATTAAAATATTATCCAGTTTAATTGTTATGAATCTATTTATTTCTTTTTCAACTTATATATGTATTTCTGTACTATTAAATTCTTCTCCTACAATTAAGCATACACCTCCTCCTTTTCCTGAGTTCTTAAAATATGTTTTAAATCCATTTATCAATATTGGAGGAAAGTAATCTTTTTATCAGGTTTCGTTTATTGATAAAATATCTATACTGTTATCTCTGATAAATTCTTCAATATTCAAGCACTTGCTCGCTATTCCATTAATATTTATATGTCCCATCTTTATTTTTTAAATTTATTAGTCTTTTCTAATTTTTTCCGATCCTGCAGGTAGACCACTTTCGTAAATGCAAATGCTTTTCTATCCTTATTGGTTAATCTAAATATGTACTAATCTTTTTCCATACTCAGGATGTTAATGATAATATTGTATCAAAATATATATTACTTACGTCGTATATTTTTTAAGTAGCTTTCTATCTATATCAATTTTACTTTTCACACTATCACATGTACCTTATTCTAAATCTTAAGTAACTGTGACATATCTACCCTATATATTTTACATTTCGTACTATGGACGTCTTCAAGTTTCGGATTTAATAAATTTTTAAAGTTATAGACTAGTCAGATTGAAATAACATATTATTTAATCGCACTCTTTTTTATTATTATGTTTACTCATACGTTTTGCTGACGGAATTGTTTTATCTTCTTCTTCATGTTTCCTTTTAAGAATATTAAAATTAATATTGAAAGATAAGGTTTAATTCTGATAAATAGCATCGATCGAATCTGTTTAGTTTTATTAATCTTTTTTTCATCTTTTAGTAGAATAATTAAATATATCTGTTTTCAAATTTTAATTAAGTTTTTAAAACTCTTCTATCTTCATCTCAAGTGTCTACATAATTTGGGTACTTTAAATGAATTTTAAGTTGAGTTAGTGATATTAATGCTATAGTAAAACAAAATCTTCATCTGGCAATTTAACTTGACAGTATTAGTTATTATGTTATAATAGTATTAGTTTATGCTTCCTATTAATTATTTTAAGTTTGGATTAACTTGTCTTGCTTGATTATATTTGTTTGAGTAAATTTTTGACATAAAAAAGCTGTTTATTATTTATTTATATTATCTGTTTATATAATACTATCTTTTGTTTAAATATTTCCATATAATGTCTAAGTTTATGCATCTACAAATTACTTCTTCTAAAATAATAATTCTTTATACATTTGAATTTCCTTATTTTTTAATAGAATTTAATTTTGAAAAGCTATATTTATTTCATAGTTTTATTATCTTTACTTATCTAATTCGATTTTAAAATTTAAAATTTCCATTTAAGCTTTCTATTCTTAATCTATAAATTACTTATTTTAGTTTTATAATTTTTAATATTAAGAATATAACTCTTGGAGTTAAATTTCGGTTATTATTTTTTATTAGGTAATTTGTTGAAGTAAATATTAGTTCTATTCTAATATAGTCTATTGATATCCTTGCTAAGTTTTATTTAGAAAGTTATCTATTTCAATTTAAGTAAAATTTCTAATTTTATTAAAGTTTTGGCATAGTGAATTATTTACTCCTATCATTTAAGCTTAAGTAAAGCTTTAATTAGCATTGGCTTCAATTTGAATCTCTTAATTAGATTATATTTCATCTATTGAATTGACTTAATTCTCATATTTTTTCTATTATATCTAAATTTCTTGAAATATACTAATTATTTCATCTGTTTAAACTATTTAGTTACTGTAATAAGTTGAGAAGTTTGTTTAAGTAATTTTATGAACTAGTTATTTTGATAGCATTTTTTTGTGATATTGCTATATATCAGATTTGATTGATTAAAAATAGTTCTATAATTGTTTATATTTCTAATAAATTTTATTTATATAAGTTTTATAATATATTTTGGATATTTCTTAGTTACTTATCAATGTTTCAATATCTCGTTCATATTTTGCTTTTATATTAATTAGCATTTCATTTAATTATTGGTTTTTATCTATAAGTCTTTATATATTATGTTTAAGTTCTTTTATTTCTAAGGTAAATAAGTTCTCATTAGACTAATTAATTATTTGATTTTATATTACATTTCTTAAATCAGCAGTTTAATTTTAAGGTTGTTTGCTCTGAAGATCAGCTAAATGATTATTTGAATTATCAGGATTAGTAATATTATTTTATTTCTGACTAATTTAGTTATTTGAAATTTAATAGAATTGTTAATTAGTATTATTCAAAAATTAATCTTAAGTTTACGTTATTTTTGACTACCATAAAAGGATATCTTTATTTGAATTTTAATTAGGATTTGAAGGTATATCTTTAGAATTCTAACTATCTAAGATAATATCTTATTTTTGGAAAGATTTCTTAGGTAATCGTTTCATATCTTTCGCGGTATTATTTTAGGCGGTTAATCTATTCATCTATTTATAGGTTGATTTCACTTTCATAATACGCTACAATTAATATCCACGTTGAAGAGAGTTCCTAAGTAGTTTTAATGGGACGCGCATGAATTTGTTTTCCGGTTTTTGACTACAATTTTTAAGTAGTTATCTTAATAAATTAATTATTAGGTTTACTTATTTAATTTGTAGTTACTCCAAATCTTTTGTTTGGAGATTTTAATGCACCTGTCTATGCTTTTCCTATGAATTTGCAGCTTCTTTGAAATTAATTAAAGAAGAATCACTATTAAAAACTAGTGAATTCTATATTTCGTCCATTTTTTTTAAAATTCTAATTATTCAGTTTATTATAAGAGTATTAGATGTGCTTAAAAAGAATTCTATGCTAAATGTTAATAAGAACTTTAAGATTTAAACATAATTCAAAGCAAAAGAACTTAAAGTGTATTTAATTTCCTTAAAGCATGAGATTATTAAGAAAAAGCTTATTTAATAAGACATTATTTTTAGAGAATTAGTCTGAAGAGAAGTCCTCAATTTAATTTTTAATGAGAATATAGTTCTATTAAATAATGTAAACCTAGCTATATAGAAAGAATATTTAATTCTATTAATTTTTTTAAAGAGATCATATAAGAAAAAGTCATAAAAATTTGATCATCACAGATTTTTTTCCAAATCTTCAATCACAGGGAAATTAACTACATCTTGAATTGGTTGTTTCTTTTTTATTACACTTTGCTTCGCTTTTTTAGTTTTTTTTATTTTTTTTGCTTTTTTTGCTTTTTTATCTCCTTCTTCTTCTATTTCTCCTATTTCATCTATTTCTCTTTTTTCTTCTTTTTCTCTTATTTCTCCTATTTCTTCTACCTCTTCTATTTGATCTTTTTATTATTTTTTTTATTTTTTTCCTTTTTTTATTTTTTTAACTTTTTTAGGCTTTTTGTCTGCTTTTTCTTTTTTTTCCTCTAATCTAAAATTAAGAACTTACATCTAAAGAGTATTAGAACATTTCATTTCTTCTGATTGCATGCTTTAAATGGATTCTTTTTATTAAGATTAAGTTTTTTAGGCTCATTTTTATACACTTGTTGAAGTAGCTATTATATTAAATAAGTTTTCAGTCTGGAGTTGATCAAATTGCTTATTTTCTTTTTGAGGCAACTATAAAATCTCAGGCTATTCTTCTTATAATGAAATTTATGAAACATTAAGTGTTTTTTCTCGATCTCTATCAGAATTACTTTATGTTAGTCTAGATTAGTCATCAGGAAATGTTTAATTTAACTTTTTTAACTTTTTAATTTATCTTTAAATTCTACATTAGTGGATTATATCACTTATTGCGCAGCAAACAAACATTATTGCTGATAACGCGAAAAGTAAGACTGAGCATGTTATAACTACAAGTCCAAACTTTTCATACTTGTCTGAACTAATAAGCATTCTTTACCCGCTTTAAGCTCCTTCAGTTACTATGTAGCAATAGAAATTTGTTGAAAACAGCACAGTCACCCAAATCTCAAGCACTAAAATAGTTACAAAGTTCAGTTTGCTTGTGAAAGGCCTATACTTAATCAGATAGAAAACTTAAGCCAAGTTAGTCAAAACCATCATTGTGATTTAAGCAATAGGCCACTGAGCAAAGCATGTAACGATGATGGATAAAATAATTCTTCTTATGCTGTAAAATGTATAATATAGTATGGGAAACATTCCACTATTTAATTTAAGCTCATCAAACAGAGGTAAATGAGAGGCATAATAACTTCCAACTTCTGTATTTGTATCAAGAATTTAGATTTCATCTTTATTTTTGCAAATTTTTTAGAACTTAATTGCTTTTTTTGTAATTACAATACAAAAGCCTACTGAAAGTATCTAAAATAAAAAACTTACAGAAAAAATAATAGAAAGTAAGAAGTTAATAATGTTAAATGCATTGCTGAAATTTGGATGACTTAGTTGTAGATAAACGGAAATATTTATATCAAGCAGCTTTGACAAAAGTAAGCTTAGAAGCATTCTATGTTTCACAAGCTCCAAAAATAATTTTTTTAATATCTTTTCAAATAATTTTATCTTGAAAATAATAGGCATAATTATATAAACTACTAGCACGCAAGCAATGTAAATAAAGTGTAAGGCAAAGTTACACAAAAAGGAATAAACTCTATAATTTTGAATAAGCCAACAGTATAAATCAATATTTTAGTGCTCAATTTCGTTTTCATCTACCAAGAAGAAAACATTATCTTTACCCGCGAAAGGCATTTTACTATTTGCCAATGAGAGATAGAAGCCATCTAAATTGTTTGGCTTCTTTACATTAATTAATCCATTTATACGAACTAACTAAAGAGCTACTATTAACTAAAATATTTTTTAAGCAGCCTGAGGAAGATAAAATCCAAAGAAACTTGCACCAATGGAACTCAAAGTTCACGCTATTGCAGTGCACAAGAAAACAGTTTCAAAAGTGACGGAGAATTGAATATAATTTTTTTATCATTAAGGAATATCAAAATCTGATAGTGATTAAGGAATTATGGATTCTCTTTTCTCAGTTTCATTCGAAATAATGCATTATGAGCTTTCTAAAATATAGTTAGCTCCACACTCATAGCATTATTTTTGTTGATAGCTACAGTTTACGCAGTTTTTAAAAAGTTCTTCACAATCAATGCAGGTTCTATTACCGTTATCAGAAGTTGATTCAGGACATGTTTTGTAGCATTCATTTTTATAAGATCTCATAGTATAATTGCACTCTTAACTTTAGTTTTATGTTTGATTTTAATCATTAGTATCATTATTATTTGTATCCTTTATTTCTGAACATAAATTATTATAATCTATCTGAAATCCTTCTTCACACTATAAGCATATCTTTTATTCACTGCTACATTTTTAGCATTTTGAAATTTCTTAGTAACAAAAACCACACTATACATTTTAGAAATAACTGAGTTCATCAGAATTATTGCTACAGTCTATACAAGATCCACTCATATCATCATAAGTAAACTAAGGACACTCTTTTATACATTTTCCATTATAAAATTTACTCTAATCATCACATTGAATACACTAGTTCTCATTTAAGCAAATATTACAGTTTTAAATTGATTTTTTGCAAGCGTTACATTAACCTTTCTAATCTAAGTAAAATCCTTCTTCACACTATAAGCATATCTCTTATTCACTGCTACAATTTTAGCAATTTGGAATTTTTTAGTTGCATAATCCACACTAAACGTTTTAGAAGTAGCTTAGTCCTTCAGGATTCTTACTACAGTCTATACAAGATCCAATCCTATCATCATAAGTAAACTAAGGACACTCTTTTATACATTTTCCATTATAAAGTTTACTCTAATCATCACATTGAATACACTAGTTCTCATTTAAGCAACTCTTACAATATGGTAAAGAATTCATTACAAGCTTTACATTAGCCTTTCGAATCTAAATAAAATCCTTCTTCACACTATAAGCATATCTCTTATTCACTTCTACATTTTTAACAATTAGGAATTTCTTAGTTGCAAAAACCACACTATACATTTTAGAAATAACTGAGTTCATCAGAATTATTGCTACAGTCTATGCAAAATCCACTCATATCATCATAAGTAAACTAAGGACACTCTTTTATACATTTTCCATTATAAAATTTACTCTAATCATCACATTGAATACACTAGTTCTCATTTAAGCAACTCTTACATTATGGTATAGATTCATTACAAGCTTTACATTAACCTTTCTAATCTAAGTAAAGTCCTTCTTTGCATTGTATACATTCCTTATGCTAACTTTTGCATAAATTGCAATTAGTAATTTCTTGAGTACATAACTAACATTCTGTATTCTAAGTATAATTCTAATGAGTTTAAGGACATTGATTTATACATAGATTGTTTAGAAGAATTGAATCAGGAAAGCATCTATCACATAGTTACTAATAATGATTACATTCTTTACAATTATTTACTTTACACTTGTTACATGTTATATTTGTATTATATCCTTCTTCACACTTAGTACACTAAGTTGCTTACTAATTACATTCTAAACATCTTTATAGTGTCTTATTACATGCTTCACATATATGATCCTAGTCTAAATCTTACTGGTTATTTAGACATTACTCTTTACATTTCCTTTCTGAAAAGTAAAATGATTAATCATTGCATTCACATGTATTAATTGATTTATTTAAAGTAGCATTTTCTCCACAAGATAAACAATTATACATTCCAGGACCAAAACATGTTAAACAAGTAGGATAACATTCTTAAACTGAGCAATCTTAAGATTAAGGACTAAGACAATATTTACTCTAACTAAAGCATTAAGTGGAACATGGATGCTATTAAAGCATCTATTGAATAAGTAATTTAGTGAATGCTACGTTATTTTTATAGAAACGAGGCTAAAATATAGATCCATTGAAAGATTAAGAGGGATGAAAAGGATTTCCTAAAGTAATATTTTGGTTTAGTTGAAAATGAGGAAATAGGAAAATGAGAATATCTTGAGTACACTGTATTTGATTAGACTTTAAGAATCCTACACATAAAGTTAGCTAATACTAATTTTAAGTTTAAACTATTTAACTCAAAGAAAAACTTATAAACAATCAATCATCTACAGACTATTACTTATTTGCTAAACTTTTATTTGCTAAAACTTAATTTTAGTCATATAAGTTAAATTCTATTTAATCAGTCACAGAAAGCAAAAACTAGAAATTAGTTCCATCTATACTTAATATTTATCCTTAACTATATTCATTAGGCTATAATCATACACTAAAACCAAAAGATTAATTAGAAGCTTAACTAGGATCATAGTCATAAAAGCTAAAGGATTAAGATAGAGATTATCATAAGTTTATTGTTTAGTTATTGGATATCAAGTCTATAAACTAAGGTTAGCATTCATTGTTTGATAGAGTAAATCCTTAATCACACTAGTAACATGAAGTACCATCTTTACTACATTTAATACAGCTTGGAATAGAAGTATCACATTTATAGCAATTGAGAGTTGATTGATAATAGAAATCTTAGGTACAATCATTTACACATATTCCACTTTAAAATATTTTATTTGGATCTTAACAACTACAAGTCTAAGTATTATAATCATAAGTACTAGTTACATCACATTCATAACATACTTATTCTTAATCACATCATAAACAAGATGGATCACAATCATTTGATAAGCAATCTCATTCTTAAGGACCTTTACATTTCAAAGATAAAATAGGACATGTAAATAAGCAAGGATAATTATCATAAACATATTAGAAGTCTTAACTTTTCATATAGTAATTATAAGTATAAAACTTTGTTTAATATAAAGTTCCTTAAAAGTTTTCTGAAGATGATGATGATCCTAAATAAATTATTTAATCATCTTCAAATAAAGGTTATACTATACTTTATGTGATATTAGCTAGAACAACCAAATTCTTATTGAAAGGAACTATATAACTTTCTATATTTGTTCCTATATTTACTGAGAAAGCTATAAATATTCATTCCTCACAAACAACTGATTAAGTAAAGATAAGAGGTGAAGTTGATCCTATTTAAATAGTTAATTCTGCTTTTAGAGTATTAATGCTATAAGATACTTTTAGAATATTTGATTATTAAGTAGATAAAATAACTCCATTATTATTACACTAAGATATTCAAGTACTAAATCCAAAAGATTTATTAGAGTTTACATTTGATGCTAAATATCCATATTATTTAAATGTTTCTTAATGGCTTCTTTAATTATTAAGTTCATAAACATCTTATAAAGAAGGTAATAAACTAATTCACTAGAAGAAGCATTTATTATTTACTCAGATTAAGCCATTATCACATTTAGTACAAATATTTCCTATTTCATTACATTCTTAACAATTAGCAATTACTTTAGAGCATTCTTCACATATTTTATCCTTATTTTTATCTTAATTTTTACAACTACAATTTTATACACAATCTCTATTTTCAAATTTCCAATCTACATTATTACATTCACATCTTCCAGTTATATACTTACCATTCTATCCACAATCTAAGCATTATACATTACTAGATCCAAAACAATTTAAGCAACTACTATCACATTCACCTAAGCAATCATTTAGTTATGGACTTCCACAATATTTACTTCCACAACTTTAAAAGCAAGGATTTTCAAACCAAGCACTTCTATAAAACTCACTCTAGTTTTTATATTTATCATTTGCATAAAATCTCCCTTATAATATACTTCCTTACAAGTTATTCTATGCATTAGATTATTCGCCAAAACATACTTAGTCATTTAACTCAAATTAAGGATATTAGATCTATATTAATACTTCAGCTTCACAAGTTTAAGTTACATCTTCAAATATTCATAGACATGGTAGTCAGCTCTAAGGATTTTATGATGAAATTCCTAAGAAAAATCATTTGCTACATTAAGTTTAGTCTATTTGTTTCTATACTAAAGTAAATTAACTTTATTAAAGAGTTAAAGTTACTGTTATTTATTGCTTGTTATATTTAACTGAAATTTACTACTTATTTTACTAACTTACTGAGTCATAGATTTATAAAATTACTCCATTGAATAAACAGTTTTAATCTTCAAATCATAAGGAAATAGAAAAAGCCTTAGTAGAGTGTAAAGATGGATCATATTATAAAAAGTCGTTAAATGTTTTGCATATTGTTTAACTTTTTTAAATAGCTTAAGGAATTTCTTTATCTGTTAAGTTTATAAATGGATATTAAAAAGTAGTTACTTGTGTACAACTTAGTTTATCTTAGGATAAAGTATAACCTGGTAAGCAAGTTAAGCACTCTCATTAAGTAGTAACTTAGCAAGTATCACAATTAGCTATTACTTTACTACAATTGGTACATGCTCCATTAAGTTAATATTAATTACTTGAACATTAACTTACACATAAAGCTTCTGAAACTAGTTTATTAGTTGCTTATGTTGTACAGTTACATTTATTATTTCCAAAATTATCAAAATAAATCATAGTAGAACATTTTAAGCAATCACTAGATGAAGTTCCTTTACAATATTAGCAAGATTTATCACAAGTATTTCCGCAACTATCTTTTACAGGAGAATTACACATTTGATTAGGACAAGTTGGTAAACAAGGATTATACAAATAAGCTAAATCTTATATATCTGCTTTTGAAAGTTCAGCATTTAAATAGTTGTAATATCTATGAGAAATAATTTATCCTTCAAAGTTTTTAGTTTTATCTTTACTTCCTAATCAAAGATTATTAGCTGTCGAATGACTTACAATTCAATTTACAGGTGTATAAGTAAAATATTAGCAATCAATAGTAGTATAAAGTTTAGTAGAGCAAATTTATAAATCATATTAGTTTTAAATAAGTTTTTGATAATTAATATTATTATGATTTATAGCTAAAAATTATCAATCACAACAAGGAGTACTAAAAGTATAGGTGAAGGATTTGGTTGGACTACTTAAAGCTCTATAAGTAGTGTAATTAGCTTTTAAAATATTTGAGGAGCAAATAATTTCAATTTTAACATATGTAAAAGGAGTTGTGTCGGATCTTTCAAAAATGGTTCCATTTGAACAATCTTTATTTTTAAATCAAGCACTCCAACTCATAAATTTATAATTATCTATAGAAAGATATGATATTCCATAATTTAGATCAATTAGAAAATTATTAGATTTTGTTTTATCCATTGTATAAATATAATTATTACCACAACATAGTTAACTTGCAGCTGAAGTTCCACAGCATAAATTGAAGAAAGAGGGAACAGCTTAAGTTTAATAGTTATAAGTAATGATAAAAATTAAAATAAAGCATCTAATTTCCATAGGTCTAAAAGAAAGGTTTTGATTTGACTATCTCTTAAATGTTTCCATTTATTTATAAACAATTAAAAGTTGGAATTCTACTGTTCGATTTAAACTTAAAGAGAAAAATTTAAAATTAGATTTTAAAATAATTAAGTGTTTAAGAAATATTGATTTTTATGATTAAATAAATATTAATAAATTATAGGTAATTTTTAATTTTTAAAATTAATTAAATTATAAAAATGTTTAATTTATATTAAATAATGTGTTTTATTTTATCTATTAGACATATTTTAAATTATTTATTTAATAAATATTTATTTATTTTATTTTTAATTAAAGTTGCTAGTTTCTTCTTTTAATAAAAACTCTCTTAGATTAAAAAGCTTTTTAAATTTAAGAAATAAAGATATAAAGTATTTTTAAAATAATAATTAATTATAATTATTAAATTCTAAAATTAAGCAAATATTTTGTTTTTATACAGCATTCTAGATCACCAAAAGTACAAATAAACATAAATTATTCTATCAAAGCTTTTTTATATTTTTATCTTTTATCTTAGACTTTTTCTTAATTTTAAATATAATCACTATAGAGAAGAATAAATTTTCTTTATATTTTTATCTTTAAATAGTTCTTAGGATTTTTAAAAGATTTTAAAGATTTAAAAATGAATAAATTAAATTACAAATATAGAATTTCTAATAAATTTAAAAATCAAATTTTATTTAAGTATGGAATAATTAATTAATTTAAATTAAAATCTCTAAATTAGAAGCTAAATTATTAGAAACTTAGCATAATTAAGATTAAGACTAATAAATTCCTAATTTTAAATTTATTAAAATAAATTTAGTTAAATAAATCTGAGAATAAAGCTTCAAAAATTTAAATCAAGTATTTTTTTATATTTTCCGTCCAAACAATTCTAAAGGATTGTTAGAAGAAACTTTTTATTGATAATTACTTTAAAGAATTATATAGATTAAATTAAATTAAATTAAATTAAAAATAATATAGTTTGCTTAATAGCTTTGAAGTTTTAAGTCTAAACTCAATACACTTCTACTTTTAAGTACTCTTGAAAATGTTGTAGTATTTCTTCTTGTCTCATTAAGATTATATTTACTTGTCTTATTTTCATTAAGTTTTAGAAAGAATATATTTGTTTTCATGTTTATTTTATTCTGCTTCATGTAGATTTTATTATTCTATCAATTTGATTCATATAGTCTTTTTTGGAAAATATTTAATTTATTATGTTTTAATTATATTCTAAGAGCTCTTGTTCTATATTTTCATAAATATTTTCTTAGTTTATATTATTTTACACTTTATTTTTGCTTTTAATAATTTTATCTATTTAGGTTTTAATATTATCTATACTTGTTTGGTAGTATTTACATTTGATTATGTGTTAGAATGTCTCTTTTTCTTGACATAAGCATTAATCATATTCTTAAGGAATATGTCTTTCTTGAAGATCACTTCTAAAAAAAAGTAGTTAAGTTCACAGTCTGAATATTAATTTTGATGGTTGCATTTTCTCTTTGTTCAATAAAAAGTAGGTTATAATTGGGAATTTTTCTACATTTTTGAATTACTTTGTTATAATTTTTGCTGTGATCATTTCTTTTTTTCTTTTTTTTGTTGTTTTTGCTATTCTCTAAAATGTTTAATTAAAAAATTGTTCTTTAATTTTTACATCAATTTTTTTATCGAATTACATCATATTTAGATTTTATAAAGCTTTTAAATCTATTTTAAATTTCTTTTACATTTTTTTAATTTATTTCTGTTATTAAGTCTTATTTTTTTAACTTATTTAGAATAATTGGATAAACTTTTCATCTTTATTCTTAGATTATTACTATTGATTATATAAGTCATTTAGTTTTCTATAAAATTTAAAATATCTTTTTGCAGTTATTTATTCAAATCCAAGTCAGTTAAAATCTATGTGTTGTAACTCATTTCAAGATGCTTATGGCATTTTCATATATTATCTTATAATTTATCGTTAACTTACATGTATTTAGTTTTTCACCTTTGTTATTCCAGTTTGTATTCTATATGGAATTATTTCAGCACCATATTCTAATTTAGGTAGAATAAATAATCTGAATAAATTTTTGAAATTAATTGGGATCGTCTTATTAAATCTGCTGTAAAATTACTATTAAAATAAGTACTTGCCCTACTAATATTTATTTTGTACTTTTTGTATATGTGTAATTAATTAATTATTCTGATCAATTGTGAATCCTAAATATTCAACAGTTTTCTTTTATTAAATTAGCTTCCCTTATATTTTCAAATCTAATTTTTTTTAGTTCTCTTATTTCTCTTTACTAATATTAATGCATTCAGTTTTTATTAAGTTTATTTTTAATTTTATTATATTGAATATTCTTTAAGTTTGATCTATTAATTATTACATTCTTTAAGCGTTGTTGGAGATTAGCAATAAATCGTCAGCTCATGCTAATTTTGAGTATTATGTATTTCCTATCTTGTATCCTAATTTATTATATTATTCTAAGTATTACATAGCAATATCATAATAAATTATGGCTAGTATAGGTCCTGATGAGCTTCCTTAAAGTATACCATTTTTGTAGTCTATTTTTCTAGTGATTTAGTCTTCTAGTTAAAAGTGTATTTGTACTTGAGAATATATGTTTTTCAATGTTTTTATTAAGTTATCGGCTATTTTAAATAATTATACAGATAAGATTTCTTCTAAGTATATTAGTTTCTAGTTCTATCAATTTACATAATATCTCTTTTAATTTTTAATTTCCTTCTATTTTTTTCTAGTTACTTAATTCATAATGGTTATTGAAAATTTATATAATTAAAATTAAGGAAAACTTTTCTTTAATTATTATAATTAAAATCAAATGTATTATAAAAATATATAATTAATTAAAAAATTTAAATATATAATTAAAAAAATGGCAGGAGTTTAGCTATTCTCTGATTAAATTTCTAGTTTTATGGATAAAGCAAAGAAACTAACTGTCGCTGGGAAGGTCTTGAGCTAGAGTCAATCTCAGCAAGGGAACAAAATTATTCTGGTTATCCACTCTCGCTAGCAGCTTAAAGCCTGTCGGCCCAGAAATATGTAACTCCTTATCTGAAGGTTATTGAATTAAGCAACGGGATATCTGCTTTATGTGCGTCAAGAGAATACCCTGACTCATTTGGCTCGGAAGGAGTTTCCAATCTCTCGAAATGTAAATTTTTTAATTAATTAATTAAAATAAAATTATAGATGAGTGGAATGATTTTAGATAAATAACTGAATAATTTTTATAATTACTTCAATCTAATTATTTATTTATAATTGTAATTCTATACAAATAATTATTCTTAATTAATAAATTTAAATAAGCTATTTTCTTTATATTTAATAGATATTTCTTAAAATTTAAATATTAATTCAAATGTTATACTTAGATCAAAATCTTATTGGCTTATAATAATAGTAATAATAATATATTAATTTGATGTCACCTTTATTTTATTTGTCGCGTATTAGTTTATAAAAAGTCTCAAAATTCATCGTAAGACTCGTTGAAATCGTCCTTTCATATCCAGGTTCATATTATTAATAACTTATCTACTGCCGCATATTTATCCTTTCTTTTCTGTTTGTGTTTTATTCCAGTCTCGATCCTTACCAAACGTTTACTTGGTTCTTCTTCTTTGAGTATCTACTACTTAGTCGAGTCATTTTTCTCCATCAAATATTTTCTTCGATATAATTCACCTTTAGATGTTAAATAAACCTTTGATAAGTTTTTTCAGAATTTTATATTTTCCTAATTTTGAAATTTATGGTATTTTTAACAGTTCTTTTTATGTGGTCATATCTTTCAACAGAAGCAACAATAATATATTTTTATTTCTTAACTATTTATCTATAATTTTTATTTTTGAATATTATTTTGTTTTATTATTCAATCTCCATTGGATCATGCATAGTTTTAATCATAACTTGCTCGTAGTTCATTTAATTGATATTTCGAATTTCTTATATTTTTACTTCTTTTATTTTTATTTCTTGATTAAATAGATATGTTGAAGTTTTTTAGCTTAATTATATGTTCAGTATTTTATTATTATTTTGGAGTTAGTTAATCTTTATATCTAGGCTGTTTATTTACAAAATTAGTTGCTACATTACGTCCTAAAGTTTTTTATTTTCAGCCTATAAAGATAAAATAAAATTAAGGTATCTTATTGCTAGTTAGAAGTAAATTAATTTTAGGTTAAATTGTTACTTAGATGCCATTTTATTTTATAATTTAGTAAGAAGAATATGAATTTATTTTTTCTTCAATTTATTTTAACAATTAAACAATTAATTATAAGAAAATTATTATAGATTTCTTAATTAACATAGTTTAATAAAATAGTTTAAAATCTTCTAAACATTAACTTCATTTTAAAGGATTATTATAAAAACCTTCTCTTTAATTTTTAACTAAAAATAAGCTGTATTAAATTAAATAAAATAAAACTTAAATAAATTGTAAACTTTTGTATTTAAATTTAAATTTTATTTTAGTTTCTTAGATTGTCTTATTTACATTTTTATTTTAAATACAAGTTTTCCTCTTTATCAGTCATTTTATATTTAAAAATAAGCAAAAAGTTTTTTAAGTTAATCTATTTCAAGTCTTTAATACATTTTATAATTTATTCTTTTAAAAAATTTAATTTGAAAAAAATTAACAACAACAATAGCCAGCAAAATTTTAAAATAAATTAGCAGATGAAATAACCTAATATAACCTCAAAGTCAGAAAGCTTAAATAATTTTAATTTTATTTATTTTAATAAAGCTATAAATAATTTTATTTTATATAAATAAAAATGATTATAGAGCGCGTAGCACCTCATTAGCGCGCAGTTCTTTCAATATTAATATTTAATATTAAGAAAAATGTTCTCATGTTTCTTGTTAAAATTCTATAAGTCCAATGAGTCATGTCAGCTTCTCCAAATTGGGAATCTTCTTATTAAAAATTATTCTTAAATTTTGAGTAAAATGCTTCAGTCTTCTTGAATAAGGTCCAAATAAGAATTAGTTATTAAGTCGGTAATTAGAAGGTCCGTCAGTCAAACTTTCATACTGCTAGAGAGAACTCTCGGGGTTAGGTATGTCTCAACGGAGTTTACCCACCCTTTCTGTGGTGGCATCTAGTGCGAGATTACTCGCAATGCAGTATACACTGCACCAGATTACCTACTAGTTTTTCTGACGCGGCCAACATCCATTTTATATTAATTATATAATAAAGTTTTATTTTTACTTTTTTATATTTAAATTTATTTAAATGTTTTTTCTTTTAAATATATTAAATTTTGGATTAAACTACGATTTACCTTCTTTATAGATATTAATTTTTAAAGCAATTATTATTTTAAATGTTTTTTATTTTATATACTAGTGAAAAAAGACAAATATTTTTAAGTTAAGCTTATATTTAATTAAATTTATTCCTGATACATTGCTCTCTATTTATTGATAAATAAAATTTTTTATTTTCTAAATTAAAATTTTAATTAGTTTCTTTATTATTATGATTCAAACTTTATCTACTTTAAGTTCAATATTTAATATTATTTTAACTATAAACTATTTCTTTGCTATTTTTAAAGAAAAATTAATTTTAAATAGATTAAAAAAATATATAATTAATTATAGTTAATTAACTAGCAGCATTATATAAAAATTAAATTTAGTTATCTTATAAATTCTTAATATTTTATATTTAAATTTAAAGCTTTAAAATTATTTATCCATGCTATTTTTTAATTAACTTACGCTCTTAAACTTTTAACCTTATTAGCTTTGTTAATTTAAATAAAATTTCTTGTGATATCTTAGATAATTTATTTATATAAATGAGAAAAAGCTATTAGTATTATTAATTTTTTTCATATTTTACTTAATTAAAAATATAATATAAATTTATTTTATACTGAAATAAATAAAGAAAAACGTAAAATCCTGTGAAATTATTTGTATTGATAGTTAAATGATATAAATATACAACAAAATATAAATTTATAATATAAAAATAAAGAGAAATAGCAATTAAATATCTATTAAAGCTTATAAATTTCTGATAAATATACTTATCCCTATTTTTGCTAAAATTAAATCTTCATATAAATGAATTTTGTTTTCTCTTTTACTTATTATCTTTTAAATTTCACTTTAAACTAAAGAATAAATATAAAAGCACATTAATATATTAAGTTATTTATTTGTGTTCTCCACAAAAGTTTAACTAATAAAAAATTTTGAAAATCCAAAGGATAAAAACATTTGACAGCAGCTGAAAAATTTATAAATTAAAATTAAATAAATAAAATTTATAAAAATTATGAATAAATATCTATAAATTACAGTGACTTACAAACTAAATATTTATTTGTAATCCTAAGACTCTTATGTTTTACGCTAAATTTATTTAAAAATTCAGTGCTAAATTAAATATAAATTTCTTTTGATTAAAAATTATCCTGAATAAATTTAAACTCAAAGATCTTTTTATTAAAAATATAAAAATAAATATATCTAAATATCTTTAAGATTGCTGCTTCTTCATTTAAATAGAATAAGCATAAAGTAAAAATATAAATAGCTTAAGATTTAAGTAGTTATATGATATAACTGCTTATTATCTAATATTATAATTTTCGTTAACAAAAGTACATAAATTTTAAAATTTTGCTTAAAAAAGAGTTAATAAAATGAATTATTATATTTTCCAAATTTAAATAACTCTTTAGCAATAAAATATGCATATTTAATTAAATTATTAAAAATTAGATTTAAATTTATTTATCTTAATATACATAAAATATTACTAAAAAGAATTTTTTTATATAAGATTTATTTTTTAATTATTATTTATTTCATAAAGCTTGAATAATTTTTTGATTAATTATTCTACTATTAAAAATAATTAATAAATTTAAACTTAATAAAAATTAAAAAGAAAATAAAAATGGTAGAAGGGTTCAAGAAAGACTTTTATACACCTCCTAAAAAGGGGAGAGAAAGTAAGAACCCTCATCTTTAACTCACACATCTTCTTCCTAGAAATAATCTTCTTCTCAAAAACTTCAAGAATAATAGACTCAACTAGGAAATTCCAGATCAACCTAAAAGATGAGACAAAAGCGCTAAAAAGCTACCCCGATGACATCAACTGAAGAAGAAGGACCTAGAAAGGTGCTGGAGACGCAAGAAGCAGCAGCCGTGCGAGAGTTTGGGATGCCATAGTTCCAGGAAGAACAGGCATAATTTTAGTCGAATTCGCTGACCTGAAGGAGGAAGTAAAGAGGCTACGATTAGAGAATAGAGCTCTAAAAAATCAAGTTACTGAGCTCAAGGAATGGAAAGAAAGATTCTGGGAAGTCTACGATCGAGAGCAAAACACTTTCTTCAGGGAAATGGGATTGCTGCAGCAGAGAACAACTGTGCTTGAAGAGAACAGCAAGTAGCAACAGTAGTAGGAATTCAAAGTTAGGACAATTCAAGATCCAATGGACATAGAAGGAGTTACTACGTTACCGAGAAGTCCAGACAAGAAATGAATTAGGAATAAACCAAGATGGTTTGTATGCAAACAAACTGGACATAAATATAGACAATGCTAGAAATGGAAATTAATTAAATAATAGTACTGGAATAGAAAATAATAATAAAAATAATAGTACTAATATTAGGATAAGATTAGACGAGAATTCTGTAACTAATTTTATCCGTCAGGAGGTCAAATCTGCAAACCGAAGTGGTACACAATCCAAGGCGACTGAAGAAAGAGTTCTGAAGGGAGCTGGTTCCAGCCAGGTTATCAAACCGGTCCTGTGAACACGAGGTTGAAAGTCCTCCAAGTTCACTAAACTCCAATTTAAACTTTTTAATTTAAATTAGTAATAAAAATTAAAAAATTATTGAAAAAAATGAAATTTCTAAATAAACTTAAAATTAATTATAATAAGAATATTTTATAAATTATTAAATATTTAGAATATTATAAATAATATATATTTTAATTAACTTATAACTATTAAATATATAATAGCTAAATTAAATATAATAAATTTAATCTTAAATCAAGTGCTTATTTGACATATAGATTTATTTTACATTTATTTTTATCTTGATGATTCTTTGTAATAAGTATCTTTAAATATTTTCTTTATTATACTTTTCTTTTTTATACTTTTATTTATTAGGTAGTATTTATTTAAATTTCATTTAATATCTACAAATTTGTTTATAATTATTAATTTAATTTTTATTATAAACTCTTATCTAAAATTATTTAAAATTAAATTAATAGAAAGTAATAATTAATTTTTTACTTTTAATATCCTTTAAAATTAATAAAAAGCATGCAAATATATAATTACTTAAGATAAAGTTCTAGTACCATTTAAAAAGCTATTATGAAAAATAATTTAAAGTCTAATATATAATTAAAGCGTGCTTTCTTAATTATAATACACTAAATTGAATAAATACCTTATTTAATTTATTATTTCATCATAAACTGAGAAATTACTCTTACAATTCTAATATGAGCTCATTTAACTTCACATTAATATTTAATCAATTGCAATTTGTAAATGTGACTAAGATTTTAACGAATATGATCACATTTTTGATTGTCTTTTCTATGAAATTTATTTAATGAATTTTCTAAAAATTATTTACTTTTGGGAAAAGATTTGAAGAACTAAATTTATATGATTAGATTTATATCAATTAGAATTTCTCAAGAACTTAACTTCCTAAATTAGATAAATTAGTAAAAGTTTTACATAAGGAAATATTGCAAAGAATATTGGAATTGCTCAGGCTGAAAAATAAAATTCAAATAAATTCTTTAAATGGAAAAGAAGAAATTTAAGATTAATATTTTCAAGTAAATTTGCAAGATAATATTGAAAAAGAAGTTTGATTAAGGTTTAATGAAAGTGAAAACTTTATTTAAAATAATTTGCATTACATTCAATTTAACTATGCAATTATTCTCCAATATTAAAAATATTTAAATATTTATATCTATTTATATTATTATATATATATTTTTTAAAACCGCCATAGTTATTGAAGGTGAACAACAAGGTCATCTTCATCAGAGTTTGGGGAAGTTAAGTACCCATAATCGACTTTATGTCTTCCTCTGCTTTGGTTTGGCCCCGAGACATAAGATTCTTAGACCTTCGGCACTGGCTTAGTTTAGTTTTAATTCTGGAATTAAAAAGAAATAATATTGCGAGCTTTATCAGAGGTGGGAATTTAAATGCCCATAATTGACACATGTCGTCCTCTGCTTTGGTGATGCAATGAGACGCAATCCTGCCATGTCCTTGGACCTCCAACAAGTAGAAAAGATTATGATTATTATTAAATTATATCAGTATTGAGCTTTTTTATCAGTATTGAATAATTATACCAGTATTGAACAAGGTCTACCAGTATCTGATAATTTTATCAGTAACAAACATTCTTGTCAGTATGAAACATTTTTTTTAAAGAGCTGCTCACCAATGAGAGTGCTACGCGCTCTATAATCAAATTTATTTATTTATTTATTTATTTATTTATTTATTAAATTTAAAATAATAGCTTTATAAATTACCCTTATAAAAATTAATGATATACTTCCTTTATTTTAGTAATTAATAGTTATTCCTAACAAATTTTATTAGTAAAAGATTAGGAATAATAATGAAAGGTTTATTTATTTTTATTTTACGCTTTTAATAAAATAAAATAAAATAATTTAAATGAACTCTGTTTTTAAAAGAAACAAATCAAAAATGAAACAAAGTAAGATAATAAGCCTTATAAAATAATTTTGCTTGAATTAAAAATTATAAATAAATCTAATTCATAGTAAGGTAGACAAAAATATTCATATTAAACGATAAGTATAGAAGTTTTGAATAAACAACTAGTAAAACATTTATAGATGTAGGGAATAATTAAAAGAATTAAATATGTTATCCATAAAAATTTAAACAAAAATCAGAAAAAATTGAATTGGCATCAATAATAAATTTTCATAATATAAAATAAAAAAATTAAAAATTTAGATTTTAAAAGTTAGGATTATAGTAAGAAACAAAATATTAAATAAAAAAATATAAAAATAAAAATTATTGATTACATAATAATTATTTAATCATATAAAGTAAAATAAATAAAAGAGAAAATATTATTATTTTGTTTAACTACAGTGTTATTTAAAGAAATAAATTACAAATGACTGAGTAAACTAAATTAAGAAATATAAAATTATTAAATGTTTTATATTATTTGCTTAAAACCAATTAAATAAAAATATTTATCTTTTTAATAAACTTGCAACATTTAAAAAAGATCACTAAGTATAAAAGATTTTTTAACTATTTTAAAATATTTATCATAAAAAATAGCTATTTTCATATAAAATAAAACATACTATTAAGAATTTAAGTTAAAAAATTTTATAATCTTTTGTATCTAATTAACTTGACTTTTATTTTACAAAATTTTAAGGATTAAAAATATTTAAGAAATTAAATATTTAAAAAAATTATTTATTTATTTATTAACTTATTTTATCTTAAAATTTAAATTTTCTTAAATTCTATTAAAAATAAAGTGTTAATATGTTTTTATTTTAAAATTTTTTAAATAAATAATTATTTAAATTTTATATATAATAATCTTCATTTAGGAAAATTTTAATAAATTTAAATGATTTATAAATTTCTGGTCCATTATATAATATCTATTCTTAAAAATAAAAAGCTTAGTTTATTTAAATAGTATATTATTAATATAGAAATTTTCTTTACTTTAATTTAGATAAAATCTATTTTAAATATATTTTTTATCTAAAACTATTTTTCATTAAATAATTTCAAAAAACTAAAATAAAACAATTAATATTTTTTAATTAAATAATTGAATAGATGGTGGGAGCTGAGAATGACCTTCGTGACAACACTTTCTGGTTTTATGGGTAGGAACAAGTTCCTTTCCTGTCGCTGAGAAAGTCCCTGGTCAGAGTCATTTTCTGAAGGGAACGCTGTCTTTGAGATTATCCGCTCTTGGTAGGGGCTTGAAGCCTGGCTGCTCATAGCGATGGAGCTCACTAGCAGCTGTACCTGGAGCACAACAGGATATCCCCGTTATTCCATAAAAAGAGAGCGTCGGGTCGTGCAATAGGAAAGGAGTTTCCGGTCAAAAACTTTTTTAGTTTAAATTAATTAATATTTTTTTAATTAAAAATAGATTAAAAATATTTAAGAATTAAAATAAAATAAATATTACTTTAAATAGAAAAATTAAATTAAAAATAGATTTAAGTTAAAGCTTTGTTAAAAAAATTAAATTAAAAATAACTTAATTCAAATAAGTTTAAAATAAACAGTATAATTCCAACTTTTAATTGTTTATAAATAAATGGAAACACTTAAGAGATAAATAAATTAAAACCTTTCTTTTAGACCCATGGGAATTAGATGCTTTATTTTAATTTTTATCATTACTTATAACTATTAAACTCAAGCTGTTCCCTCTTTCTTCAATTTATGCTGTGGAACTTCAGCTGCAAGTTAACTATGTTGTGGTAATAATTATATCTATACAATGGATAAAACAAAATCAAATAATTTTCTAATTGATCTAAATTATGGAACATCATATCTCTAAATTGATAATTATAAATTTATGAGTTGGAGTGCTTGATTTAAAAATAAAGATTGCTCAAGTGGAATCATTTTCGAAAGATCCGACACAACTCCTTTTACATATGTTAAAATTGAAATTATTTGCTCCTCAAACATTTTAAAAGCTAACTATACTACTTATAGAGCTTTAAGTAGTCCAGCCAAATTCTTCACTTATACTTTTAGTACTCCTTGTTGTGATTGATAATTTATAGCTATAAGTCATAATAATATTAATTATCAAAAACTTATTTAAAACTCATATGATTTATAAATTTGCTCTACTAAACTTTATACTACTATTGATTGCTAATATTTTACTTATACACCTGTAAATTGAATTGGAAGTCATTCGACAGCTTATAATCTTTGATTAGGAAGTAAAGATAAAACTAAAAACTTTGAAGGATAAATTATTTCTCATAGATATTATTATAATCTAAACACTTAGCTTAGTACAGCAGATATATAAGATTTAGCTTATTTGTATAATCCTTGCTTACCAACTTGTCCTAATCAAATGTGTACTTCTCCTGTAAAAAATAGTTGTGGAAATACTTGTGATAAATCTTGCTTATATTGTAAAGGAACTTCATCTAGTGATTGCTTAAAATGTTCTACTATGATTTACAGTGACAACTTCGGAAATAATAAATGTAACTGTACAACATAAGCAACTAATAAACTAGTTTCAGAAGCTTTATGTGTAAGTTAATGTTCAAGTAATTAATATTAACTTAATGGAGCATGTACCAATTGTAGTAAAGTAATAGCTAATTGTGATACTTGCTAAGTTACTACTCAATAAGAGTGCTTAACTTGCTTACCAGGTTATACTTTATCCTAAGATAAACTAAGTTGTACACAAGCAACTACTTTTTAATATCCTTTTTTGAACTTGACAGATAAAGAAATTCCTTAAGCTATTTAAAAAAGTTAAACAATATGCAAAACATTTAACGACTTTTTATAATATGATCCATCTTTACACTCTACTAAGGCTTTTTCTATTTCCTTATGATTTGAAGATTAAAACTGTTTATTCAATGGAGTAATTTTATAAATCTATGACTCAGTAAGTTAGTAAAATAAGTAGTAAATTTCAGTTCAATATAACAAGCAATAAATAACAGTAACTTTAACTCTTTAATAAAGTTAATTTACTTTAGTATAGAAACAAATAGACTAAACTTAATGTAGCAAATGATTTTTCTTAGGAATTTCATCATAAAATCCTTAGAGCTGACTACCATGTCTATGAATATTTGAAGATGTAACTTAAACTTGTGAAGCTGAAGTATTAATATAGATCTAATATCCTTAATTTGAGTTAAATGACTAAGTATGTTTTGGCGAATAATCTAATGCATAGAATAACTTGTAAGGAAGTATATTATAAGGGAGATTTTATGCAAATGATAAATATAAAAACTAGAGTGAGTTTTATAGAAGTGCTTGGTTTGAAAATCCTTGCTTTTAAAGTTGTGGAAGTAAATATTGTGGAAGTCCATAACTAAATGATTGCTTAGGTGAATGTGATAGTAGTTGCTTAAATTGTTTTGGATCTAGTAATGTATAATGCTTAGATTGTGGATAGAATGGTAAGTATATAACTGGAAGATGTGAATGTAATAATGTAGATTGGAAATTTGAAAATAGAGATTGTGTATAAAATTGTAGTTGTAAAAATTAAGATAAAAATAAGGATAAAATATGTGAAGAATGCTCTAAAGTAATTGCTAATTGTTAAGAATGTAATGAAATAGGAAATATTTGTACTAAATGTGATAATGGCTTAATCTGAGTAAATAATAAATGCTTCTTCTAGTGAATTAGTTTATTACCTTCTTTATAAGATGTTTATGAACTTAATAATTAAAGAAGCCATTAAGAAACATTTAAATAATATGGATATTTAGCATCAAATGTAAACTCTAATAAATCTTTTGGATTTAGTACTTGAATATCTTAGTGTAATAATAATGGAGTTATTTTATCTACTTAATAATCAAATATTCTAAAAGTATCTTATAGCATTAATACTCTAAAAGCAGAATTAACTATTTAAATAGGATCAACTTCACCTCTTATCTTTACTTAATCAGTTGTTTGTGAGGAATGAATATTTATAGCTTTCTCAGTAAATATAGGAACAAATATAGAAAGTTATATAGTTCCTTTCAATAAGAATTTGGTTGTTCTAGCTAATATCACATAAAGTATAGTATAACCTTTATTTGAAGATGATTAAATAATTTATTTAGGATCATCATCATCTTCAGAAAACTTTTAAGGAACTTTATATTAAACAAGGTTTTATACTTATAATTACTATATGAAAAGTTAAGACTTCTAATATGTTTATGATAATTATCCTTGCTTATTTACATGTCCTATTTTATCTTTGAAATGTAAAGGTCCTTAAGAATGAGATTGCTTATCAAATGATTGTGATCCATCTTGTTTATGATGTGATTAAGAATAAGTATGTTATGAATGTGATGTAACTAGTACTTATGATTATAATACTTAGACTTGTAGTTGTTAAGATCCAAATAAAATATTTTAAAGTGGAATATGTGTAAATGATTGTACCTAAGATTTCTATTATCAATCAACTCTCAATTGCTATAAATGTGATACTTCTATTCCAAGCTGTATTAAATGTAGTAAAGATGGTACTTCATGTTACTAGTGTGATTAAGGATTTACTCTATCAAACAATGAATGCTAACCTTAGTTTATAGACTTGATATCCAATAACTAAACAATAAACTTATGATAATCTCTATCTTAATCCTTTAGCTTTTATGACTATGATCCTAGTTAAGCTTCTAATTAATCTTTTGGTTTTAGTGTATGATTATAGCCTAATGAATATAGTTAAGGATAAATATTAAGTATAGATGGAACTAATTTCTAGTTTTTGCTTTCTGTGACTGATTAAATAGAATTTAACTTATATGACTAAAATTAAGTTTTAGCAAATAAAAGTTTAGCAAATAAGTAATAGTCTGTAGATGATTGATTGTTTATAAGTTTTTCTTTGAGTTAAATAGTTTAAACTTAAAATTAGTATTAGCTAACTTTATGTGTAGGATTCTTAAAGTCTAATCAAATACAGTGTACTCAAGATATTCTCATTTTCCTATTTCCTCATTTTCAACTAAACCAAAATATTACTTTAGGAAATCCTTTTCATCCCTCTTAATCTTTCAATGGATCTATATTTTAGCCTCGTTTCTATAAAAATAACGTAGCATTCACTAAATTACTTATTCAATAGATGCTTTAATAGCATCCATGTTCCACTTAATGCTTTAGTTAGAGTAAATATTGTCTTAGTCCTTAATCTTAAGATTGCTCAGTTTAAGAATGTTATCCTACTTGTTTAACATGTTTTGGTCCTGGAATGTATAATTGTTTATCTTGTGGAGAAAATGCTACTTTAAATAAATCAATTAATACATGTGAATGCAATGATTAATCATTTTACTTTTCAGAAAGGAAATGTAAAGAGTAATGTCTAAATAACCAGTAAGATTTAGACTAGGATCATATATGTGAAGCATGTAATAAGACACTATAAAGATGTTTAGAATGTAATTAGTAAGCAACTTAGTGTACTAAGTGTGAAGAAGGATATAATACAAATATAACATGTAACAAGTGTAAAGTAAATAATTGTAAAGAATGTAATCATTATTAGTAACTATGTGATAGATGCTTTCCTGATTCAATTCTTCTAAACAATCTATGTATAAATCAATGTCCTTAAACTCATTAGAATTATACTTAGAATACAGAATGTTAGTTATGTACTCAAGAAATTCCTAATTGCAATTTATGCAAAAGTGATTAAAAGGAATGTATACAATGCAAAGAAGGATTTTACTTAGATTAGAAAGGCTAATGTAAAGCTTGTAATGAATCTATACCATAATGTAAGAGTTGCTTAAATGAGAACTAGTGTATTCAATGTGATGATTAGAGCAAATTTTATAATTGAAAATGTGTAAAAGAGTGTCCTTAGTTTACTTATGATGATATGAGTGGATTTTGCATAGATTGTAGCAATAATTCTGATGAACTCAGTTATTTCTAAAATGTAAACTGTGGTTTTTGTAACAAAGAAATTCCTAATTGTTAAAAATGTAGCAGTGAATAAGAAATATGCTTATAGTGTGAAGAAGGATTTTATTTAGATTCGAAAGGTTAATGTAACGCTTGCAAAGAATCAATTTAAAACTGTAATATTTGCGTAAATGGAAACCTCTGCATTTCGTGTGATGTTTCTTTCAATCTATATAACGGAGAATGTTTAAAATAATGTCCTTAATTTACTTATGATGATATGAGTGGATTTTGCATAGACTGTAGTAAGAATCCTGAAGGACTAGACTACTTCTAAAACGTTTAGTGTGGATTATGCGACTAAGAACTTCCTAATTGTTAAAAATGTAGCAGTGAATAAAAAATATGCTTATAGTGTGAAGAAGGATTTCAATTAGATTAGAATAATATATGTTCAGAAATAAAGGATACAAATAATAATGATACTAATGATTAAAATCAAACATAAAACTAAAGTTAAGAGTGCAATTATACAATGAAGTCTTATAAAAATGAATGCTATAAAACATGTCCTGAATCAACTTTTGATAACGGTAATAGAACCTGCATTGATTGTGAAGAACTTTTTAAAAACTGCGTAAACTGTAGCTATCAACAAAAATAATGCTATGAGTGTGGAGCTAACTATATTTTAGAAAACTAATAATGTATTAATTCGAATGAAACTGAGTAAAAAGAATCCGAAATTCCTTAATCTTCATATTAAAAACAAAAATTGCCACACTCACTTTAAGACTTCAATTTATCATAAAATGAATATTAATCTTTATAATTAGCTGAAGTTACTTAAATCATTCTTAAATCAACGGAATATCTTGCTGTTATTAATTCAGCAGCAATAGGTAGTAACGTGGATTTTACATTTTTCTGGGTAACTTGGTATATTGATGAGCTAATAAAGATAACAGGCTTTATTAATGTTAAATTGCCTTAGTTTTTGTAAGGATTCTACTTTGTTCAATTTAATTTTGTGGAAAACTTATTACAAAAGTTTGGTATTAATTTAAATTCCCAAGCTGATTCTCAATAAAATGTACCTTATAACATATAACTACAAAGTACTTCTACTTCTACATTCCTAGCAAATTCCTTAGAGTTCTTTTGGAATTTAGTTTTACTGTTTGCTGCTTTTATTGTATTCAATTTAGTTAAACTAATATAAAAGCAACTAAGATAATTCCTCTAAAGAATATTAAGTAGACTAGTGTGGTCTGGAGTAATAAGAAACTTTATGAATTACTTGGTTACACTTTTATTAGGCTTATTTCTATAGACTTAAAATCCTGACTCATCTGATACTTATATAATCATTAATTTAGTATTATCCTATCTAACCTTAGTAAGCTTTTATTATTTAGACTCTCTTAATTGGCTTCTTTATATGGATCGAAATTAAAATTCACTAATTTTATAAAATTTAACTTCAAGTTTAAAGCGAGCAAAGTAAAGATTTAGTAAGATAGTTTTAGAGAAAGTTTGGAGTGTTAATAGATGAAATGAAAAGCGAAAATAATATCTGGATGATATACTTTTATCCCTTATTCATAATAAGAAGAGCTTTAATTTGTATAATCCTTATATTTGCTTAAGACTGTCCTAAACTATAAATTATCTCATGCACTTTGCTATGCTTCCTCTAGTTCCTATATATAGCTACTAAGTAACCTCATAAAATCTCTAGAATCAATGCAGTCTACTTAGTAAATGAACTGTGGGTCACTATTATGTTTGCTTAAAATTGGATTTATTTAGAAGCAAACTAAGATTGGCATAATGATTGGGCATGATTCGTAGTTAATGTTACTTATTGCTTGGTTATAGCCAATCATACAGTGGTATGAGCAAATGTAGTGCAAAATACTTATAACTATTTTGAGCAAAAGTATTTTGATCGAAAAAGCAAGAAGCGAGCATAAATAGGATAATAAAGGATGTAAAATGAAGAAATTAAGGAAGTAGTAATGAACTTAACTTAATCATAAAATGTAACTACTAATAGAAGTGAAATTAGTATTTAAAATCCTTTTAATACTTCTTAGGTTATATTAGAGGATTAAGATTTGATGTTTTAAAGAAAAACAATAGAAAAACCAGAGAAAAAGCAAAAGAAGATTAAGGAGAATGCATCTAAAACAATAGGATGATTGGATTTAAAATTCTATAACTTATATTAAAAATTTGAGCTTTAAAAATATTTATTTTTATTAAATAGAAAAACTTTCTTTTAAGTAAACAAAGAAATATACATAGTTTTGGTTATTATATAAAATGAAAAATCTTCACTAAGCTTTATTTCATAAATCTAAAATCCAGTTAAAAAATCTTAAATTAGCCTCACAGAATACAATTGAAAACCAAAAAATACAACTACAAATTAAATTTTGAAAAGTATATTAAATACCTTAATGTTAAAGTATCTTATCTGATCATGGATATAGCAAAACACCAATAGTTGTAAATGAATAAATTTAACCTTATAATTCCCTTAGTAATTATATGGATACAGAATCTATAAATCTTACTTGCTATAAGAACGAAAAAGAGATTTAAGAAGTGTCGTAAGGCAAAAAAATAGGACATTCGGTAAGAAACTGGAGATTTTTAAGAAAGAAAAAATAAGAAAAAAAAAGATGTTTTTCTAAGTAAAATATATTGTGTAAAGTAAATTATTTAAAAGAAAATAACTTTTAAGCATGGAAATATTATCTATACTGATAGTCACAGACAAAAAGCATAAATAACCCATGCTTGAAGATTAACCATTTCGGACAAAGCTAAAATAGAAGGAAAATTTATCAAAAAGATTAAGAAGCTTTCAAGAATCTTAATAAGCACGTATTTTCCAGAAAAATGAAAATATTAGAAATGTTTAGCTTTAAAGTAGTTAACCTATTAAATGTGAAATCATTATAATCAATTATTATTAAGGCTTTTTTTAATTTTTAATACTTTAAAAATTTATTAAGCCATATAAAGGGAATTGTATTTTAGTAAGTTTTATTTCTTAAAAAAATATTTACTTAAACCTACTATTTGTTTTATTTGAAAAATAGTATAAAATTAACGAACTAAACTATTAATAAAAAATAAAAGTAGCTATATTTTCCTTTTATTTTAAAAATCATTTTTTCATAAAAAAACAAAAAAATTTATATTATAGAGTGCGTAACACCACAATGGCGCGCATTTCTTATTAGAATGTTACTAGAATTAATATTCCTCCAATAAAATACTTGGTAGAAGATAATAATATTTTCCTTATTCTTTTGTATTGCTTTCTTGTTCAACTTTTTCTTCTTTTAAAAGTATTAATTTATCTTATTATCTTAAATTATATTATATAAAATATGTTAAGCGTAATCCAATCCTTGTAATTAAAATAATTTCATGGTTTTATTAGAGTTTGGCTGTAAAGTAAGTACTTAAATATTATGATGAATTGAATAATAAGGTATGGCTGCTATAGTTTATTTATTCTAAGATTAGTTATTTAAAAAATTGACACTTCTATAGCTTAAAGTTTTTTTAAAAGGCTTCCCCTCCATCTTATGAAATACTCTTAATATGCATAATCTGATTGGAGGTAATATCTTAATGAAGGCTTGAAATATTAAATAGATATATAAAAAAATTACAAATATAAGATTTATTATTTATCAACATTTAATTAATTAGTTACTAAATTTTAATGTTAGAGGAAGCTAACCTCCCCTCGTACTGCATTCTCTGAACGATCTCTTGACGAATGTGGCGGAGATATTCTGTTAATCAGTTTCAGCTATTAGGGCCACTATAAATATGAATGTATACTTAATGGTTATCAACTTACAGTCCTTACAAAAGACTGATAATATTCAAATTTGTTCCCTTCAAGATCTTAGATCCTACCAGAGACTTTCCTAAGGATTGGAGATATAATAACCCAATTTAAAATAGCTCCAATAATTTATTAATTATTATTAATCACAATTAAAAATTATGATATAATTTAGATAAAATATACTTATATTTTATCCTTGTCTATAAAGAGTTAAATTTTAAACTTATAATCTGAAATTTTATATGATATAACTTAAATTTCTTTAATAAATATTTCTATTTTTAAATAAAAATTGCATCAATTGTATTTTTGCAGTCTATTATAAGTTTTATATATAATAATGATACTATTACTCCTAGTATATTAGCACAGCTTAAAAAGTACTTAATTTAAATAATGAAAGATTTGTAAAATTTATAGAACTAAATATCATTTGTAATTGAGAAAGATTAATTAAATACATTTTGGGAGATATTTCCTTCAAGCATGTCTATAAAATTAAATGAATTATAAAATAGTTTCTCTTAGAATTTTTAATTAAATTGATAGCTCTCTTAATTTACTTAAATTTTAAAATTTTATTGGAATAATTGCAGATTATAAAAAGTTTATATTTGATATATAATTAAAAAGATATTTTAAAAATGAATATATTTTCTTAAGAATAGGACTGTGAATATCTATTTTTTAATTATTAATTATAGCTTTAAATTTTAATTTGAAGGTAATTTTTGCTCTAAAAATATTTAATTATTAATCACTCGTTAATGTATTAATTAAAAGTTTTAATCTCTCATTACTAAATACCTGATATATATTTAAACATTATAGCTTTAGATTTTATTTAATAAATAAAAGTACAAAAGTTATTTAATATTGATATTATTCAAATAAATCATTCCTATTTTTAGAAGTTTATTATGAAATTAGTTAATTTGCCACTGATATAAGAAACAATATTAAGTTATAAATATATAATGTAGTAGATGATATTTTATAAAATATTATTATATATTAATTATATACATTGCTTATAAATAAATAAATTTGATTATAGAGCGCGTAGCACCTCGTTGGTGCGCAGCTCTTTATAATAAAAAAAGGATAAAATTAAGTTTATAGTCTAAGAAGAAAATTTTCGCTCTCTCCCAAAATAATGGATTGCGAAGGACTTCGTTAATCCGCCATCCTTATCTCCCCCAAGATCCATTTTTCCTTCTGGTTTCTTCTTTAATTGTTATTCTATTTGTATATTCTTGAATTATAAAATTTCTTCCTCTATATTAGGCTGTCCTTGCTGATAAAAATATAAAAAGTTCGTCTAATATTTATGCTTATTATTTCTTTCAATTTCAATTTTCTTTCAGCATTTTTTCCAACAAAGGATCTTCTAACATATGTAGCACCGAATCTTTCTACGATAGAGCTTCATCTTATTTACATCTTAATATTATTATTCAGATTCAATTTAAATTGGAAGGCTTGATTACTAATCTTACTTTTTAAATTGCTGCTTTTTATTATTCTTACTTTTCTTAAAGTTATCTTATTTGATATTAAAATTAAAAGAATTGGAACTAAAATATTTTAGGAACTTCTTAAATTATTTATCAATTTATTCCAATTTAATTACTATTTAAAATTAAATTTTATCAAGAGTTTCTTCTTTGGATTGGAATTATAGATCTAGTTATTCAATCAATTTTTCTAGCTTATTTTATAATTTTTCTGTCCTTTACTTTGTTATTTTAATTCTTATTGTATATTAGTTATTAATTGCTACATTGATTATGCGAAAGCTTCCTAAGATTATATTTTTAATCTTATTGAGGGTCTTATTCAGTTAGATTAGATAACTTTTCTTGTTTATTAATAAATGAGTCAAGAGAAGATAATTTGTTAGGTGCTGTTTTATTAATAAAATAAATTTGAATATCTTTATTATTAAGCTATTTATAGGTTGTTTTGATTTATTAATTTTTTAAATATTTAAAGATTTTCTTATTTAATAGTATCTAATAAACTAAGCTTTTTCCAATCTTATTTTCGATCTTCACTATGAATACCTATTAGCTTAATTTAGAGTTTTAAAGAAATGTTTAAACTAAATTATCTTAAATAGTTTGTTATTTTAAGAAATTGAATGGTTTAAATTTGAATTAACATAGTTATAGAGGATAAATACAAATAAATATAAAAATTGGCTTCTGATTAAATAATTTCTATTTATACAAATATTTGATTATTCTAAATTAATTATTATTTACATATTTTAATTTATTAGAGAAATTAAAAATTAAATAAATAAAGATAATCTTACTAATTATTAAGCCTTTTACTAAATATAACTAATAACATTTCTCTTAAGCTTTCATTTCTAAAATTTATTGGCCAAATTTAATTTAAATTACTTCTTTACCTCATCTAATTTATTATTTTCATCTGTAAATTCTATGATTTTATTTGTATACTCTATTTTCTTTTATACTGACAACTAATATGAAGCAAAAATAATTAGTTAGGAACTAGATGAATAGAAAAATCTATATATATTGACTATTAAACTAACTTAGTTGAATTAAATTTTAAATACTTATTATTTAAATTAATGGCTAATTATCTATTACTAATCTATTTTAATTCTTATTATTTATTACTAGCATTTAGAATAACTATTAAGTATCTTTTATTTTAAATTTACTTAATTAGAACTACCTATATAATTAAATATATCCATTTATTATTTATAAACTCCACTCTAATAAAAAACATATAGTGAAAAATAAAACCATCATTTATTTAGAGCAATAAAATTAAATACTTAAGATTATTTTCTTATTTAGTACTTAAAATTTGTATACATTTAGATTTAACTTTAATTAGGAAAAGTATTAAAATAAAGATAAATAAAGATAATAATTAATTAAATTAGATTAATAAGGAGAAATATTAAACTTAATACAAAGACTATTCCAAGATAATTATTTAATATCTTATTATTTTATTTCTTATTTTAATATTAAAAACTAAATTAATACTTCAAATAAACCTAATTATTTAATATCTATTCAACCTTTAAGTTTAAACTATTACTTTTTAAAGTATTAAAATTCATTTATTTATTATCTTTATACGATTTAAAAAGGTATCTTAATATTAAATTTCGATATTTTTAATTTTTAGAATAAGTCTAGCTATCTATAGTTATTTATAATTTCTATGATAGTTCAAGTTTGTAGATATTAAATTTAAATTTAAAATTAAAATTATTTATATTTTTGCTTAGCTTACTTATAAAGAATGAAATTCCTAGAATATTTTTATATCTAAAATTTAAATATAATAATTAATAATAATAATCTATTTACGTGACTTTTTCTTTTGTTAAGTTAGTCACGGAATCAGTTTATAAGTTTTCTCAAATGTTCATGGGTCACTCCATTCTTCTCTCGAATTACTAGATTCGCATTCTTCTATTACGTATCGACTCAAGGTAATTTATTCCTTCTTGACAGTAGGAATCTTGTTTCAGTCTCAATTAGGTCCAAACATTTGTCTCGTTCTTCTTTTTTGAGCGTTTACTATATCCAATAGTAATTAATCTCCACCATATGCCTTTTTCTTTAAAGTATTCCTTCTGGAGAACAGTATAACTTAGACATTTCGTTTCATAACTTTGACTTGTTTATTTTTGTTTTCTCTAAAAGTGCCAGCAGTTTTTAAATATATGTCCGTTTCTTTAACAAAAGAAGCATCTTGTTGTGCAGTTTTTGGAGACATTTCCTTATTTTTGACATTTCCTTATTTTTGACATTTTCAACATTTTTTCCATTTTTAATATTTTTTCCGATTAGAAAAGGTTTTTGAATACTGCTCTTCCTCAACCATATGATCATTATGAGGAGAAATAAGTTATTCAGAATTATATTTTGCTTGATATTATCTTTAAGTTTTAACTTCGTTTTTCCAGTTTTTAGATAAGTTAAGAATTGGATGTTTTAGTGATGATTTCCATTTTTAATAATTGATTTTCATTTTATAGTTGTTGCACAGTAAAAGTTAGAGAATCTAATCGTTAAATCAAGTCTAGAATTGATTGTTACAATTTTTTATTTTCAGCTCCTAGGAGTATATTTCAATTAGAGAGTTTATTAATCAATGTCCTGTTAATTTTTATTTGATTATTTCTTAGGAGCCATTTTATATAATGTATAAAAAGGATTAAACCTGATCTAAAGAAAAAATAAAAAAATAAAATCATGAAATACTAAAAAGAAGTATGCTTGCTTTTCTTAGAGAATCAGACCTAAAAATTTAAATCATGGAATTTAATGAAAAATTGAAAATTTTACTATATGCATAGGCGAAGATACAACTTCCTTGTAGAAGCTTTTTTGCATTTTCTGTCGCATAAAATTTTGTCAATTCGTCACACATTCTATAGTTTTCTTGTTTTTAAAGTTCCAATAACTTTAAAATTTTTGCATAAATAGTTAATTGAATAATAGAATCCTCACTTATTTACCTTAAAAAATTTTCTCTTGAGCATTATTTTATTTTTCAGGCGTTATTTTCAGTCAGTTTATGATTATTCGGTTTTTTAATTTTTTAATTTTTTCCTTCAAAATTTGATTTTTCCTTTGATCATTTTGACTAATATTTGATTGGAATTTTATGGAAGATTATTATTCTGCAATATTTCTGCTTTATATTAATTATCTTTGCAGATGATATGTCTCCAAATCTAAATCTTCAATGTTGTGAGTAATTTTCTGATTAATTGGGGATAGTTTCATTTTATTTTTCGTCTTTTTTTTCATTACTTAAATTTGATTCTAAAGTTTTTTAATGGTATCTGAGTTCTTCTATATCCTGCACTCTTTCTAAATGTTTACCTTTTTGAAGAGGAAGGAATTTAGGGAGATTTCATTTTTTTCTCAATATTAAATCTAGCTTACTTTTTTTGTGTTTTTGATCTAAATTTTAGTCAGCTTAATAGCTCTGCATATTTTAAGCCTAGAGAAAATTTTAAACTATATTAATCTTCATGATGTTTACTTACTGGTTGCAATTAAATAAAGTTATTGCTCTACTAGTTAATTAATTCAAACAGTATCATAATTTTAAGATATGCTTCTTGATATTATTAATCTTAAAATCAAACTCTTTAGAGTAAATTTCTCTAAAATAGCAAAATATTATTAATCTATAACTTAATTAATCTATGGATCATCAACAGATACTTAAACTAGCATATTAATTTTAATAAAATAAAGGACTAACTAGCTTAAATAAATAGTTTATAAACCATGAAAGTTGCTAAGATTATACTAGAATATGAAATATAATTACTCTATAAATTTACCTAGTTTAATTATATAGATTAATAATATCTTAAATCTATTTCATTTAGTAATAGGATATTTATATAAATCATTTAAATATTTGCCTTACATTGCCATATTTAAAATCTATTTGCTTCTTTTATTAATATTAAATAAAAGCAGGATAGAAATAATAATTTAATAGATTTTAAATAATTACAGAGAAAATAAAACTAAAACTATACTTAATATATATAACTTTGATTTAAAAGATAAATAAAGCTAATAAAATTAAAATTTATTAATTGAAATAGAAAACTTAAAGAAAATTAGATTATGAAATATTATAAAATAAATAATCTTTTAAGATTAAAGATAATCAATAATTAAAGCTTTATTTGCTTTAAAAATATAATGTAGTTTATAATTTTAAATATGTAATTATTATTGTATAAGAATTAATTATTTAGATTTACTTAGAAAATTAAGTTAACTTCCCTTTGCTATAGATTATAATATGATTTATAATAAAGACACTTCAAAATTAAGTGTTCTGTGATTTGTATCTGTGGAGACTTTAATATTTCTTTAATATTTAATCATATGAAGCTCCTGCAAAATTATATTTAGGAATTTCAAGATTTAAAAATTTTTGGCTTACTAAAGATTATAGCATATAATCAAAGTTATCTTAGTCTTAATTTTCATAATTGAAAGCAGTTAAACGAATCGATTTTAAAACTAAAAAATTTCCTAAAAATTACTTAGTAGAAGAAGAATTGAATTCTCAAGTGAAATGATTAACTATATAATGGTTGAATAATCTGAATTAAATTGAAGGAATATAAGAAAAAATAATCAATAAGTAAAGAAGGACTAATGAAAAAAATTAAATAATCACAACTTTATAAACATTGCAAAAAGAAACATTTATAATAGTTTTATTAATAAACCAAGCTATTAAATATTCTATTTAGAAATAAAGTATATGCATATTAAAAATTTATTTCTAAATTTAAAAATTAAAATTTTATTATTTTATTAGATATAATAATAATATTTTAATATTAACATTAAAAAATTAAAATTAAAATTTGCTTTGTTTATAAAATTTAGGATTTAGGAAGCATTTTATTTAATATTATTGGATAATTTCTTCTTTTTATAAAGATTTAAATTCTGTAATAGATTTATTTTAAATATAGTTTTATTTAATCTTTAATAAAATTTTTAAAAAATTGAAATGAAATTTAAAAATTATTTAGGATTTTAGATAGTTTTTAGATATAGAAAGGAGTTTTCTTTCCTTATTTTGATTATAATCATTTAATTGGACTTTTTATAGATCATAATCTTGTAATGAAAAGGATTAACTATGAATTATTGAGAAAAGCTAAAATCTCCTCATGCTACTTGCTTTGATTAATCTTTTAATGAACATAACTGAGATATTCTATTAATCTTTTTCTGAAAACAAGAATCATCATGAATAATGAACGTATACTCTATAATCATAGACTTCAAAACTCCTACCAAATCTGTCTAATCTTTTAGAAACGTTTTCTTCAAGATCTTGGATTAGCAAGGAATTTCGCCAAGGTTAGAGGTATAATCAGTCAATTAAAAATCTTGCTTCCTGTCATTCTTTTGATTATCTTATATATAATCTTAAATAATCTGTATTTTAAAGACATAAATTATTGTTTATTCCAGCGTATTTCCAACTAAAAAATAATTTATAATTTCCAAATCTTTTAATTTGCTGAGGTTTCTTTTGACCAATTTAAATGCACTCTTCTATTTATAAGGGTAGCTTCTTAATTAAATTTTAATAAATTTATATGAATAGTGAATGTTTTTAAAATTTTAGCTATATTAGATCTATTAAAAATTATTTGTTCTGCAATTACAAAAGTATAAAGGATTTTATTATTCAACTATTTAAAATTCTAAGTTATGAGGCTATATTTAATTGAATATCTCACGAAGAATTATGAGAAACATATAATGAAAAGTATTAATAAATTATAATATTACTTAAATTAATTTCTAGCTTTAACTTTATTCTAATTAACTATAATTAATTTAAACTTAGTTTTATATAATTTTTAAGATTATTTTTGTATTTTTATTTATTTAAGCAAAGGAATTTATAGCAATTTAAATAACATTTTTTTCCTTTTGACAAAGAATGAGATAAATATTCCATCACTTTTTTAAATTAAAAACTTTAAAAGAGGATATTGTAAAATCGAGACCATTTAAAATGAGTTAATAACATATTGGAAAGAGCAGCTATAAATATAATTTTTAATATAACTTATAATTAACTATTTGAAGATAAAAGTTTATAATATAAAGTATTTATATTATTGCTAAATTATAAATTTTAATGAAATACTAAATTAAAAGATTTAAATTAAAAATATTTAAGAACTATTAGCAAAATTAATAAACTATAGTAACTCTAATTATGTCTCAATTATGCTTTATTCAATTAGTTTTATAATTTTGTTAACTCATAAATTATAAAATAAATGTAAATCTGTAATAGATAATTAATTTAATAATTAATTACCTAATTAGTAGATTTTATTAATAAAGCAATGTATTTAAACTTAGTACTAATCCTATTTTATTTATAAATAGTTAGCTACCAAATATTTTATATTTTTACTTATTAATAACTTGTAAATTATATGATTATGTATATTTTATTAAATTATTATATTATTTCAAAAATTAAATGCCACCGCAAGAAATACCTGACCTCTCTCAGGGAATACCTAAAAAAATTTTAATAAAAATCTAATTTAATCGAATAATCACCTTAGTCGGATAAAGGACTATAATCTCAGGAATACTTTGAATAAACAGTTCAGTAGAGGATATCAAATATATAAAGCAACATATTCTAAAGATTGAAAAAATAGATGAAGAACTAATCCTTTAATTTCCATCTATAGAAGATGCAATAAATAGCATATAATCGTAAATGGGATATAAACTAGATGAGATTGATAAATAATTTAGTTAAATTCCATAAATGTTTAAATTTTAGCTTTCTTAACTCCAGTTTCAAATAAAAGAACTTTGAGAAAAATAGGATAATCAATAAGAAATATATAAAGAATCAAAGGATAAAAGGGAAGTATTCCTATGTATATCGAACTCAATGAATAATAATAAGCATTAGAAGATACGCTGTTATGTATTTTAATAGTAACATCATTATAATAGATTCTGGTGAAGAAACCAAATCTATGAAAGCAATAGAAAAAATATAATAAAAGACCTATTTCAAATATGGCCAACTCAAAAGGTTAAAATATAGGGGAAATTTTTTATAAAAGTAATATTAAGAATTTTAAAAGTAATTTTTAGATGTAAAAGACTTAATCGTTAAATACAAATTATAAATACGGATAGCTGACTAATGAAATCCTAAGCCACCCTTCAGTTTAAAAGAAGAATTTTTCAAATTTACTGGATGCAAAATCTAAATTTTGAAGCTATTAACTCCTTTCAACCATTTTTAAACAATTATTATAAATTATTTTTTATGATGTATCTTTTCTTAAAAATGTATCACTATAAACTTTAGCATTAAAATAAAAAAAATTGAATTTTATAATTAAAAAATAATACATAATAGATGAAAAATAATAATTATATATTTAAGCTTATAGCTCTAATGAATTTGAATAGGAAATAAGGATTTACTAAATATATTAATATTACTTAATGAAAAATAATAATTTTAATAAATTAATTTGAATATTTTAATTAATAATTTTATAATTTATTATATATGCTACTTTAGCTTCCAAAGTTTATTTATTTATTTTATATTACATTTAATTTTTATTTACATACATATTTTAATATAAATTCATAAATATACTTAAAATAATTAAATTTCTTTATTTAGAACTTTTTACATTTCAAAATAAGCTAAAGATAATTTGATGAATTAAAGGTAAAAATGAATTATTTATTTATTTAATGTTCATAAATATTTATTAAGATAAATTAACTCTTATAAATAAGAAATGCTATTACATTTAAAGCAAAATTTAAGCTATAGATAAATGTAACTATTAATTGCAAAGCTTTTAAGCAATCCCTAATAAAAAGTACTAATTTTATTTAAAATAACCAATATTTACAAATGTATTAGTTTTATATATTCATAAATAACTAAAATCATTTTATATTATAATTAATAAAAGCATATAAATAGAAAATAGCAAAGAATCAAAAACCTAACAAAGAAAGACTATAGGATAACCCAGATTAGCTCAGCAAAAACAAAAGTCACTGGAATTTTCGTCATCAAATGAAGGCAAAAGATTACAAAGTAGTTAGTCAACACCTCAATAATAGAATAAGAAAATGATTTCGTATATGGGTTGGGTGACAAATTAAAAACATTTTCTTAACAAGCAGGATGAGTTTATCTGCAATATTACATAAAGAATAATACTTCTGACAGATTTAAAAAATCAAACTTAGAAAAATTGTACTTAAAAAAGTAACTTGCTAAAATAAAGTAATAATTGGAGAACAGCTTTGACGTTAATCTTAATTCAACTAAATAGAGCAAGTTCCTAAGATTACTGAAAAATCTAAGACTGAGATAATGATTAGTTAATCAAATTTTTAAGGAAAAATTAAAAGAACTAAAATAATAAGAATATTGGATAAACTTGAAAACCTTATTCTTCCAAAATAAAAACAGAAATAAAAGATAAAGAATCTCTGATATTGCAAATTTTCCCAATATCTAATAAAACAATACTTTTGCTTATAAAAGACAAGAGGATTAGATAATCTGAAGAGAATTAGCATGAATTTTTATAAATAGCAATAGAATCTACAAAAGCAGATTGGAGATAGAAGAGATCTAAATCAGATAGGGTAAATTAGTAGCTATACACATAAAAAAATGGGCGAAGAATCCAATCTGATAAAAAATAAATATCTGAAACTGGTTAAATCCATGGAAGGCAAATATTTCTTAAATTTTTAGTTGATAATAATAATTACTATTAATAAACATTTAATTTCATAAAAAAGGGTAAATTTATTTCTTTTTTAAATTTTAATAAAATAATCAATTAAATATTTCTTGCTAATGTTATTGAAAATAAAAAATATTGTAAAATATGAAATTGAGCAAATATCTAGAATTTGATTGAAAAATGATAAAAATTATCTTAAATTTAATTATAAGATAAAAAGAATAAATTTTAAATGGAAAGGGTTATATTCTGTATTCTTTGTATTTTCTTTAAAGAGGTTAAAATCTTTGAATAATAATAATAATTATTAATTATAGTTATATCACCTACAATTAGGTTTATCACTAAATAAATGATTAAATTTATTGAAAATAATATTCCTAGCAGAAAGCTTCAAAGTCTTACTTATTTTTGTTATATTATGACGTATCAACTTGTGCTCTTTTTCGCCTATCTTGATTTTAGATATTGAATTGAAATTCAAATTATACCTAATATTTATTAATATTTACATCTTTAAACTTCCTTAAAACTAGTATTAAAATATTTTCCATTTATTATCTTAAATATATAAATACATCCTAAGAGTAACATGCAGATTACTTATTTTATTTCAGAGTTTCTAATTTTCAGCCTTTTGCTATTTTGAAACTCTCAGAAGAATCTTACGAAATAGCCAGTCTTTTTATAATACTTGCCTTTATGTCTTTTTTCTTTCTTATTGTCTATAGTGTTGTAATTCTATCTCAATGCCAATGGAATTATTAAGGATAAGCTTTTAAAAATAAATTTTCAGAGCTCTCAAAATTGATTTATCTTTTGTCTTTATAATAAAATTGCATAATAATAATACTATCTAATTCTAGTGATATCACGATGTTTTTGCATCACCTCAATAAAGTTGGAGAGGAAATCTGAATCCAATCTCGGCCAGTCGTTTTTTTCTTAATCTTAACCTTTTTCTTAATCTTAACAACCTGGAATTCAAGCAGGATATGACGAGCAGAAGAAATCCTAAAAGGCGACTCACGTAATAAGTCCTACATCGGAGGAAAAGCCAAAAAGCAGTTGAAATCTGCTCTTTACCAGGAGGTGTTAGAATTTAATCCTTCATGCCAGATGAGCATGGAGTAGCTCTTCAAAGTGGTGCTGCATCTCCAGGAAGAGATTTGGAATCTGAGGAAGGATAATAAGAAGCTTATGAAACATTTCAGCCTAGCGGAAGGAATAGAATCCAGACTTATATCCTAAGAATGAGAACTAAGCACTTTCTGAAGCATATCCTAAGACCAGAATAACTAATTCTAAAATTAGCTTCAGAAACAATCTGATCTGAGTAACAGACTGGAAAAATTAGAAAAGAAGCTAGACGAACAAAGGGGAGATCCAATGATGATTGAAGAGACCAACATGAAGACTTGTGTTAAACCACAAAAATTAGTGAAGAATTGTTACTACTGCAAATCGACAAAATATTGTGAAGACGCTGGAAGAAATTCCAAAATTTCAAGACGTAGTACTGGAATAAATAAAGGAATGCAAGCACAGCATAGAAAGAAAAAACAAATTAAGTAGAGACAAATCAGAGAGAGATTATACTTAAATGAACTATATTTCATCTACAAGAGAAAATCTGATTAGAAATGAAGATAGAATTGGAAATGACATGAGCAATGTGAGGAGAGAAGAAGAGAGACTTTTAAAATTTTATTTTTAATACCGGATCAATCTGGAATCCAGTATGAAGAGGTGAAAATCCCCAATAATTGCTAAAGTTAATTTATCCAATTATTATTATTCTAGTGATATAACCTTCAATTAAGTTCATAACTGCCTAAAATATTATTATTTTTGTAATAATAATATTAATTTTAAGTTTTCCGTTTTAGGGATTTCCAACCCCGTCAGGAATACAGTAGTTCATGCTCCCTGCTGTTAAATATAAAAGTTCGGGTCGTCCAATTCTAGCAAGATTGGAAACTCGGATTTTTCCAGGTTTTCCCTCCTTTAACTTGCTTTGTTTCCATCTTAATCTTGTATATTGAACCATCCGGGTTGCAATACATTCTTTTCATTCTTGCTTCTTTTTTTTTCTTCTTTTTTTGTTCTTTTATCCAATAGTTTCTTTATTTCTATTAGAATTTCTAACACTTCCGATAAAAATGTCATACGCTTCGACAGCAGAAACATTTCTTTTTTATTTTGAATTATTTTCCTTGATTTACTTGCTCTTTCTAGGCTTCGATTTCCATTTGTATAGCTCCAGTTTCGCTTTACTTTTTCTTAAAAGTTTACAATTTCTCTTCTAATTTTCCGAGTCTGTTATCCAGTTCAGTCTGTTTCTAAAGCTAGTTTTAGGATTCGTTAGTCTGACTTTGTGAGATATTCCAAAAGGCGTTAAGATCTCTTTCCTAGGATATAAGTATTGACTCAATTCCTTCTGCTAAGTCTAGCTTTGCCATCAGTATATCATTGTCCTTCTTCAATCTCTTGACCTCTTCCTGTAGGTTCAGTACCACTTTGATGAGCTACTCCATGCTCATCTGGTCAGAAGGGTTGAACTCTGATACCTCCTGGTGGAGAACAGACTTCATCTATTTCCTCGGTTTCTCGCTTGAGGTTGGAGTTTCCATGTGTATATTCTTCAAGGTTGCTTTCGTTCGTTTTGTTAGATTCCAAGTTGTTAGTTCAGTGTTGGTTAAGGTTGTGATAGAGAAGATTGTTAAGATTATTAAGACTTGGTTTCTTGCTTCCTCCCTTCCTTTTGGCTTAGGAAGAGATGGTATAGAAGCCTGACTTGAAACCTTCAACCATTTTTTAATTAATTATTATTTTTGTAATAAATTATACTTCCAATCATCATCTAGATAATTTTCTCTATGCACATATCTATTTGTAATGCATTGGTCCTTTTTTTATTTGGTATCTTGCTTCAGTCGGCAATAATTTTTGGCCTCTTTTTCATTGTAAAATTCAATTTTCATCAAGAATTCACTTCCTTTATACATATTTTTTCTATAAAATAGTTCTTTTTAAGTGCAGTATAGACTAATTATTGACTTTCATATCTTAGAACTATAAAATTTTGATTTTTATATGAATCTGCAGCATTATTTTAAAATGTATTCATATTTATTGCAATTCCAGCATTACTTTCTTCTCTTTAGAAGAAATTTTAATTAGCTAAATATCTGCTCCAAATCCATGGAATCATCAGATATATACTTTAAGACATAAGCTTACAGCTAATAAGCTGAATTAAATATTGAAATAGATTTTATAACAAATGGTATATAAATGATGAAGAAAGCTTAATATAAAGTAATTAAAATAAATTTATAAACTATACAAATAAAGTTTATATTACATACTTAATCTAAGAAGTTTACTATTTTTTAAATATAGCATTAATACTTTAATAATTAATATTTAAAACTTAAATTTTAAAATTGATAAGCATAATATAATAACTTCAAAATCTAGTGAGTAAAATTACTATTTTTAAGTAGATTTAATTAAATAGTTTAAATAAATTAAAGATAAATTATATAATTAGTTTATTACAAGAATCTGAAATTAATTAAATATAATAATTATCTTCTTTATTATATAATGAAATAAGTTTCTTCAAAAATATCCTAAAAATATTTTAAAATAAAAAAGTTGTAAAGAGTTAGAGTAAAATTTAGTTAAAAGAAAATTAATTATTAATAAATAAATTTTAATTAAATATTTTATTTTTAAATTTAGCAATAATAATTTTGTTTTAAAAACTAGGAAATTAATCTTCTCATATTCAAAGTTTTTTTAAACTATTTATCTATGGAAGCTAGATCAACATTTGGTTAGTAATATATAAATAATTTCTTTAAAAAATTCCTATAAAATAAATTAAGAATTTATAGTTCCTAATATTTAAATAAACTTTTATAAATCTAACCCATAATAAACAAGTTAGTTAATATGAAAAATAATTAAATTAAATAGCTTAAGATTAATATTAAATTTAAGATATTAAACTTAAAAATGATTATTTTATATAGCAACTATAGCAGCAGCATAATAATTTTAATGAAAGAATAATCATTTTTTTTAAATATATTAATATAAGAATAATTTAAATTCTTTAAAAATAATTTTATTTGCTAATAATTTAATAATTTTTAGTTATAGCTATTGCTTTTTAGTAGTTGTTGGTATTAACTAAAAATTGCTAGATTTATATTTATAATCATTTGTAATATTTTTATTTTTATCTTTATCTTTTTATTTATTTTATTTATTTTTTAGCTTTATTTGATTATTTAGTAATTAAAAGTATAAAAAGATAAACTTAACTTAAAAAACAATTAATTAATTTTTTATTTTAAAATAACCTTCTTTTAGTTTAAATTTAAATAATAAATTTTAATAAATTTTGTTTAGCTTTTATGAATTTAACTAGCTTAATTTGCTATAAAAATAGTTGCTTTTGTATTTAAAAACTATTTTAGTAATTATTTTATTTATTATATTTATCTAATATTCCTAATTATTAATATCGAATTATTGCTTTGAACGTAACTAAAGTTTCAATTATTTAATTTTTTAATTGTTATCATTAGTCTTTTTTCTTTTTTATAATACTTTTTAAGTTATTTATTTATTTATAAAAATAATTATCTTTTTCTAGTTTTACTCTCAAAGTGAGATTTTAAAAGTAATTTTTCTAATTAATTTAAATATTATATTTTCAAATATTTTAATTTAAATAAATATAACTATAATTTATTATTTATTTTTTATTATTAATTTATCAAATCTAATATTAGATACCTTTTAGTTAAATTTATTACATTTCAATCATTTAAAAAGCAAGCTTTATCTTAATTAATACTCTATATCTTCAATCTATTATTTTTCCAAGCTATAATATAAAAAATGGAACAGACTATTCGCCTTTCCAAAAACTTAACTAGAAACGCAAAAAGGAAAGCGGCGAAACAATTACTTAAATAACAAAAACTAGAAGAGAAATCGAGCTCCTCATCAGAAGGTAAAATTATGATAGGAACAGCTCAGAATAATCCAGGTAAGATTGGAGAGAATTCAGAAGTTTTTTTACAGCTCGATTAAATGAAAAATAAAATTTCTGAGTATCAAGAAATAATTTACAACCAAGGAGAAAAAATCAGAGAATTAATGAACTTCATAGATGATCAAAATAATGAATTGTTAATAATTAGACGTCAGTTAATCCAGAATAATTTAGTAACAGAACAATAATTATACTAATAGTCTCAAACGAACCTTAAACAAGATCAAGACATGATCATTGAAAAGGAATTAATTTAAAAAGATGTTGCAGAAAAATAGAAAAATGAAAATATTGAATAAGATTTAATAAAACGAATAAATCAGCTTGAAAAAAAAGTATTTTAGAAAAAACCTTTGAAAAGATAAACCAAACAATGTTGGTATTGCAAGTCAAGATGATATTTATTAAAAAATTGTGGTGTCTGAAAATAAATATAATTAAAAGAACAATTAAGAACGTGAAAGACTCTTAATAGGCTATGAATTACTGAAGCCGGAGTCTATAAAAGAAAAATATTTGCTGGAAACTCGGAAGATTTTTAGTGGTTACCTCCCACGTAAAAAACTTGGTCGTGGTATCCATCCACGTTAAAAAAATGGCAGCAAGAAACTGGTTGAGATTCCAGGTATTGCAAGACTTTTAAATTTTAAGTTCATTATTATTATTATTATTTTTCCAAGTTATTTTTAAAGATAAAGGTTTTAATAAATCCTTATAGAAAGATAAAGTATTCTTTAAATAAACATAAAACAAATGATTATTAAATTAAATTTTAAGGTTTTATGGAGTGTTCCCTTAAAAGATCCATAACTCCCTGTATTACCTTTTACAGGGTCTCGGACTCTCCGGTGTCTCCACCCAAGTTCACTTCCGAGCTTTCCGAACGGTCTTGGAGTTATCTTCTTCGCCATAATTAACCATCCGAGGAAAGATAAAACATGGTCAATTAATTTCAAATCTTTTTTCTAATTTCCTTATTTCCCTAGCATCTTCTTCAAAGATGATATTGACTACCACATATGTAGCACTTTTTTTTGAAGTATTTTTCTTAAGTCATGGGTTGTTCTTCTATTATCATTGAATCTTGATTTTTTTATGGCTATTAGCTCTCTAATTTCTCTAACCTTTGCTTAATTTCTTTAACTTGCTAAAAGGCATTTTCATATTTTTAAAAGTCTATTCCCATTTATTCATCTAGTCTAACAATATCGCATTCTATTTCTTGATATCTGTTATTAATATCCTATTTTGTAACAAATTCAGTGTGTGGCTTCTCATCGTCCACATGATCTTATAAATCTTGTTATAAACTGATAACATAATGCTCGAGATTCTCGACTTTATGAGTGTAGTCGAAAATAATCTCCACGAGTTATTCTTTGTCTAAATTCATTAGTTGATTAAATGTATGCCTCTTTTTATGAATTTTTGCAGGTAGTTATTTTTCTTCTGATTTTTAGCAATATTTTTTCTTTTAAATCTTAATTGGTGTTTGTTAATTTTAGAAAGATTGATCAATAGTATTACGAGTAATCTTTTCGATAAGAAAACCTTTGCTCCAAATCTCCATTTTTTTTTATAAAACAAATGATTGTAGTAATATTTGATTATGTTTATATCTAATGGTTTTATTTGCTTTTTAATTTGAATGTATTAGCTTACTCTTTATACTACTTGTTGTTATATTAGCAAAAGTTAAATTTTGATGTTTTTGCTTTATCTTTTTATTTTTTACTAAACTCGCAAGTATTATTTTTAATTTTAAAGTGGTTTTTTCTTTAATATATGAGATTAGAATTGATTTTTGTTGATATCCCTTTACTTTGATCATAAATATAGACTTAATAAGAAAATTGATTATAAATAGATAATTAGAATGACCTATTTGTTTTTAGGGTTGAATTAAATAGTTAGCTTTGATTATACTTATAAATAAATCTGTATAATTAAGAAAGATTTTAGATTAAATCTAGTATTAAGTTTATATAGCTTGCTTTATTTTTTAGTTTAGCTATTCTTTTAACATTTTTGATTCTAGCTATTTTAAGCTTTTTAATTAGGTAAATATTATCCTATTCTCTTCAATTTAATTTAACTTTTTTCATAAATACAAATGCTAAAGCATGCTTAAACTATTCTGTATTAATAAGTTTTAGAGACTTTAGTTAGCTGATATGAGAATAATTAAGTCTAGAGCATTAAATAAAAATAATTAAACTTATTAAGCTTCTTAAGAAAATTATATTATATATTTAATTAAAATCCCTCTAATTACTTAATCAACATCATTATGAAATAAATGTTTATTCTTTCATAAGCTATTCATGTATTATTAAATCCTTCTAGATAATTAGCTGCTTTTATGATAAAATATAGAAATAAAATGATTTAAGATATAAGATGGGTATAATCTAAAATAGAAAAGTAACTATTTCATTTAGTAAAAATGATACTTTATTTTAATACTTTAAAGATCTTAGACTTGATAATTCTTAATATACCTAATTTTAGTGTAATAAATGAAAATAATTGAATTAGAAATAGACTTTCATATAGATTTGTTAATTATTTATTTTAAAATAAGTCTATGTAAGCTAAAGTTATTTATAAAGTAATTAATTCCTTAAATTATTATAAAAATTTAATTTATAATATATCTGAAATTGCTTTAAAGCTATTTAGCCAACTAGAATTTAATTGTTTAAATAATATAAGCTATTATTTGAATGATAAAATCCTTTATAATGATTAAATAATTTATTAAGCAAAATACTAATAATATTTATAACTAACTAACACTTAAATTAATTTAGTTTAATTATCTAGGATTTATTTTCATTGCCTTATGTATTTTCTATCTCTATTATTTTATTTTTATCTTTTACTATATTTTTCGTCTTATCTTGCTTAGCCCTGCAAATACAGAATTTAAAAAAGATACAAATAGGAATAGAAGTTAGAAAGTTATAATAGCAATCTTAAAGTCTTGAATATTTTATTTTTATTGTTTATTATAGAATGTTTAAGATATCAAAATACATTTGATATATAGCATTTTCCTTTAATTCTTAGTATTAGATTTGACTATCTAAATTTATAAAATGTAAAACATTTAGTATGATATTTACTAAACTGTTTAAATTAAGAAACAATAATTCAAATTTAGCTTGTATTTATTAAAGAGATATTATTTGATAGTTATATGAGCAAGTTTCAAATTTCTAAGCTTGTAGAATTTAAAATTATAAGTAAGCATATTACTATTAATACTCTTAGAATCTAAATAACTAATCTATAAATATCAATTTCATATAATCATTAAGAATACTATCATTCATTTATTATTATTATGAGAAATCATCAACTAATTAGCGAAATTAAAAGCACCAGGACCTGATGAAATGCAAGTAGGCACAATATTAGTAGGCTGGAAAAAACTAACAGAAGTAACATGTAAAATGATAGTTAAGATGATTTAAGAGAGAGTAATACCTTAAGAGATGAAATAATAATACATAATATTAATATACAAAAAAGGAGGACAGATGAACCCGGTGAATTATAGACCAATCTCTTTACTGAATCATGCTTTAAAAATAGTAGATGCATGAATTTTCTAGCAACTATAAGGATATCATCATAATGATGAAAGCGAATATTAATATGGCTTTAAAAAAGGGAAATCATGCTCACTATAAATTTTCAACCTAAGAACAGTATAGGAATGATCAATACGGAACAAAAAAGATGTTTTCGTAATATTTGTTGATATTAAAAAAGTGTACGACTCGGTGCAAAGAAAAGATATATGATAAATCCTAAACGATCTAAAAGTACCGGAATAGATAATTAAACTCCTAGCAAACTTCTACTGTGAAGAAGAAATTAAACTTAAAATCAATGAATAAATAGCAAAATCATTCACGACAAATAAAGGACTAAAACAGGGAAGCATAACGTCGCCAAGACTATTTAACTTAATAATAGCAAGACTTCTCCATAGCTTGGAAGATTAAAAGCTAGGAATTACGATAGACTTTAAAAACTAAGAGGGATGAACACAAGAAATATATGCAGGATGTTTTGCATATGCAGATGACCTAGCCTTAATAAGAGAATGAGATTAATTAGAGGAAGTAATCAAAAATTTAACCTCATGGGCAGAAAAATACAAACTGGAAATTCCAGATAAAACAAAATGAATAATATGAAAAGCAGCAGAAAATAGAAACTGAGAAAATATAGGCAATATTATTGAGGTGGGAAATTTAAGAATCGAAAGAGTAACGTCCTCTTAGTACCTAGGGCATATAATAGAAGAGACCATCAGCTTTGAAAAACACATGGAGAACAGACTAGAAGTAGCATAAAAGATGTAAACATGAATACTGGGTAAAATAACAATGAATAAGGGATTAACACCATATAATGCAGGAATAATGATAAAAACGTTCGTAAACTCAGTATTCAGCTATGGGACAGAAGTTATCCCATGTTGTGAATAATTTGTAGGAAAATAAGTGATGGAACAATTAGAAATAATATAGAGAAGATCTTTACGAGCAATCATAGATGCCCCTTTCTAAGTGTAAAATGAGATGCTAGAATACGAGTTACAGTTTATGAAATTTAAACATTATCTATGGCAGAAAACGCTGAGATTAAGAGGCAGACTAATAAGTAACTAAGGAAAAACAGTAGATGAATTAATGTTCGACCTAAGTAAAGAAGAGAACTTTATTTTTGAACAATACTGCACGACAATAAAATTAGAATTAAAAATTGAAGACAAAAATATATTTATAGATGATGGTAATAATAATCAAAAAGGGAAGAAAAACATTAATCGTGCAATTTGAGAACATAGAGTATACATAGAAGATAGAGAAAGAATGGAGTAAATGATAACAACTCTACAGTATAGAAAAACATGATTTGATGAATATGTAGTAGGACCACCCAACTACCTGAGATACAATAAAAATAGAAAAGAAGAAATATGCTACATATTTAGAATAAGAACGAGATGTAATGGGAGCCAGGATTGTTTAAAAGAAAGACACCTAGTTGCGACAAGCAAATGCCCTTTCTGTAATGATGCAAGAGAAAACGAAAGGCATATCATAGAAAAATGCTCAGAATAAAAAGAAAGTAGATAAATATGTATTAGAAATTTAAGAACAATAGGAGTAGAAAGACAAGGAATGGAACTATTTGATATAATATGAGGTACGGCAAAATTCGAAAAATTCATTAGAACCTAAGAAGAGTAAAAAAGAGCTAAAACTGACTTGATAATAAAAGATTATATCAAAAACATATTAGAAAAAAGAAAAAAAGGATACTTAGAAAAGAAAATTGAATGAAAAAAAGAAATAGGAAAAGATTATAGAGCAGGAAAAGGATAGTTTTTATGAGCTTATAAAAGCTTGATTAAGAAGAAAAGAATTAGAAACGAAAATTAGCAAAGTATGTAAAAAAAATAATGGACGCTTGTAACAAAGAATCAATAAAACATAGATAGATAGAAGACAGAAGGACAAGAGATATTGTAGAAGAAAATGATGAAGATATGGAACTAATAAGAGAAGAATTTTTATTACCTGAAGGCTTACTTGAAGAAATAGACATTTATTGAAATATTTATTAAAGAGCTGCGCACCAACGAGGTGCTACGCGCTCTATAATCAAATTTATTTATTTATTTATCAAATTATTATAGGAACAAGCTAATACTAAAACAACAAACCTATATTTTAGAAAAAACCCACCAGGATATTTATAATCTAGAGATTTTAACATCACCAAATCTTTAGTACCAAAAACCTTTAAAAAGAATCCAGCGCTACAAAACTAATTAAGATCATCAAATTATTTTAAGAATATAATTATTAAGATTATTATAAGAGTATTAGATGTGCTTAAAAAGAATTCTATGCTAAATGTTAATAAGAACTTTAAGATTTAAACATAATTCAAAGCAAAAGAGCTTAAAGTATATTTAATTTCCTTTAAGCATGAGATTATTAAGAAAAAGCTTATTTAATAGCATTATTTTTAGAGAATTAGTCTGAAGAGAAGTCCTCAATTTAATTTTTAATGAGAATATAGTTCTATTAAATAATGTAAGCCTAGCTATATAGAAAGAATATTTAATTCTATTAATTTTTTAAAGAGATCATATAAAAAAGTCATAAAAGTTTGGTCATCACAGATTTTTTTCCAAATCTTCAATGACAGGGAAATTAACTACATCTTGAATTGGTTATTTCTTTTTTATTACACTTTGCTTCGCTTTTTTAGTTTTTTTTATTTTTTTTGCTTTCTATACTTTTTTATCTCCTTCTTCTATTTCTCCTATTTCATCTATTTCTCTTTTTTCTCTTTTTTCTCTTTTTTCTCTTTTTTCTTCTTTTTCTTCTTTTTCTTCTTTTTCTCTTATTTCTCCTATTTCTTCTATCTCTTCTATTTGATCTTTTTTTAATTTTTTTCCTTTTTTAATTTTTTTAACTCTTTTAGGCTTTTTATCTGCTTTTTCTTTTTTTTCCTCTAATCTAAAATTAAGAACTTACATCTAAAGAGTATTAGAACATTTCATTTCTTCTGATTGCATGCTTTAAATGGATTCTTTTTATTAAGATTAATTTTTTTAGGCTCATTTTTATACACTTGTTGAAGTAGCTATTATATTAAATAAGTTTTCAGTCTGGAGTTGATCAAATTGCTTATTTTCTTTTTGAGGCAACTATAAAATCTCAGGCTATTCTTCTTATAATGAAATTTATGAAACATTAAGTGTTTTTTCTCGATCTCTATCAGAATTACTTTATGTTAGTCTAGATTAGTCATCAGGAAATGTTTAATTTAACTTTTTTAACTTTTTAATTTATCTTTAAATTCTACATTAGTGGACTATATCACTTATTGCGCATCAAACAAACATTATTGCGGCTATAACGAAAAGTAAGACTGAACATGTTATGACTACAAGTCCAAACTTTTCATATTTTTCTGAACTAATAAGCATTCTTTGCCCACTTTAAGCTCCTTCAGTTACTATATAACAATAGAAATTTGTTGAAAACAGCACAGTCACCCAAATCTCAAGCACTAAAACAGTTACAAAGTTCAGTTTGCTTGTGAAAGGCCTATACTTAATCAGATAGAAAACTTAAGCCAAGTTAGTCAAAACCATCATTGTGATTTAAGCAATAGGCCACTGAGCAAAACATGTAACGATGATGGATAAAATAATTCTTCTTATGCTGTAAAATGTATAATATAGTATGGGAAACATTCCACTATTTAATTTAAGCTCATCAAACAGAGGTAAATGTGAGGCATAATAACTTCCAACTTCTGTGCTTGTATCTAGAATTTAGATTTCATCTTTATCTTTACTAATTTTTTAGAACTCAAATGCCTTTTTTGTAATTACAATGCAAAATCCTACTGAAAGCATCTAAAATAAAAAAACTTACAGAGAAAATAATAGAAAGTAAGAAGTTAATAATGTTAAATGCATTGCTGAAATTTGGATGACTTAGTTGTAGATAAACGGAAATATTTATATCAAGCAATTTTGTCAAAAGTAAGCTGAGAAGCATTCTATGTTTCACAAGCTTCAAAAATAATTTTTTAAATATCTTTTCAAATAATTTAATCTTGAAAATAATAGGCATAATCATATAAACTACTAGCACGCACGCAATGTAAATAAAATGCAAAGCAAAGTTACACAAAAAGGAATAAACTGTATAATTCTGAATAAGCCAACAGTATATATCAATGCTTTAGTGCTCAATTTCATTTTAATCTACCAGAAAGAAAGCGTTGTCTTTGCCTGCGAAGGGCATTTTACTATTTGCCAATGAGAGATAGAAACCATCTAAATTATTTGGTTTCTTTACATTAATTAATCCATTTATACGAACTAACTAAAGAGCTACTATTAGCTAAAATATTTTTTAAGCAGCTTGAGGAAGATACAATCCAAAGAAACTTGCACCAATAGAACTCAAAGTTCACGCTATTGCAGTGTACAAGAAAACAGTTTCAAAAGTGACGGAGAATTGAATATAATTTTTTTATCATTAAGGAATATCAAAATCTGATAGTGATTAAGGAATTATGGATTCTTTTTTCTCAGTTTCATTCGAAATAATGCATTATGAGCTTTCTAAAATATAGTTAGCTCCACACTCATAGCATTATTTTTGTTGATAGCTACAGTTTACGCAGTTTTTAAAAAGTTCTTCGCAATCAATGCAGGTTCTATTACCGTTATCAGAAGTTGATTCAGGACATGTTTTGTAGCATTCATTTTTATAAGATCTCATAGTATAATTGCACTCTTAGCTTTAGTTTTATGTTTGATTTTAGTTATTAGTATCATTATTATTTGTATCATTTATTTATTAACATAAATTATTCTAATCTAATTGAAATCCTTCTTAACACTGTAAGCATATCTTTTATTCACTGCTACATTTTTAACAATTAGGAATTTCTTAGTTGCAAAAACCACATTGAATGCTTTAGAAGTAGTCTAGTCCTTCAGGATTCTTACTACAGTCTATGCAAGATCCATTTATATTTTCATAAGTAAACTAAGGACACTCTTTTACACATTTTCAATTATAAAATTTACTCTAATCATCACATTGAATACACTAGTTCTCATTTAAGCAACTTTTACATTATGGTATAGATTCATTACAAGCTTTACATTAACCTTTCTAGGCTATTTAAAATCCAACTTCGCATTGTATACATTCCTTATGCTAACTTTTGCATAAATTGCAATTAGGAATTTCTTGAGTACATAACTAACATTCTGTATTCTAAGTATAATTCTAATGAGTTTAAGGACATTGATTTATACATAGATTGTTTAGAAGAATTGAATCAGGAAAGCATCTATCACATAGTTACTAATAATGATTACATTCTTTACAATTATTTACTTTACACTTGTTACATGTTATATTTGTATTATATCCTTCTTCACACTTAGTACACTAAGTTGCTTACTAATTACATTCTAAACATCTTTATAGTGTCTTATTACATGCTTCACATATATGATCCTAGTCTAAATCTTACTGGTTATTTAGACATTACTCTTTACATTTCCTTTCTGAAAAGTAAAATGATTAATCATTGCATTCACATGTATTAATTGATTTATTTAAAGTAGCATTTTCTCCACAAGATAAACAATTATACATTCCAGGACCAAAACATGTTAAACAAGTAGGATAACATTCTTAAACTGAGCAATCTTAAGATTAAGGACTAAGACAATATTTACTCTAACTAAAGCATTAAGTGGAACATGGATGCTATTAAAGCATCTATTGAATAAGTAATTTAGTGAATGCTACGTTATTTTTATAGAAACGAGGCTAAAATATAGATCCATTGAAAGATTAAGAGGGATGAAAAGGATTTCCTAAAGTAATATTTTGGTTTAGTTGAAAATGAGGAAATAGGAAAATGAGAATATCTTGAGTACACTGTATTTGATTAGACTTTAAGAATCCTACACATAAAGTTAGCTAATACTAATTTTAAGTTTAAACTATTTAACTCAAAGAAAAACTTATAAACAATCAATCATCTACAGACTATTACTTATTTGCTAAACTTTTATTTGCTAAAACTTAATTTTAGTCATATAAGTTAAATTCTATTTAATCAGTCACAGAAAGCAAAAACTAGAAATTAGTTCCATCTATACTTAATATTTATCCTTAACTATATTCATTAGGCTATAATCATACACTAAAACCAAAAGATTAATTAGAAGCTTAACTAGGATCATAGTCATAAAAGCTAAAGGATTAAGATAGAGATTATCATAAGTTTATTGTTTAGTTATTGGATATCAAGTCTATAAACTAAGGTTAGCATTCATTGTTTGATAGAGTAAATCCTTAATCACACTAGTAACATGAAGTACCATCTTTACTACATTTAATACAGCTTGGAATAGAAGTATCACATTTATAGCAATTGAGAGTTGATTGATAATAGAAATCTTAGGTACAATCATTTACACATATTCCACTTTAAAATATTTTATTTGGATCTTAACAACTACAAGTCTAAGTATTATAATCATAAGTACTAGTTACATCACATTCATAACATACTTATTCTTAATCACATCATAAACAAGATGGATCACAATCATTTGATAAGCAATCTCATTCTTAAGGACCTTTACATTTCAAAGATAAAATAGGACATGTAAATAAGCAAGGATAATTATCATAAACATATTAGAAGTCTTAACTTTTCATATAGTAATTATAAGTATAAAACCTTGTTTAATATAAAGTTCCTTAAAAGTTTTCTGAAGATGATGATGATCCTAAATAAATTATTTAATCATCTTCAAATAAAGGTTATACTATACTTTATGTGATATTAGCTAGAACAACCAAATTCTTATTGAAAGGAACTATATAACTTTCTATATTTGTTCCTATATTTACTGAGAAAGCTATAAATATTCATTCCTCACAAACAACTGATTAAGTAAAGATAAGAGGTGAAGTTGATCCTATTTAAATAGTTAATTCTGCTTTTAGAGTATTAATGCTATAAGATACTTTTAGAATATTTGATTATTAAGTAGATAAAATAACTCCATTATTATTACACTAAGATATTCAAGTACTAAATCCAAAAGATTTATTAGAGTTTACATTTGATGCTAAATATCCATATTATTTAAATGTTTCTTAATGGCTTCTTTAATTATTAAGTTCATAAACATCTTATAAAGAAGGTAATAAACTAATTCACTAGAAGAAGCATTTATTATTTACTCAGATTAAGCCATTATCACATTTAGTACAAATATTTCCTATTTCATTACATTCTTAACAATTAGCAATTACTTTAGAGCATTCTTCACATATTTTATCCTTATTTTTATCTTAATTTTTACAACTACAATTTTATACACAATCTCTATTTTCAAATTTCCAATCTACATTATTACATTCACATCTTCCAGTTATATACTTACCATTCTATCCACAATCTAAGCATTATACATTACTAGATCCAAAACAATTTAAGCAACTACTATCACATTCACCTAAGCAATCATTTAGTTATGGACTTCCACAATATTTACTTCCACAACTTTAAAAGCAAGGATTTTCAAACCAAGCACTTCTATAAAACTCACTCTAGTTTTTATATTTATCATTTGCATAAAATCTCCCTTATAATATACTTCCTTACAAGTTATTCTATGCATTAGATTATTCGCCAAAACATACTTAGTCATTTAACTCAAATTAAGGATATTAGATCTATATTAATACTTCAGCTTCACAAGTTTAAGTTACATCTTCAAATATTCATAGACATGGTAGTCAGCTCTAAGGATTTTATGATGAAATTCCTAAGAAAAATCATTTGCTACATTAAGTTTAGTCTATTTGTTTCTATACTAAAGTAAATTAACTTTATTAAAGAGTTAAAGTTACTGTTATTTATTGCTTGTTATATTTAACTGAAATTTACTACTTATTTTACTAACTTACTGAGTCATAGATTTATAAAATTACTCCATTGAATAAACAGTTTTAATCTTCAAATCATAAGGAAATAGAAAAAGCCTTAGTAGAGTGTAAAGATGGATCATATTATAAAAAGTCGTTAAATGTTTTGCATATTGTTTAACTTTTTTAAATAGCTTAAGGAATTTCTTTATCTGTCAAGTTTATAAAAGGATATTAAAAAGTAGTTACTTGTGTGCAACTTAGTTTATCTTAGGATAAAGTATAACCTGGTAAACATGTTAAGCACTCTCATTAAGTAGTAACTTAGCAAGTATCACAATTAGCTATTACTTTACTACAATTGGTACATGCTCCATTAAGTTAATATTAATTACTTGAACATTAACTTACACATAAAGCTTCTGAAACTAGTTTATTCATTGCTTATGTTGTACAGTTACATTTATCATTTCCAAACAAATCAAAATAATTCATAGTAGTACATTTTAAGCAATCACTAGATGAAGTTCCTTTGCAATATAAGCAAGATTTATCACAAGTATTTCCGCAACTATCTTTTACAGGAGAAGTACACATTTGATTAGGACAAGTTGGTAAGCAAGGATTATATAAATAAGCTAAATCTTATATATCTGCTATAGAAAGCTAAGTATTTAAATAGGTGTAATATCTATGAGAAATAATTTATCCTTCAAAGTTTTTAGTTTTATCTTTACTTCCTAATCAAAGATATGCAGCTGTCGAATGATTTGTAATTCAATTTATAGATTTATAAGTAAAATATTAGCAATCAATAGTAGTATAAAGTTTAGTAGAGCAAATTTATAAATCATATAAGTTTTAAATAAGTTTTTGATAACCTATCAAATTATGACTTATAGCTAAAAATTATCAATCACAACAAGGAGTACTAAAAGTATAGGTGAAGAATCTAGCTGGACTACTTGAGCTCCTATAAGTAGTATAGTTAACTTTTAAAATGTTTGAGGAGCAAATAATTTCAATTTTCACATATGAAAAAGGAACTGTATCAGATCTTTCAAAAATGGTTCCATTTGAGCAATCTTTATTTTTAAATCAAGCGCTCCAACTCATAAATTTATAATTATCTATTTAGAGATATGATATTCCATAATCGTAATCAATTAAAAAGTTATTAGATTTTGTCTTATCCATTGTATAAATATAATTATTACCACAACAAAGTTAACTTGCAGCTGAAGTTCCACAGCATAAATTGATGAAAGAGGGAACAGCTTAAGCTTAATAGTTATAAGTAATGAAGAAAAGTAAAATAAAGTATCTAATTTCCATAGGTCTAAAAGAAAGGTTTTGATTTATTTATCTCTTAAATGTTTCCATTTATTTATAAACAATTAAAAGTTGGAATTCTACTGTTCGATTTAAGCTTAAAGAATAAATAATTTTAAATTTGAAAATAATTTTTTTAATTAATTTTAACGTCTAAAATTGATTTTAGATTTTTTAAAATTAATAAAGTTAGAAATACCTTTATTTATTTAAAAAAATTAAATAATTTAAAAAAAGTTAAATAATTATTAAAATATTAATTTATTTATCTATAATATAAATCTAAAATAATATTTTATTTAATTAAATAATTCCCCTCAATAATTGTATAGAATAATATTATTTTTATATTTGAATCTAAAAATTTATAATAAGAATAATTTTTTAACTTAAAAATAAAGAAATTTAGTTATAATTAAATACTCTTTAATTATATTTAATCAAGTTATATCATAAATAATTATATTAATTAAATTTACATAAGTATACAATTATATAAAATATATTATAACATTTATTTTTTACTAAGTTAAGATTAAATATTTATATTATTTTTAATAATTATAAATAAATAAATAAATAAATAAATAATTTATTAATTAAATTAATAGAGCAAAATATTTAATTATTTAATATATTGCATTTAATTAAAATTAAATTTTTCTTAAGTTAATAATTAAATATTATTTAGAAATAAATAAAATTAGAGCATAAATTAATATTTTTTAAGTTTATTAAATGTTTATTTATAAAATATGCCAAGATAATTGTATAACTTAAAACTTAAAAAACTTTTAGAGATATCAAAGTTACTTAGAAGATGAATTCTCTTTAGTTAAATTTGTAAATAAAATAATTTTAAATAATTCAAATTAAATTAAAAAGAAAATGAAGAAATTAGTAATTTGTTAATGTATATGAAATAATTTATATGATTTTTAATATTTGAATGTAATATATCTAAATTTTAAAAGAATAATTTATTATTAGTGTCAAATAATTAATTTTTTAAATATAATATAAATATATCTTACAATTATTTATAATATTTAAAGGAATTATTCTTTATAATTTAATAATTCCAATAATTAGAAAGCATATTATAAGGTGTTTAATCTTAGTTATATATTTTTTATTTTAAATTTCGGTTTTATTTTAATAAGATTATAAGATCTTTGCTTTATAAGCATAAAAAATTCTAATTTAATAGTGCTTTATATCTAAAAATTTTAGTTATTATAATTATTTTTAAGTATATAATAAAGATATTTTACAAACATTATATTATTTTTTTTTATTAATTAAAAATAAAATTTTAAAATATAATAAATTATTCTAAAATTTAGATTTTATTTAAAGATAATTTATTATTTGTTCTTAAAGCATTTCTTATATAAATTTAGTTAAATAAAATATTTTAATAAAACATTATAGTTAAAACTTCTTAATTAAGAAACTTGAAAGCATTTTAATTTTTTTCTTATCTACTAATATTTTATTTATTGTTAATTACATAGATAAAACTTAATTTAGATTGAAAATCAATAGAGAAAGATTAAAGATTAATTATCAAATGGATAATCTCCTTTCTCATTTTTTAGTAATTGTTATTTTCAAAATTTGAATTTTCTATGAAATTCTAGCTATAAATTTTATTTATTATTAATACACTCAATTGAATATTTTCTTTTAGTTACAATTTTTATTTCAAGAAATTTAAATTTTGGATTGAAGTTGTATATGCTTTTTAAAAGAAATTATTTCCATAATCACATTTTGACGAGTTTAAGATTAATTCTTTCGTAATTATATTATTTGTCTTGGTTTTCTTCCTTTTTGTAGTAGATAATATTAAATCTTAATAGAATTGTTACTAATGCCTACTGCTTTGTATAGTTTATTAACTAAAATTCTTTGAAAAGAAGCTAAATTAAATTGGTATCTAAAGCTATAAGATTATAAATTTGCTATAAAAATAGTTTTTCTTCAAACTCTTAATTTATCTCATGCTTACTAAAAATTTTAAATGATTTAATATGCAATTATTTCTTATTAAGCAGTCATATTATATAGAAAGCTATAAGAAACTTCTAATTATCTTTTATTCTGGCTCAATATTTTTATTTTTATTTCTGTTTTGTTTTATTTTGTTAGATGAACTACCTTTATTATTTTATAACTTACCAACAATTTAATTAAATAAAATTTAAAAAAATTAATTTTGGAAAAACATTTTAAAATTATCTTTCAAATAATAAAGAATAGAAGAGAATGCTTATATATTTAAGTTAACTATTAAACTAAGCTATAAAAATATTAAATTATCTAAACCTTAAGAATAATAATTTTACTTTATTCATCTTCATATATTTATCTATCATTATCTGTTTGCTCATTTATTTGATTTAAGCTTTTATATATAATATAAAGTAGACTCTTCATATATCTTTGACTTATTTTAAGTATATTATTGTTGCTGTTAATATTAATGAAAATTACAAATATTTAAGATAAAATATACAATTTTTTTATTTGAATCTTAGGTTTTTTTCAAATCATAAGATTAAGGAAATTTATTTTTTTCTTAAATTTGGTTTCTCTTAGCGAAATTTCAAGATAATTTAAACTTTTTCCTGAAAAAAATTAAATTCTTTCTTAACTTCTACACTTTACTTATTTTAGCTTAATATAATTTTTAATTATTATATATAGATAAATAGGAAAAATAAAGAAATTAGAGTAATTATTAGTCTTTAATTTTATTAATTAGTTTTATTTCTTTCTTTCGCTTTTATTTTATTAATTTATAAATCATAATCTTTATTTAAATTTTATTTTAAAGTTAAGAGCATTTTCCACTCCTGCTATTTCATTTCAAAAATGAACTATAATTTGCATTCCTCTATTCTTACAAATAGATCTTTTTAATTTAAACAAATTTACTCTTCTATTTCTTAAATTAATTTTTTAAGAACAACAAAATTTAAACAGTGGAATGTATTTTAAAAATTCTCGCATAGATAAAATTAGCTAAAAGTTTAACTTTCTATATGAATTTAATATAAAAAAGATTAAAGGATTTTACATTTTTATATAATGATGGTTTCAATTAAATAGTTAATTGTTGATTTAATTTTTTCATAATTTATGAAAATTTAAAAATTTTATAAACTTTTAAATTAAAATAAATAGCTAATATAATTAAACTTTTTATTAAATAAAACTTTTATTTTATATACTTTTCGATTATTTTTGAATATCTCTTAATCAAAGCAAAAGAATATACAACTGAATTAAATAAAAAAACTTGCTTATTTTTATTTTCGGCACAATAAAAAATAAAAATCATCAATATTTTTCAGACTAAAGGTTATGAAAGAAGCTGTAACAATGGTACAATTTTGCTGTTAGTCTTTAATCCTAAATTAAATGAAAATATATAAAAAATTAAATTTGTAATTAGCTTAGAAATCTTCTAAAATGAAAATCGATATCAAAATTAAGTTTAGATATTTATAACAAATAATTAAATATATTTTACAATTCTCTCTAAAATATAATAAAAGATGTACTTTATCTAAAAATTAGATATCATTTAATTAAAAAATAAAATAATTAAATTTAGAAAATAAATAATTCCTTAGTAACTGATATAAAACTTTAATTATTTAGAAATATTTATTTATATTTATTATAATTTAAATAAAATTTTAACTTAAAAAATATAAATCTTAATTTAAGAGAAGACATTTTACTTAATATTGCTAGATAAAATTTAAATTAAAGTTAAATAATTTCTTTAAATTTGATATAGAAATAATTAATTATTTAAATTTAGAGTAATGATAAATATTTTACACTAAATTAATAAAATAATGTAAATATTTAGATTATTATATGAAGTTAAAGTTGAAGTTAAATTTAGTTCAAAAACAAGATAATAATAAAATTTTAAGAATAAACTACATTCAGAAAATATACATTAAAGAATCAAGATAACAAAGAAATAGAAAATTTATTCGATAAATTTTTTAAGTAGAAAAAAACCTTAGAAAACTGAAAATAAGTAATGAATGAGAACCATAGACTTGAAAGCTTTTAAGCTAATATTTATTTTTTAATTTAATTTAATTTAATTTAATTATATGAAGTAGATCATAATTAATTTTATCAAAAATAGTTAAAGAATAATTCTAAAAATTACGAAAAATCAATAAAAAAAGAGAAGTTAAAGAGCTATTATCATAATATTTAATAATTTAGCCATATATTTTGCTGAAAAGTTAAAGAACAACAATTTTAAATTACATTTTGATAAAACAAACATTTTTATTTTATGCTTTTGAGATTTACTAAATACATTAAATATAATTTGAACGAAAATTTATTCTAAGATAATTATTAATTAATATATTTGAAATTTAGCAAGATTATTACAACTTTCAAAAATTATTACAAATAATCAATTTAAAAGATATACACAATAATTTATAAAAAATATAATAATCTAATATAGCGTATTGTATCTAGAAGAGAATAAGATATTTACTTATATTTCTATTTAATTTTTGCATTATTATGCTTATTTCTTTAGGATACAATTTAAATTAGATTATTAGTCTAAATTTATAAATGACACTCTTTTAATTTTAGTTGCGAATATTCATTGCTAATTAGATTTAATTTTAATTTAGCTTTGAAATTCATTAAAATAATAAAAATCCAAAAATAAATTATCTGGATTTATTAATATTTAAGGTATATATTTTTAAAGATACTCTAATTTCTATAACAGATAAGAAAAATTAATTATTTTAATTAAGAATCAATCTTCAAACATTAAAATCTAAAATTAATTTTCATTTTATTTAATCAATAAAATCTAGAAACAAATTATAGGAATGTACTTATATTGAAATTTTAGAGAATTGAAATATATTTTTTATTTTAATATATTTTGAAAGCTTAAAAATTATTATTTGCGGGATATATATCTAAGATTTTTTATAAATAAAAATCAATTATTTATCAATGACACTTAAGTAGGCAAAAACTAAGAATAAAAAAAATTAAGTTTTAAGTAAAATAATTTATCACTATTGAAAGAATAAAAATAAAAATTTCGTGAATCAAGTAAAACGAGCTAGTTTGCATATTTTATCAAAGTTTATCACTAATTCTAAATTAAATAAAATGCTTTATATTACTAAAATAATAAACTTTAAACTTAAAATATAAAATTTATTAATATAATTTATAAATTAATAAAAATAAAATATTTTAAACATTTTAAAATTAAAAAAGTTATTTTGATTTAAGAAATTAAATAAAGTTGTCTATAAAATTTAAAGGAAAGAAAAAGAAAATAAATATGAATAATCATTTTATATCATATTTAATGGGATAAGATTTTCCAAGAAAAAATCTTAGGATATTTGAAAATTAAAAAATACAAATATAATAAAAATGTATATGAAAATTTAGTTTAATGAAAAATAATTTTTTATTTTGTAAATTAAAAAAATATTTATTTTAACTTCAAAATGCTTAATTTCATAATTTAAAAAGAATTATTTTATAAACTCAAAGGATATACTCATAAATTAAATTATTTTTAGTGCATTTATTTTTAGTTAATTTAACATTTAGAAAATTAAATTAAAGAAATCCTTTGAATATATTTTTTTATAAATATATTAAGAAATTGTATTTCTAAATAATTTATTTCTTGCTTTTCATAATTAAATTTATCAAGAGCAAGTTTATTAGCAACAAATCTTTATTAAATAATTTTAGACTTCTATTCAATTGGGATTTTAAGCTTAAACATATTTATCTAATATAAAAAATTTAATTAGCTGCATAATAACTTTTAATAGCTTAAATTTATTACTGTAAGAAAAATAAATATTCTCTAAAATCTATTTGATTCTAGTAATAATTAAAAATAATTTATAATTATAGTTATTGATATTTAGTAATTTATTTCTTAGTTAGAATGTTGGCTTGACTTGCTATAAATTATTTTTAATTTTTATTTTTTAAGATATTTTTAGCTATGATTGGTTGCTAATTAATTAAAAAAATATAACAAAAATTATTAAATTTTTCAAATATTTTTCTCAATTTTTTAGACAAAAATCTTTTTTATTAAGACAGGATCACAAATTTAATAAAGTTTATTTGTTTTTTATGATTTTTAATTAACTAAAAATTATGATATAAGAATATTGATTTATATCTTATAGATATTTTGATTGATATTAAATTTGGTCTATTTAATAAATATTTTTTAATTGTAAAAGTAGAATTTTCTATGAAATTTCTATAAATTAATTTATTTGCTAAGTTGTTATTGATAGAGTCTAGTTTTTCTTTTATATAATAAAGCTAAAATATTTCAAATCTAATTAATAATTCTATTTTCAAGCTTTACTCTTCAAAACGTATTTGTAAAGTTACTCTTTACCCAAATTTTTGACTAGCTAGATTTAGTTAGGTTAACTTGAATAAATAGAATTGGTATTTGATATTTAACTTTTATTTATTAATTGTTATCTACCCATGTATAATATAAATTTAGTTGAATATATACTTTCAATAGATTTAAAGAAACAAGCTATATAATAGTTAATATTCTTTATACATAATAGGTTTAATATATTCTAGTCATATATAAAAATAACAAATTAATAATTCTTTATAGAAAGATAAAGCTTTATAAAATAAATAAGTACCTGCATTAATATTTTTCTATTTTAGATTTATTACTTTCTTAACCTTTTTAAACTTAAGGATATTAATTTTCTTGTAGAAATTATTATTATTTTATCTTATTGGTTTATATTTTCGTGTTTGCTTTTTATCTATGTCAAAATTCTTTTAGCTTAAGATTATTACTTACTCTTTAAAAATATAATTCTCTTTAATTTATCAGCTTATAATTGTTTTCGCTTTAGAATGCTTTATAATAAATATAGGCTTATCATATAATGACGACATTTATAAATGGATAATAATAATTTTTGATTTATCCTAATTTTTGTTTAATTGTTAGTTTTATTATATTAATAATAAAGTATCTATAACTATTAAATATTAGATTATTAATTAAGCATTTAATTTTAATCTTTTTTAAAGAAAGCTATTCTTATATCATTCTTTTTTAGCTAATTTAAGCTTTTTATTTAGATTATTTATTTCTATTTATTTTTTACTTTTACCTTTTTATTAAGCAAGTTATAAATAATTTTACCTAGTTCAAATTATAAAGCTCTTGATTATATTAATTATGATGTATATTAAAAGATTATTTCCTTGTAATTACTTTTAAAAATAACCAAATAAGCTAAGAATTTTATAACTTAAATTATTAATCTAATCATTAATTATTTACCTTCATAAATTTTCAACTTTTGTGATCTTAAAAGTTTGATTTTATAATTTGATTTATTTAAACCAAATTATTTAGATATGCTTAAATTTAAAAAAGAATAGAGAAACTTTATTTCCATAAAAGCATATTAAAGCTTATAGTTATTTTATATTTAAAAGCCTTAGTCTAAATTATTCTAATTAGATCTAATTTGAATGTATATAACTATGAATACTAAAATTAAAATAATTAAATATAAGTATACTAGCCTTTTAAAGAATTCTTTAGTATTAATTAAAAAAGTAAATGCATTATTTTAAGCAAGTCATATATCTCTAATAATATAAAATTACTTAGAATAATTATTAATAGAAAAGTTTAAAGTTAGATTATATTATAACTGAGACTTATTTAAAGTTAATTAATTAACTAAATTTAGATTTTTAAATTAGAAGAACCTATAATTAAATGAAGAATCAGAAAACTATTTATTCTTTTAATATAATTAAATACATTATTAAGACAAAATACTAATAAACCTTATAATCAACATACATTTAAAATTATTTAAATTTAGTTTATTATTTACCATTTATTTTCATTATTAGATGTATTTCTATCTTTCTCTTTTATTTTTGTTTCCTTTATTAAATCATTTTTGTCTTACCTTTGTAATTCTTTACTATATATCAAGTTAAAAACATATAAATTTAATAAAAATAGAACCACAAGACATCAACCATAAAATAACTACCAAAACACTATTTTCATGCTTCCTTTTTATTATAGAATGTTTAAAATCTAAATTAGATTACATTTGGTTAGCATTCTTTTTCTTTTATTTTAGATATTAAATTATAAAATTTTAATTTAAGACTCAAAGAATTATTAAGAATTTACTTATGCTCATTTAATCAGGCTAAAAGATATTATTTTAAATTTGGAATATTTATAAGAGCAAGTTTAAATTTCATTAGTTAATAAAGTTAAAAAATGTATAAAATGTAAATATGACTATTAATAAGCCTTTAATTTAAATAGTTAATTAGCATGTATCATTTTATTATGATATTAAAGAATCCTATATTTATAAAATTGATTTTCATTTCATTATTATTATAAAAACTTTATGGGAAAAAGCAAAAACAATAAAAAATTTAAAAGAAAATTCCTACTTTGTAGAGAAAGCCATGAGGAATTTTTTGATATTTTTAGAGATTATAACAAAAGAAAAAAATTAGAAACAAAAAACTTTAAAAAGAGTCGAGCGCAACAAAATTAATTAAGATAATAAAATTATTTTAGGAATTTATCTTAGAAGGATGATCATTTGAAGAGAGATAGTTAAGCTTAAAGAGAAATTTAAGCTTTCAAAATTATTTAGTCAATAAGAACTTATGATTGAACAATAGAAGCATAGGAAAAAATGATTTGGTCAAATCTTAATTAAAAGAATAAGGGCTTTAAGATTTCTAGTTTCTAAGTATATTTAATTTGATTTTCCTTTAAAGTTTCATATTGACTGTAATTTTAAAAAAATTGCTTAATTAAAAAAAGGGTATGTTTAGAGAATTATTTAGAATATTAAGCCTAAATTTTATTAGAATAAAAATTTAATTCGTTCTAAATAATGAAAAGCAAACTAAAAGAGAAGGATATTTAATCCTTTAATATAATTTTCAAATAGATCAAATTAGAAAGAGTCATAAAAGTTTTATCATCACAAATTTTTCTCTAAATCTTCCATAACAGGTAAATTTTCTACATCTTGACTTGGTTTTTCCTTTTTTATTACAACTTTTTTTGCATTTTTTGATTTTTTAGCCTTTTTTATTCCTACTTCTATTTTTTATTCTATTTTTCTTTATTTTACTTTTTCTTCTATTTCTTCTAACTCTGCTTTTACTTCTATTTCTTCTAACTCTGCTTTTACTTCTTATTTTTCTATTTCTACTTTTTCTTCTACTTTTTCCTAATTCTATTTTTCTTTATTTTACTTTTTCTTCTACTTCTTCTAATTCTACTTTTTCTTCTAACTCTGCTTTTACTTCTTATTTTTCTATTTCTATTTTTTCTTCTATTTTTCCTAATTCTATTTTTTTTCTCTTTTACTTATTTTCTCTTTTTTAACTTTTTTTGCTTTTTTAGGTTTTTTGTCTACTCTTACTTATTTTTCTTCACATCTAAATTAAGAACTTACTTCTCAGTAACATCAGAGATCTTTTCTTCTTCTAAATGAATGCTTTAAATAAATAAATTTAAACTAAAAGAGTTTTTTGATGTCTTTAATTGCAAGAATTGCTTCTTTCAATTATAGACGTTAGTAAATGTTTTTAAATTGTTTTTTAGTCTTGTTTACATCTCATCATTTTTCTTTAATTAGTTCTTCTTTCTATTCATCTTTAGCTTCTTCCTTTTTTGCTTTCTCCATTTCTAGAATCTCAAGTCTCCTTGTCATTAGCTTCTTATGAAATATTTTGATCTATAAGTCTAAATATTCCAATTTAGACCTTGAAAATGAGTTTAGATATTCTTGATCGTATAGTATAAGGCGCCTTAAGTCTTAATTTCCGATCTTTTCCGATAATCAATTCATTATATTAGAATAGTACACACATTTAAAGATATGCTCGAAAGTTTCATACTCTCCACACATACAATAGAGATTATCAATGCGGTAATGACGATCTTAAAGATCCTTACGGAAATTATAAGTTTAGGTTCTAAGTTTATATATACTGATAATTTCTTGTCTATACTATTTGTTTAATTTAGTATAAGTAATTTGTGGAAATTGTTAAATATTACCAAATTATTCAGTATATACTTTAGCTGTTTTCATTCTCATAAATTTTTTAGTAGCTACTTTGTAGAAATATTGTTGTATTTTTTCTCTTACATGTTTAGTAAAAGTTTTAAGATTGGTATTATTCCATTAATTCTGCAGATCGATATTATAAAGGTCTGATAATTGCTACACTTAATCGTAGTATTGAAATCCTTTTTCTATATATTAATGAAAAGAGAGCCTATTGTTGATCTTGGAAAATCAATACTTTCTTATTTAATTTTATGGTAGAATCTGAAGAATTTTACAGCCATAATGTGCTTAAATTCAGGTCTATATAACATGATTCATTAAATGTTGAAGTTGCTACTTAAAAAGCTTTTCTTGAAATTAATCTCATGCTTTATTCTATTCTGTTCAGAACTCCAGTTACTCCTTTTTGAATACTTCATGGCACTAAGTCTCCTCCATATTCTGCTTTAGGTAATGTAAAAAGTCTACATAAAGTTTTAAAATGTCAAGGAGTTACATTCTTATATCTCATCAGTTAAAAAACAGCTTTCTTCATTGCAGCTATATATTTGAATGCAACTTCTTTGCAATGGGGATTCAAGTTCTTCTTCTGATGTAGAATAACTCCTAAATATGTTATTTGTTCTTTTTAAGCAATTGGTTAATTTCCTAATCATAAATTTAAAATTTATTATTTCTGATTCTTCTTTAGAAATTAGATGCATTCAGATTTGGTAACATTTATCTTTAAATGTGTTCATGCAAAAACTTTATTTGCTTCATTTATTAAATTCTACATCTACTTTGCAGATTTGGAAAGAAGAATAAGATCATCTGCCCATCCTCTACAAGCGAAGCTAATACTTGAATCTTGGCATTTAAATCTCAATTAATTACTTTTACTTTCCAGATATCTAATTACTATGTCATAATACAATAATGCTAAAACTGGTCCATGAGAACTTCCTTACATAACTCCATTGTTGAATTATAAAGTTCTGGTGCTCTTTCCATCTATGATAAATGAAGAATTTAGGTTTTTATAAAACGATTCTAAGGCTATTATTATTCCAAGCGGTAGTTTAACTCTCTTAAGTTAATCAAACAAGAGTCTTCTTTCTATTGAGTCAAACATTTTTTCAACGTCTATCAGTGCTGCTATCAATTTAGTCTTACCTTTAGCACATTTCCGATAGTTATCAATTATTTGTTATATTATTCAAATTTATTAAGTTGTTTATCTGTTTTTTATAAATCCCATTTATGAAGGGTTAATCAAATTTCTCTAATAAATCAGATTGTATAGTCTTTTTGTTAAAGCTTTATCATATAGTTTTATAATAGTATTAATAAGAGAAATAGGTAGTCAGTTTTTCCAATCATCTTTATTTCCTTTTTTAAATATTGAAATTATAACGATATATTTAATTCCTAAGGGATTCTTCCAAGTCTTAGCATATTATTCAGAAAAGAATGAAGAATTATTAATAAATATTATCCACCATTTTTCAGAAGTTCGCCTTTTATTCCATCTGGACCAGTTGCTTTTCCATTCGGAATTTCTTTTATAATTTCTTATATTTCTTTTATGGTAAAAAGATCAAATCCTTACAAATACGAGAGTGGATAATCTTTAATTTCTTAAATATTAACGTATATTTTATCTATTTTTTAATTACTAAGATTTATCTATTCTTGAGTTAGATTAGAATGCTTGCTAAAAAACACAATTTTCCCATGATTCAATGAATTTATTTTTGATTTCTTAATTAAAGTTCATAGTATTTCTCTTCAAAGGATTTAGTATTTTCTTAGCTTGTGAAAAAATTTCCTTATAATCTCCATTAAGAAGTAGAAACTTCTTTTTTGCTTTGTTTTTTTTAAATTTACATAGATTATACTCGAAGTCTTTCCAAAGTCGTTTTGCTGCCTCATGAAGATTAGTTACTTGTTAGTTTATTCTTCCAAATTTTATGTGAGTTTCCTTATATTCTGAGTTAGCTCTTTTTGCCTCTATATATTTCTTTGTGAGAGCTCGAGGAAGTTTGTTATAATTTGAGTCTGGAATAAACGAACCTAATGTTTGATCAGCATTGTCTTAAATATTACTTTTGATGGATTCATATTAATCTTCAAGATTATCTTAATCTATTTAAAAGAATTCTAGATAAGTTTGTAGGAAAGATTCTTAATATTTTTGCCTATCTATTGCATCTTATAACTTATTTATTTTATATTTTCTCTGAGTTATATTTTCCCAATATACTATAGAATTATTGATAAAGTCGACAGTGATTGGAATATGATCAGAAAATAAACTATTATTATGAGCAGTGAAATTTGCAAATTAATTAACGTTCAAATGGTTATTTATAATGATATAATTATTACAATACATTTTTCCAGTTCCTTTGTGAATACATGTATTAATGTTGCTATCATTCACTATCTCAAGATCGTTTTATAGTAAGAATTCTTATAGCCTAATAGTATTATCATAAGCATCTTCAGGATTATCACCGAAACTTCATAAAAGAGCATTGAAATCTCCCATTAGTATATGTGGATTATCATTATATAAATTCAGCAATGTATTTATTTGTTCATAAGCTAAATCTTTAACATCTTAACTTTTTCCACTATCAGGCATGTAACAAGACGTGATTAAAATATTATCCAGTTTAATTGTTATGAATCTATTTATTTCTTTTTCAACTTATATATGTATTTCTGTACTATTAAATTCTTCTCCTACAATTAAGCATACATCTCCTCCTTTTCCTGAGTTCTTAAAATATGTTTTAAATCCATTTATCAACATTGGAGGAAAGTCATCTTTTTATCAGGTTTCGTTTATTGATAAAATATCTATACTGTTATCTCTGATAAATTCTTCAATATTCAAGCACTTGCTCGCTATTCCATTAATATTTATATGTCCCATCTTTATTTTTTAAATTTATTATTCTTTTCTAATTTTTTCCGATCCTGCAGGTAGACCAATTTCGTAAATGCAAATGCTTTTCTATCCTTATTGGTTAATCTAAATATGTACTAATCTTTTTCCATACTCAGGATGTTAATGAAAATATTGTATCAAAATATATATTACTTACGTCGTATATTTTTTAAGTAGCTTTCTATCTATATCAATTTTACTTTTCACACTATCACATGTACCTTATTCTAAATCTTAAGTAACTGTGACATATCTACCCTATATATTTTACATTTCGTACTATGGACGTCTTCAAGTTTCGGATTTAATAAATTTTTAAAGTTATAGACTAGTCAGATTGAAATAACATATTATTTAATCGCACTCTTTTTTATTATTATGTTTACTCATACGTTTTGCTGACGGAATTGTTTTATCTTCTTCTTCATGTTTCCTTTTAAGAATATTAAAATTAATATTGAAAGATAAGGTTTAATTCTGATAAATAGCATCGATCGAATCTGTTTAGTTTTATTAATCTTTTTTTCATCTTTTAGTAGAATAATTAAATATATCTGTTTTCAAATTTTAATTAAGTTTTTAAAACTCTTCTATCTTTATCTCAAGTGTCTACATAATTTGGGTACTTTAAATGAATTTTAAGTTGAGTTAGTGATATTAATGCTATAGTAAAACAAAATCTTCATCTGGCAATTTAACTTGACAGTATTAGTTATTATGTTATGCTATAATAGTATTAGTTGATGCTTCCTATTAATTATTTTAAGTTTGCATTAACTTGTCTTGCTTGATTATATTTGTTTGAGTAAATTTTTGACACAAAAAAGCTGTTTATTATTTATTTATATTATCTGTTTATATAATACTATCTTTTGTTTAAATATTTCCATATAATGTCTAAGTTTATGCATCTACAAATTACTTCTTCTAAAATTACTATTAATTACTAAATTCTTTTGTATGTTAGATTTAATTCTAAAATAATTCTTTATACATTTGAATTTCCTTATTTTTTAATAGAATTTAATTTTGAAAAGCTATATTTATTTCATAGTTTTATTATCTTTACTTATCTAATTCGATTTTAAAAGTTAAAATTTCCATTTAAGCTTTCTATTCTTAATCTATAAATTACTTATTTTAGTTTTATAATTTTTAACATTAAGAATATAACTCTTGGAGTTAAATTTAGGTTATTATTTTTTATTAGGTAATTTGTTGAAGTAAATATTAGTTCTATTCTAATATAGTCTATTGATATCCTTGCTAAGTTTTATTTAGAAAGTTATCTATTTCAATTTAAGTAAAATTTCTAATTTTATTAAAGTTTTGGCATAGTGAATTATTTACTCCTATCATTTAAGCTTAAGTAAAGCTTTAATTAGCATTGGCTTCAATTTGAATCTCTTAATTAGATTATATTTCATCTATTGAATTGACTTAATTCTCATATTTTTTCTATTATATCTAAATTTCTTGAAATATACTAATTATTTCATCTGTTTAAACTATTTAGTTACTGTAATAAGTGGAGAAGTTTGTTTAAGTAATTTTATGAACTAGTTATTTTGATAGCATTTTTTTGTGATATTGGTATATATCAGATTTGATTGATTAAAAATAGTTCTATAATTGTTTATATTTCTAATAAATTTTATTTATATAAGTTTTATAATATATTTTGGATATTTCTTAGTTACTTATCAATGTTTCAATATCTCGTTCATATTTTGCTTTTATATTAATTAGCATTTCATTTAATTATTGGTTTTTATCTATAAGTCTTTATATATTATGTTTAAGTTCTTTTATTTCTAAGGTAAATAAGTTCTCATTAGACTAATTAATTATTTGATTTTATATTACATTTCTTAAATCAGCAGTTTAATTTTAAGGTTGTTTGCTCTGAAGATCAGGTAAATGATTATTTGAATTATCAGGATTAGTAATATTATTTTATTTCTGACTAATTTAGTTATTTGAAATTTAATAGAATTGTTAATTAGTATTATTCAAAAATTAATCTTAAGTTTATGTTATTTTTGACTACCATAAAAGGATATCTTTATTTGAATTTTAATTAGGATTTGAAGGTATATCTTTAGAATTCTAACTATCTAAGATAATATCTTATTTTTGGAAAGATTTCTTAGGTAATCGTTTCATATCTTTCGCGGTATTATTTTAGGCGGTTAATCTGTTCATCTATTTATAGGTTGATTTCACTTTCATAATACGCTACAATTAATATCCACGTTGAAGAGAGTTCCTAAGTAGTTTTAATGGGACGCGCATGAATTTGTTTTCCGGTTTTTTACTACAATTTTTAAGTAGTTATCTTAATAAATTCATTATTAGGTTTACTTATTTAATTTGTAGTTACTCCAAATCTTTCGTTTGGAGATTTTAATACACCTGTCTATGCTTTTCCTATGAATTTGCAGCTTCTTTGAAATTAATTAAAGAAGAATCACTATTAAAAACTAGTGAATTCTATATTTCGTCCATTTTTTTTTAATTCTAATTATTAAGTTTATTATAAGAGTATTAGATGTGCTTAAAAAGAATTCTATGCTAAATGTTAATAAGAACTTTAAGATTTAAACATAATTCAAAGCAAAAGAGCTTAAAGTATATTTAATTTCCTTAAAGCTTTATAGCATGAGATTATTAAGAAAAAGCTTATTTAATAACACATTATTTTTAGAGAATTAGTCTGAAGAGAAGTCTTCAATTTAATTTTTAATTAGAATATAGTTCTATTAAATAATGTAAACCTAGCTATATAGAAAGAATATTTAATTCTATTAATTTTTTTAAAGAGATCATATAAGAAAAAGTCATAAAAGTTTGATCATCACAGATTTTTTTCCAAATCTTCAATGACAGGGAAATTAACTACATCTTGAATTGGTTGTTTCTTTTTTATTACACTTTGCTTCGCTTTTTTAGTTTTTTTTATTTTTTTTGCTTTTTTTGCTTTTTTATCTCCTTCTTCTTCTATTTCTCCTATTTCATCTATTTCTCTTTTTTCTTCTTTTTCTTCTTTTTCTCTTATTTCTCCTATTTCTTCTACCTCTTCTATTTGATCTTTTTTTAATTTTTTTTCTTTTTTAACTTTTTTTAACTTTTTTAACTTTTTTAGGCTTTTTATCTGTTTTTTCTTTTTTTTCCTCTAATCTAAAATTAAGAACTTACATCTAAAGAGTATTAGAACATTTCATTTCTTCTGATTGCATGCTTTAAATGGATTCTTTTTATTAAGATTAATTTTTTTAGGCTCATTTTTATACACTTGTTGAAGTAGCTATTATATTAAATAATTTTTCAGTCTGGAGTTGATCAAATTGCTTATTTTCTTTTTGAGGCAACTATAAAATCTCAGGCTATTCTTCTTATAATGAAATTTATGAAACATTAAGTGTTTTTTCTCGATCTCTATCAGAATTACTTTATGTTAGTCTAGATTAGTCATCAGGAAATGTTTAATTTAACTTTTTTAACTTTTTAATTTATCTTTAAATTCTACATTAATGGATTATATCACTTATTGCGCAGCAAACAAACATTATTGCTGATAAAGCGAAAAGTAAGACTGAGCATGTTATAACTACAAGTCCAAACTTTTCCTACTTGTCTGAACTAATAAGCATTCTTTACCCGCTTTAAGCTCCTTCAGTTACTATGTAGCAATAGAAATTTGTTGAAAACAGCACAGTCACCCAAATCTCAAGCACTAAAATAGTTACAAAGTTCAGTTTGCTTGTGAAAGGCCTATACTTAATCAGATAGAAAACTTAAGCCAAGTTAGTCAAAACCATCATTGTGATTTAAGCAATAGGCCACTGAGCAAAGCATGTAACGATGATGGATAAAATAATTCTTCTTATGCTGTAAAATGTATAATATAGTATGGGAAACATTCCACTATTTAATTTAAGCTCATCAAACAGAGGTAAATGAGAGGCATAATAACTTCCAACTTCTGTGCTTGTATCAAGAATTTAGATTTCATCTTTATTTTTGCAAATTTTTTAGAACTTAATTGCTTTTTATGTAATTATAATACAAAAGCCTACTGAAATTATCTAAAATAAAAAACTTACAGAAAAAATAATAGAAAGTAAGAAGTTAATAATGTTAAATACATTGCTGAAATTTGGATGACTTAGTTGTAGATAAACGGAAATATTTATATCAAGCAGCTTTGACAAAAGTAAGCTTAGAAGCATTCTATGTTTCACAAGCTCCAAAAATAATTTTTTAAATATCTTTTCAAATAATTTTATCTTGAAAATAATAGGCATAATTATGTAAACTACTAGCACGCAAGCAATGTAAATAAAGTGTAAGGCAAAGTTACACAAAAAGGAATAAACTCTATAATTTTGAATAAGCCAACAGTATAAATCAATATTTTAGTGCTCAATTTCGTTTTCATCTACCAAGAAGAAAACATTATCTTTTCCCGCGAAAGGCATTTTACTATTTGCTAATGAGAGATAGAAGCCATCTAAATTGTTTGGCTTCTTTACATTAATTAATCCATTTATACGAACTAACTAAAGAGCTACTATTAACTAAAATATTTTTTAAGCAGCCTGAGGAAGATACAATCCAAAGAAACTTGCACCAATAGAACCCAAAGTTCACGCTATTGCAGTGTACAAGAAAACAGTTTCAAAAGTGACGGAGAATTGAATATAATTTTTTTATCATTAAGGAATATCAAAATCTGATAGTGATTAAGGAATTATGGATTCTTTTTTCTCAGTTTCATTCGAATTAGTACATTATTAATTTTTAAAAACATAGTTAGCTCCACACTCATAGCATTTATTCTCTTTAAAGCTACAATTTACGCAGTTTTTAAAAAGTTCTTTACAATCAATGCAGGATCCATTACCATTATCAGAAGTTGATTCAGGACATGTTTTGTAGCATTCGTTTTTATAAGACTTCATTGTATAATTGCACTCTTTACTTTAGTTTTATGTTTGATTTTAATCATTAGTATCATTATTATTTGTATCCTTTATTTCTGAACATATATTATTCTAATCTAATTGAAATCCTTCTTCACACTGTAAGCATATCTTTTATTTACTGAAACATTTTTAGCAATTAGGAAGTTCTTAGTTGCAAAAACCACATTAAAAGTTTTAGAAATAACTGAGTTTATCAGAATTATTGCTACAGTCTATGCAAGATCCAATCATATTCCCATAAGTAAACTAAGGACACTCTTTTACACATTTTCCATTATAAAATTTACTCTAATCATCACATTGAATACACTAGTTCTTATTTAAGCAACTCTTACATTATGGTATAGATTCATTACAAGCTTTACATTAGCTATTTTAATTTAAGTAAAATCCGTCTACACACTTTAAGCATATCTTTTATTCACTACTACATTTTTAACAATTAGGAATTTCTTAGTTGCATAAACCACATTGTACGTTTTAGAAGTAGCTTAGTCCTTCAGGATTCTTATTACAGTCTATGCAAGATCCAATCATATCATCATAAGTAAACTAAGGACAATCTTTTACACATTTTCCGTTATATAGATTGAAAGAAACATCGCACGAAATGCACTAATTTCCATTTACGCAAATATTACAGTTTTAAATTGATTCTTTGCAAGCTTTACATTAACCTTTCGAATCTATCTGAAATCCTTCTTCACACTATAAGCATATCTCTTATTCACTGCTACAGTTTTAACAATTAGGAAGTTCTTAGTTGCAAAAGCCACATTAAACGTTTTAGAAGTAGCTTAGTCCTTCAGGATTCTTACTACAGTCTATACAAGATCCAATCATATCATCATAAGTAAACTAAGGACACTCTTTTACACATTTTCAATTATAAAATTTGCTCTAATCATCACATTGAATACACTAGTTCTCATTTAAGCAACTCTTACATTATGGTATAGATTCATTACAAGCTTTACATTAACTATTTTAATCTAAGTAAAATCCTTCTTTGCATTGTATACATTCCTTTTAATTACTTTTACATAAATTGCAATTAGGAATTTCTTGAGTACATAACTAACATTCTGTATTCTAAGTATAATTCTAATGAGTTTAAGGACATTGATTTATACATAGATTGTTTAGAAGAATTGAATCAGGAAAGCATCTATCACATAGTTACTAATAATGATTACATTCTTTACAATTATTTACTTTACACTTGTTACATGTTATATTTGTATTATATCCTTCTTCACACTTAGTACACTAAGTTGCTTACTAATTACATTCTAAACATCTTTATAGTGTCTTATTACATGCTTCACATATATGATCCTAGTCTAAATCTTACTGGTTATTTAGACATTACTCTTTACATTTCCTTTCTGAAAAGTAAAATGATTAATCATTGCATTCACATGTATTAATTGATTTATTTAAAGTAGCATTTTCTCCACAAGATAAACAATTATACATTCCAGGACCAAAACATGTTAAACAAGTAGGATAACATTCTTAAACTGAGCAATCTTAAGATTAAGGACTAAGACAATATTTACTCTAACTAAAGCATTAAGTGGAACATGGATGCTATTAAAGCATCTATTGAATAAGTAATTTAGTGAATGCTACGTTATTTTTATAGAAACGAGGCTAAAATATAGATCCATTGAAAGATTAAGAGGGATGAAAAGGATTTCCTAAAGTAATATTTTGGTTTAGTTGAAAATGAGGAAATAGGAAAATGAGAATATCTTGAGTACACTGTATTTGATTAGACTTTAAGAATCCTACACATAAAGTTAGCTAATACTAATTTTAAGTTTAAACTATTTAACTCAAAGAAAAACTTATAAACAATCAATCATCTACAGACTATTACTTATTTGCTAAACTTTTATTTGCTAAAACTTAATTTTAGTCATATAAGTTAAATTCTATTTAATCAGTCACAGAAAGCAAAAACTAGAAATTAGTTCCATCTATACTTAATATTTATCCTTAACTATATTCATTAGGCTATAATCATACACTAAAACCAAAAGATTAATTAGAAGCTTAACTAGGATCATAGTCATAAAAGCTAAAGGATTAAGATAGAGATTATCATAAGTTTATTGTTTAGTTATTGGATATCAAGTCTATAAACTAAGGTTAGCATTCATTGTTTGATAGAGTAAATCCTTAATCACACTAGTAACATGAAGTACCATCTTTACTACATTTAATACAGCTTGGAATAGAAGTATCACATTTATAGCAATTGAGAGTTGATTGATAATAGAAATCTTAGGTACAATCATTTACACATATTCCACTTTAAAATATTTTATTTGGATCTTAACAACTACAAGTCTAAGTATTATAATCATAAGTACTAGTTACATCACATTCATAACATACTTATTCTTAATCACATCATAAACAAGATGGATCACAATCATTTGATAAGCAATCTCATTCTTAAGGACCTTTACATTTCAAAGATAAAATAGGACATGTAAATAAGCAAGGATAATTATCATAAACATATTAGAAGTCTTAACTTTTCATATAGTAATTATAAGTATAAAACCTTGTTTAATATAAAGTTCCTTAAAAGTTTTCTGAAGATGATGATGATCCTAAATAAATTATTTAATCATCTTCAAATAAAGGTTATACTATACTTTATGTGATATTAGCTAGAACAACCAAATTCTTATTGAAAGGAACTATATAACTTTCTATATTTGTTCCTATATTTACTGAGAAAGCTATAAATATTCATTCCTCACAAACAACTGATTAAGTAAAGATAAGAGGTGAAGTTGATCCTATTTAAATAGTTAATTCTGCTTTTAGAGTATTAATGCTATAAGATACTTTTAGAATATTTGATTATTAAGTAGATAAAATAACTCCATTATTATTACACTAAGATATTCAAGTACTAAATCCAAAAGATTTATTAGAGTTTACATTTGATGCTAAATATCCATATTATTTAAATGTTTCTTAATGGCTTCTTTAATTATTAAGTTCATAAACATCTTATAAAGAAGGTAATAAACTAATTCACTAGAAGAAGCATTTATTATTTACTCAGATTAAGCCATTATCACATTTAGTACAAATATTTCCTATTTCATTACATTCTTAACAATTAGCAATTACTTTAGAGCATTCTTCACATATTTTATCCTTATTTTTATCTTAATTTTTACAACTACAATTTTATACACAATCTCTATTTTCAAATTTCCAATCTACATTATTACATTCACATCTTCCAGTTATATACTTACCATTCTATCCACAATCTAAGCATTATACATTACTAGATCCAAAACAATTTAAGCAACTACTATCACATTCACCTAAGCAATCATTTAGTTATGGACTTCCACAATATTTACTTCCACAACTTTAAAAGCAAGGATTTTCAAACCAAGCACTTCTATAAAACTCACTCTAGTTTTTATATTTATCATTTGCATAAAATCTCCCTTATAATATACTTCCTTACAAGTTATTCTATGCATTAGATTATTCGCCAAAACATACTTAGTCATTTAACTCAAATTAAGGATATTAGATCTATATTAATACTTCAGCTTCACAAGTTTAAGTTACATCTTCAAATATTCATAGACATGGTAGTCAGCTCTAAGGATTTTATGATGAAATTCCTAAGAAAAATCATTTGCTACATTAAGTTTAGTCTATTTGTTTCTATACTAAAGTAAATTAACTTTATTAAAGAGTTAAAGTTACTGTTATTTATTGCTTGTTATATTTAACTGAAATTTACTACTTATTTTACTAACTTACTGAGTCATAGATTTATAAAATTACTCCATTGAATAAACAGTTTTAATCTTCAAATCATAAGGAAATAGAAAAAGCCTTAGTAGAGTGTAAAGATGGATCATATTATAAAAAGTCGTTAAATGTTTTGCATATTGTTTAACTTTTTTAAATAGCTTAAGGAATTTCTTTATCTGTTAAGTTTATAAAAGGATATTAAAAAGTAGTTACTTGTGTACAACTTAGTTTATCTTAGGATAAAGTATAACCTGGTAAGCAAGTTAAGCACTCTCATTAAGTAGTAACTTAGCAAGTATCACAATTAGCTATTACTTTACTACAATTGGTACATGCTCCATTAAGTTAATATTAATTACTTGAACATTAACTTACACATAAAGCTTCTGAAACTAGTTTATTAGTAGTTTATGTTGTACAGTTACATTTATTATTTCCAAAATTATCAAAATAAATCATAGAAGTACATTTTAAGCAATCACTAGATGAAGTTCCTTTACAATATAAGCAAGATTTATCACAAGTATTTCCACAACTATCTTTTAAAGGAGAAGTACACATTTGATTAGGACAAGTTGGTAAGCAAGGATTATATAATTAAGCTAAGTCTTATATATCTGCTTTTGAAGGTTCAGCATTTAAATAAGTGTAATATCTATGAGAAATAATTTATCCTTCAAAGTTTTTAGTTTTATCTTTACTTCCTAATCAAAGATTATAAGCTGTCGAATGACTTGCAATTCAATTTACAGGTGTATAAGTAAAATATTAGCAATCAATAGTAGTATAAAGTTTAGTAGAGCAAATTTATAAATCATATAAGTTTTAAATAAGTTTTTGATAACTTATCAAATTATGACTTATAGCTAAAAATTATCAATCACAACAAGGAGTACTAAAAGTATAGGTGAAGAATTTAGCTGGACTACTTGAGCTCCTATAAGTAGTATAGTTAACTTTTAAAATGTTTGAGGAGCAAATAATTTCAATTTTCACATATGAAAAAGGAACTGTATCAGATCTTTCAAAAATGGTTCCATTTGAGCAATCTTTATTTTTAAATCAAGCACTCCAACTCATAAATTTATAATTTTCTATTTAGAGATATGATGTTCCATAATTTGTATCAATTGAAAAGCTATTAGATTTTGTTTTATCCATTGTATAGATATAATTATTACCACAACAAATTTAACTTGCAGCTGAAGTTCCACAGCATAAATTGAAGAAAGAGGGAACAGCTTAAGTTTAATAGTTATAAGTAATGATAAAAATTAAAATAAAGCATCTAATTTCCATAGGTCTAAAAGAAAGGTTTTAAATCAACTATATCTTAAATGTTTCCATTTATTAATAAACAATTAAAAGTTGGAATTCTACTGTTCGATTTAAATTTAAAGAATAAATAATTTAAAATTATATTTTAAAATAATTAAGTGTTTAAGAAATATTGATTTTTATGATTAAATAAATATTAATAAATTATAGGTAATTTTTAATTTTTTAAATTAATTAAATTATAAAAATGTTTAATTTATATTAAATAATGTGTTTTATTTTATCTATTAGGCATATTTTAAATTATTTATTTAATAAACATTTATTTATTTTATTTTTAATTAAAGTTGCTAGTTTCTTCTTTTAATAAAAACTCTCTTAGATTAAAAAGCTTTTTTAAATTTAAGAAATAAAGATATAAAGTATTTTTAAAATAATAATTAATTATAATTATTAAATTCTAAAATTAAGCAAATATTTTGTTTTTATACAGCATTCTAGATCACCAAAAGTACAAATAAACATAAATTATTCTATCAAAGCTTGTTTATATTTTTATCTTTTATCTTAGATTTTTTCTTAATTTTTAAATATAATCACCATAGAGAAGAATAAACTTTCTTTATATTTTTATCTTTAAATAGTTATTAGGATTTTTAAAAGATCCTAAAGATTTAAAAATGAATAAATTAAATTACAAATATAGAATTTCTAATAAATTTAAAATTAAATTTTATTTAAGTATGGAATAATTAATTAATTTAAATTAAAATCTCGTAATTAGAAGCTAAATTATTAGAAACTTAGCATAATTAAGATTAAGATTAATCAATTCCTAATTTTAAATTTATTAAAAAAAATTTAGTTAAATAAATCTGAGAATACAGCTTCAAAAATTTAAATCAAGTAATTCCTTATTTTTTCCGTCCAAACAATTCTAAAGGATTTTTAGAAGAAACTTTTTATTGATAATTACTTTAAAGAATTATACAGATAAGATTTCTTCTAAGTATATTAGTTTCTAGTTCTATCAATTTACATAATATCTCTTTTAATTTTTAATTTCCTTCTATTTTTTTTCTAGTTACTTAATTCATAATGGTTATTGAAAATTTATATAATTAAAACTAAGGAAAACTTTTCTTTAATTATTATAATTAAAATCAAATGTATTATAAAAATATATAATTAATTAAAAATTTAAATATATAATTAAAAAAATGGCGGGAGCTTAGGTATTCTCTGATCAAATTTCTAGTTTTATGGATAAGGCCAAGAAACTAACTGTCGCTGAGAAGGTCTTGAGTTAGAGTCAATCTCAGCAAGTGAACAAAATTATTGTGGTTATCCACTCTTGCTAACAGCTTAAAGCCTGTCGGCCCATAAATATGGAACTCCTTATCTGAAGGTTATTGAATTAAGCAACGGGATATCCGCTTTATGTGCGTCAAGAGAGTACCCTGACTCATTTGGCTGGGAAAGGGTTTCCAATCTCTCGAAATGTAATTTTTTTAATTAATTAATTAAAATAAAATTATAGATGAGTGGAATGATTTTAGATAAATAACTGAATAATGTTTATAATTACTTCAATCTAATTATTTATTTATAATTGTAATTATATACAAATAATTATTCTTAATTAATAAATTTAAATAAGCTATTTTCTTTATATTTAATAGATATTTCTTAAAATTTAAATATTAATTCAAATGTTATACTTAGATCAAAATCTTATTGGCTTATAATAATAATAGTAATAATAATATATTAATTTCATGTCACCTTTATTTTATTTATCGGGTATTAGTTTATAAAAAGTCTCAAAATTCATCGTAAGACTCGTTGAAATCGTCCTTTCATCTCCAGGTTCATATTATTGATAACTTATCTACTGCCGCATATTTATCCTTTCTTTTCTGTTTGTGTTTTATTCCAGTCTCGGTCCTTACCAAACGTTTACTTGGTTCTTCATCTTTGAGTATCTACTACTTAGTCGAGTCATTTTTCTCCATCAAATATTTTTCTTCGATATAATTCACCTTTAGATGTTAAATAAACCTTTGCTAAGTTTTTTCAGAATTTTTTATTTTCCTAATTTTGAAATTTATGGTATTTTTAACAGTTCTTTTTTATGTGGCCTATCTTTCAACAGAAGCAACAATACTTGGTCTATTTTTATTTCTTGACTATTTATTTATAATTTTTATTTGTGAATATTATTTTGTTTTATTATTCAATCTCCATTGGATCATGCATAATTTTAATCATAACTTGCTCGTAGTTCATTTAATTGATATTTCGAATTTCTTATATTTTTACTTCTTTTATTTTTATTTCTTGATTAAATAGATATTTTGAAGTTTTTTAGCTTAATTATATGTTCAGTATTTTATTATTATTTTGGAGTTAGTTGATCTTTATATCTAGGCTGTTTATTTACAAAATTAGTTGCTGCATTGTGTCCTAAAGTTTTTTATTTTCAGCCTATAAAGATAAAATAAAATTAAGGTATCTTATTGCTAGTTAGAAGTAAATTAATTTTAGGTTAAATTGTTACTTAGATGCCATTTTATTTTATAATTTAGTAAGACGAATATGAATTTATTTTTTCTTCAATTTATTTTAACAATTAAAAATTAATTATAAGAAAATTATTATAGATTTCTTAATTAACATAGTTTAATAAAATAGTTTAAAATCTTCTAAACATTAACTTCATTTTAAAGGATTATTATAAATACCTTCTCTTTAATTTTTAACTAAAAATAAGCTGTATTAAATTAAATAAAATAAAACTTAAATAAATTGTAAACTTTTGTATTTAAATTTAAATTTTATTTTTGTTTCTTAGATTGTCTTATTTACATTTTTATTTTAATACAAGTTTTCCTCTTTATCTGTCATTTTGTATTTCAAAAATAAGCAAAAGTTTTTTAAGTTAATCTAGAGTTTCTTATTTCAAGTCTTTAATACATTTTGTAATTTATTCTTTTAAAAAATTTAATTTGAAAAAAATTAACAGCAACAATAGCCAGCAAAATTTTAAAATAAATTAGCAGATGAAATAATCTAATATAACCTCAAAGTCAGAAAGCTTAAATCATTTTAATTTTATTTATTTTAATAAAGCTATAAATAATTTAATTTTATATAAATAAAAATGATTATAGAGCGCATAGCACCTTATTGGCGCGCAGTTCTTTCAATATTAATATTTAATATTAAGAAAAATGTTCTCATGTTTCTTGTTAAAATTCTATAAGTCCAATGAGTCATGTCAGCTTCTCCAAATTGGGAATCTTCTTATTAAAAATTATTCTTAAATTTTGAGTCAAATGCTCCAATCTTCTTGAATAAGGTCCAAATAAGAATTAGTTATTAAGTCGGTAATTAAAAGGTCCGTCAGTCAAACTTTCATACTGCTAGAGAGAACTCTCGGGGTTAGGTATGTCTCAACGGAGTTTATCCACCCTTTCCCGTGGTGACATCTAGTGCGAGATTACTCGCAATGCAATATAAAATGCACCAGATTACCTACTAGTTTTTCTGACGCGGCCAACATTAATTTTATATTAATTATATAATAAAGTTATATTTTTGCTTTTTTTATATTTAAATTTATTTAAATATTTTTCTTTTAAATATATTAAATTTTGGATTTAACTACGATTTACCTTCTTTATATATATTAATTTTTAAAACTATTATTATTTTAAATGTTTTTTATTTTATATACTAGAGAAAAAAGACAAATATTTTTAAGTTAAGCTTATATTTAATTAAATTTATTCCTGATACATTGCTCTCTATTTATTGATAAATAAAATTTTTTATTTTCTTTATTAAAATTTTAATTAGTTTCTTTATTATTATGATTCAAACTTTATCTGCTTTAAATTCAATATTTAATATTATTTTAACTATAAACTATTTCTTCGCTTTTTTTAAAGAAAAATTAATTTTAAATAGATTAAAAAAATATATAATTAATTATAGTTAATTAACTAGCAGCATTATATAAAAATTAAATTTAGTTATCTTATAAATTCTTAATATTTTATATTTAAATTTAAAGCTTTAAAATTATTTATCCATGCTATTTTTTAATTAACTTACGCTCTTAAACTTTTAACCTTATTAGCTTTGTTAATTTAAATAAAATTTCTTGTGATATCTTAGATAATTTATTTATATAAATGAGAAAAAGCTATTAGTATTATTAATTTTTTTCATATTTTGCTTAATTAAAAATAATATAAATTTATTTTCTACTGAAATAAATAAAGAAAAACGTAAAATCCTGTGAAATTATTTGTATTGATAGTTAAATGATATAAATATACAACAAAATATAAATTTATAATATAAAAATAAAGAGAAATAGCAATTAAATATCTATTAAAGCTTATAAATTTCTGATAAATATACTTATCCCTATTTTTGCTAAAATTAAATCTTCATATAAATGAATTTTGTTTTCTCTTTTACTTATTATCTTTTAAATTTCACTTTAAACTAAAGAATAAATATAAAAGCACATTAATATATTGAGTTATTTATTTGTGTTCTCCACAAAAGTTTAACTAATAAAAAATTTTGAAAATCCAAAGGATAAAAACATTTGACAGCAGCTGAAAAATTTATAAATTAAAATTAAATAAATAAAATTTATAAAAATTATGAATAAATATCTATAAATTACAGTGACTTACTAACTAAATATTTATTTGTAATCCTAAGACTCTTATGTTTTACGCTAAATTTATTTGAAAATTCAGTGCTAAATTAAATATAACTTTCTTTTGATTAAAAATTATCCTGAATAAATTTAAACTCAAAGATCTTTTTATTAAAAATATAAAAATAAATATATCTAAATATCTTTAAGATTGCTGCTTCTTCATTTAAATAGAATAAGCATAAAGTAAAAATATAAATAGCTTAAGATTTAAGTAGTTATATGATATAACTGCTTATTATCTAATATTATAATTTTCGTTAATAAAAGTAAATAAATTTTAAAATTTTGCTTAAAAAAGAGTTAATAAAATGAATTATTATATTTTCCAAATTTAAATAACTCTTTAGCAATAAAATATGCATATTTAATTAAATTATTAAAAATTAGATTTAAATTTATTTATCTTAATATACATAAAATATTACTAAAAAGAATTTTTTTATATAAGATTTATTTTTTAATTATTATTTATTTCATAAAGCTTGAATAATTTTTTGATTAATTATTCTACTATTAAAAATAATTAATAAATTTAAACTTAATAAAAATTAAAAAGAAAATAAAAATGGTAGAAGGGTTCAAGAAAGACTTTTATGCACCTCCTAAAAAGGGGAGAGAAAATAAGAACCCTCGTCTTTGGCTCACACATCTTCTTCCTAGAAATAATCTTCTTCTCAAAAACTTCAAGAATAATAGACTCAACTAGGAACTTCCAGATCAACCTAAAAGATGGGATAAAAGAGCCAAAAAGCTACCCCGATAACACCAACTGAAGAAGAAGGACCTAGAAAGGTGCTGGAGACGCAAGAAGCAGCAGCCGTGCGAGAGTTTGCGATGCCATAGTTCCAGGAAGAACAGGCATAATTTTAGTCGAATTCGCTGACCTGAAGGAGGAAGTAAAGAGGCTACGATTAGAGAATAGAGCTCTAAAAAATCAAGTTACTGAGCTCAAGGAATGGAAAGAAAGATTCTGGGAAGTCTACGATCGAGAGCAAAACACTTTCTTCAGGGAAATGGGATTGCTGCAGCAGAGAACAACTGTGCTTGAAGAGAACAGCAAGTAGCAACAGTAGTAGGAATTAAAAGTTAGGACAATTCAAGATCCAATGGACATAGAAGGAGTTACTACGTTACCGAGAAGTCCAGACAAGAAATGAATTAGGAATAAACCAAGATGCTTTGTATGCAAACAAACTGGACATAAATATAGACAATGCTAGAAATGGAAATTAATTAAATAATAGTACTGGAATAGAAAATAATAATAAAAATAATAGTACTAATATTAGGATAAGATTAGACGAGAATTCTGTAACTAATTTTATCCGTCAGGAGGTCAAATCTGCAAACCGAAGTGGTACACAATCCAAGGCGACTGAAGAAAGAGTTCTGAAGGGAGCTGGTTCCAGCCAGGTTATCAAACCGGTTCTGTGAACACGAGGTTGAAAGTCCTCCAAGTTCACTAAACTCCAATTTAAACTTTTTAATTTAAATTAGTAATAAAAATTAAAAAATTATTGAAAAAAATGAAATTTCTAAATAAACTTAAAATTAATTATAATAAGAATATTTTATAAATTATTAAATATTTAGAATATTATAAATAATATATATTTTAATTAACTTATAACTATTAAATATATAATAGCTAAATTAAATATAATAAATTTAATCTTAAATCAAGTGCTTATTTGACATATAGATTTATTTTACATTTATTTTTATCTTGATGATTCTTTGTAATAAGTATCTTTAAATATTTTCTTTATTATACTTTTCTTTTTTATACTTTTATTTATTAAGTAGTCTTTATTTAAATTTCAATTAATATCTACAAATTTGTTTATAATTATTAATTTAATTTTTATTATAAACTCTATATAAAATTATTTAAAATTAAATTAATAAAAAGTAATAATTAATTTTTTACTTTTAATATCCTTTAAAATTAATAAAAAGCATGCAAATATATAATTACTTAAGATAAAGTTCTAGTAGCATTTAGTAAATTTCTAAAAAGCTATTATGAAAAATAATTTAAAGTCTAATATATAATTAAAGCTTGCTTTCTTAATTATAATACACTAAATTGAATAAATACCTTATTTAATTTATTATTTCATCATAAACTGAGAAATTACTCTTACAATTCTAATATGAGCTCAGTTAACTTCACATTAATATTTAATCAATTGAAATTTGTAAATGTGACTAAGATTTTAACGAATGTGATCACATTTTTGATTGTCTTTTCTATGAAATTAATTTAATGAATTTTCTAACCATTATTTACTTTTGGGAAAAGATTTGAAGAACTAAATTTATATGATTAGATTTATATCAATTAGAATTTCTCAAGAACTTAATTTCCTAAATTAGATAAATTAGTCAAAGTTTTACATAAGGAAATATTACAAAGAATATTGGAATTGCTCAGGCTGAAAAATAAATTCAAATAAATTCTTTAGATGGAAAAGGAGAAATTTAAGATTAATATTTTCAAGTAAATTTGCAACATAAATTTGAAAAAGAAGCTTGATTAAGGTTTAATGAAAGAGAAAAATGTATTTAAAATAATTTGCATTACATTCAATTTAACTATGCAATTATTCTCCAATATTAAAAGTATTTAAATATTTATATCTATTTATATTATTATTAAGTTTAAAATAATAGCTTTATAAATTACCCTTATAAAAATTAATTATATACTTCCTTTATTTTAGTAATTAATAGTTATTCCTAACAAATTTTATTAGTAAAAGATTAGGAATAATAATGAAAGGTTTATTTATTTTTATTTTACGATTTTAATAAAATAATTTAAATGAACTCTTTTTTAAAAGAATTAAATAAGTTATCAATAAAAATTTAAACAAAAATCAGAAAAAATTGAATTGGCATCAATAATAAATTTTTATAATATAAAATAAAAAAATTAAAAATTTAGATTTTAAAGGCTAGGATTATAGTAAGAAACAAAATATTAAATTAAAAAATATAAAAATAAAAATTATTGATTACATAATAATTATTTAATCTTATAAAGTAAAATAAATAAAAGAGAAAATATTATTATTTTGTTTAACTACAGTGTTATTTAAAGAAATAAATTACAAATGACTGAGTAAACTAAATTAAGAAATATAAAAATTATTAAAATTTTTATATTATTTGTTTAAAACCAATTAAATAAAATATTTATCTTTTTAATAAACTTGCAACATTTAAAAAAGATCACTAAGCTCAAAAGATTTTTTAACTATTTTAAAATATTTATCATAAAAAATAGCTATTTTCATATAAAATAAAATATACTATTAAGAATTTAAGTTAAAAAATATGCATAATTTTTTATATCCAATTAACTTAATAAAATATTGACTTTTATTTTACAAAATTTAAGGATTAATAATATTTAAGATATTAAATAATTAAAAAATTATTTATTTATTTATTAACTTATTTTATCTTAAAATTTAAATTTTCTTCAATTCTATTTAAAATAAAGTGTTAATATGCTTTTATTTTAAAATTTATAAATAAATAATTATTTAAATTTTATATATAATAATCTTCATTTAAGAAAATTTTATTAAATTTAATTATTTATAAATTTCTGGTCCATTATATAATATCTATTCTTAAAAAATAAAAAACTTAGTTTATTTAAATAATATATTATTAATAAAGAAATTTTCTTTACTTTAATTTAGATAAAATCTATTTAAATGTATTTTTTATCTAAAATTATTTTTCATTAAATAATTTCAAAAATTAAAATAAAATAAATATTACTTTAAATAGAAAAATTAAATTAAAAATAACTTAATTCAAATAAGTTTAAAATAGACAGTAGAATTTCTAAATTTTATTATTTTTTATAAATGGAAGCAATTAAGATATAGTTGATTTAAAACCTTTCTTTTAGACCCATGGAAATTAGATGCTTTATTTTAATTTTCTTCATTACTTATAACTATTAAACTTAAGCTGTTCCCTCTTTCATCAATTTATGCTGTGGAACTTCAGCTGCAAGTTAAATTTGTTGTGGTAATAATTATATCTATACAATGGATAAAACAAAATCTAATAGCTTTTCAATTGATACAAATTATGGAACATCATATCTCTAAATAGATAATTATAAATTTACGAGTTGGAGTGCTTGATTTAAAAATAAAGATTGCTCAAATGGAACTATTTTCGAAAGATCTGATACAGTTCCGAATACAATTACTAAAATTGAAATTATTTGCTCCTCAAACATTTTAAAAGTTAACTATACTACTTATAGGAGCACAAGTAGTCCAGCCAAATTCTTCACCTATACTTTTAGTACTCCTTGTTGTGATTGATAATTTTTAGCTATAAGTCATAATAATATTAATTATCCAAAACTTATTTAAAACTTATATGATTTATAAATTTGCTCTACTAAACTTTATACTACTGTTGATTGCTAATATTTTACTTATACACCTATAAATTGAATTGTAAGTCATTCGATAGCTTATAATCTTTGATTAGGGAGTAAAGATAAAACAAAAAACTTTGAAGGATAAATTATTTCTCATAGATATTATTATAATCTAAACACTTAGCTTAGTACATCAGATATATAAGATTTAGCTTATTTGTATAATCCTTGCTTACCAACTTGTCCTAATCAAATGTGTACTTCTCCTGTAAAAGATAGTTGCGGAAATACTTGTGATAAATCTTGCTTATATTGTAAAGGAACTTCATCTAGTGATTGCTTAAAATGTACTACTATGATTTATTTTGATAATTTTGGAAATAATAAATGTAACTGTACAACATAAGCAACTAATAAACTAGTTTCAGAAGCTTTATGTGTAAGTTAATGTTCAAGTAATTAATATTAACTTAATGGAGCATGTACCAATTGTAGTAAAGTAATAGCTAATTGTGATTCTTGCTAAGTTACTACTTAATGAGAGTGCTTAACTTGCTTACCAGGTTATACTTTATCCTAAGATAAACTAAATTGTACACAAGTAACTACTTTTTAATATCCTTTTATAAACTTAACAGATAAAGAAATTCCTTAAGCTATTTAAAAAAGTTAAACAATATGCAAAACATTTAACGACTTTTTATAATATGATCCATCTTTACACTCTACTAAGGCTTTTTCTATTTCCTTATGATTTGAAGATTAAAACTGTTTATTCAATGGAGTAATTTTATAAATCTATGACTCAGTAAGTTAGTAAAATAAGTAGTAAATTTCAGTTAAATATAACAAGCAATAAATAACAGTAACTTTAACTCTTTAATAAAGTTAATTTACTTTAGTATAGAAACAAATAGACTAAACTTAATGTAGCAAATGATTTTTCTTAGGAATTTCATCATAAAATCCTTAGAGCTGACTACCATGTCTATGAATATTTGAAGATGTAACTTAAACTTGTGAAGCTGAAGTATTAATATAGATCTAATATCCTTAATTTGAGTTAAATGACTAAGTATGTTTTGGCGAATAATCTAATGCATAGAATAACTTGTAAGGAAGTATATTATAAGGGAGATTTTATGCAAATGATAAATATAAAAACTAGAGTGAGTTTTATAGAAGTGCTTGGTTTGAAAATCCTTGCTTTTAAAGTTGTGGAAGTAAATATTGTGGAAGTCCATAACTAAATGATTGCTTAGGTGAATGTGATAGTAGTTGCTTAAATTGTTTTGGATCTAGTAATGTATAATGCTTAGATTGTGGATAGAATGGTAAGTATATAACTGGAAGATGTGAATGTAATAATGTAGATTGGAAATTTGAAAATAGAGATTGTGTATAAAATTGTAGTTGTAAAAATTAAGATAAAAATAAGGATAAAATATGTGAAGAATGCTCTAAAGTAATTGCTAATTGTTAAGAATGTAATGAAATAGGAAATATTTGTACTAAATGTGATAATGGCTTAATCTGAGTAAATAATAAATGCTTCTTCTAGTGAATTAGTTTATTACCTTCTTTATAAGATGTTTATGAACTTAATAATTAAAGAAGCCATTAAGAAACATTTAAATAATATGGATATTTAGCATCAAATGTAAACTCTAATAAATCTTTTGGATTTAGTACTTGAATATCTTAGTGTAATAATAATGGAGTTATTTTATCTACTTAATAATCAAATATTCTAAAAGTATCTTATAGCATTAATACTCTAAAAGCAGAATTAACTATTTAAATAGGATCAACTTCACCTCTTATCTTTACTTAATCAGTTGTTTGTGAGGAATGAATATTTATAGCTTTCTCAGTAAATATAGGAACAAATATAGAAAGTTATATAGTTCCTTTCAATAAGAATTTGGTTGTTCTAGCTAATATCACATAAAGTATAGTATAACCTTTATTTGAAGATGATTAAATAATTTATTTAGGATCATCATCATCTTCAGAAAACTTTTAAGGAACTTTATATTAAACAAGGTTTTATACTTATAATTACTATATGAAAAGTTAAGACTTCTAATATGTTTATGATAATTATCCTTGCTTATTTACATGTCCTATTTTATCTTTGAAATGTAAAGGTCCTTAAGAATGAGATTGCTTATCAAATGATTGTGATCCATCTTGTTTATGATGTGATTAAGAATAAGTATGTTATGAATGTGATGTAACTAGTACTTATGATTATAATACTTAGACTTGTAGTTGTTAAGATCCAAATAAAATATTTTAAAGTGGAATATGTGTAAATGATTGTACCTAAGATTTCTATTATCAATCAACTCTCAATTGCTATAAATGTGATACTTCTATTCCAAGCTGTATTAAATGTAGTAAAGATGGTACTTCATGTTACTAGTGTGATTAAGGATTTACTCTATCAAACAATGAATGCTAACCTTAGTTTATAGACTTGATATCCAATAACTAAACAATAAACTTATGATAATCTCTATCTTAATCCTTTAGCTTTTATGACTATGATCCTAGTTAAGCTTCTAATTAATCTTTTGGTTTTAGTGTATGATTATAGCCTAATGAATATAGTTAAGGATAAATATTAAGTATAGATGGAACTAATTTCTAGTTTTTGCTTTCTGTGACTGATTAAATAGAATTTAACTTATATGACTAAAATTAAGTTTTAGCAAATAAAAGTTTAGCAAATAAGTAATAGTCTGTAGATGATTGATTGTTTATAAGTTTTTCTTTGAGTTAAATAGTTTAAACTTAAAATTAGTATTAGCTAACTTTATGTGTAGGATTCTTAAAGTCTAATCAAATACAGTGTACTCAAGATATTCTCATTTTCCTATTTCCTCATTTTCAACTAAACCAAAATATTACTTTAGGAAATCCTTTTCATCCCTCTTAATCTTTCAATGGATCTATATTTTAGCCTCGTTTCTATAAAAATAACGTAGCATTCACTAAATTACTTATTCAATAGATGCTTTAATAGCATCCATGTTCCACTTAATGCTTTAGTTAGAGTAAATATTGTCTTAGTCCTTAATCTTAAGATTGCTCAGTTTAAGAATGTTATCCTACTTGTTTAACATGTTTTGGTCCTGGAATGTATAATTGTTTATCTTGTGGAGAAAATGCTACTTTAAATAAATCAATTAATACATGTGAATGCAATGATTAATCATTTTACTTTTCAGAAAGGAAATGTAAAGAGTAATGTCTAAATAACCAGTAAGATTTAGACTAGGATCATATATGTGAAGCATGTAATAAGACACTATAAAGATGTTTAGAATGTAATTAGTAAGCAACTTAGTGTACTAAGTGTGAAGAAGGATATAATACAAATATAACATGTAACAAGTGTAAAGTAAATAATTGTAAAGAATGTAATCATTATTAGTAACTATGTGATAGATGCTTTCCTGATTCAATTCTTCTAAACAATCTATGTATAAATCAATGTCCTTAAACTCATTAGAATTATACTTAGAATACAGAATGTTAGTTATGTACTCAAGAAATTCCTAATTGCAATTTATGTAAAAGTAATTAAAAGGAATGTATACAATGCAAAGAAGGACTTTACTTAGATTAAAATAGTTAATGTAAAGCTTGTAATGAATCTATACCATAATGTAAGAGTTGCTTAGATGAGAACTAGTGTATTCAATGTGATGATTAGAGTAAATTTTATAATTGAAAATGTATAAAAGAGTGTCCTTAGTTTACTTATGATGATATGATTGGATCTTGTATAGACTGTAGTAAGAATCCTGAAGGACTAAGCTACTTTTAAAACGTTTAATGTGGCTTTTGCAACTAAGAACTTCCTAATTGTTAAAAATGTAGCAGTGAATAAAAGATATGCTTATAGTGTGAAGAAGGATTTTATTTAGATTAGAAAGGTCAATGTAACGCTTGCAAAGAATCAATTTAAAACTGTAATATTTGCGTAAATGGAAATTAGTGCATTTCGTGCGATGTTTCTTTCAATCTATATAACGGAAAATGTATAAAAGAGTGTCCTTAGTTTACTTATGATGATATGATTGGATCTTGTATAGACTGTAGTAAGAATCCTGAAGGACTAAGCTACTTCTAAAACGTTTAGTGTGGATTATGCAACTAAAAAATTCCAAATTGCTAAAATTGTAGCAGTGAATAAGAGATATGCTTATAGTGTGAAGAAGGATTTTATTTAGATTAGAAAGGTTAATGTAAAGCTTGCAATGAATCTATACCATATTGTAAGAGTTGCTTAAAGGAGGACTAGTGTATTCAATGTGATGATTAGAGTAAATTTTATAATGGAAAATGTGTAAAAGAGTGTCCTTAGTTTACTTATGGGAATATGATTGGATCTTGCATAGACTGTAGCAATAATTCTGATAAACTCAGTTATTTCTAAAACTTTTAATGTGGTTTTTGTAACTAAGAAATTCCTAATTGCTAAAAATGTTTCAGTAAATAAAAGATATGCTTACAGTGTGAAGAAGGATTTCAATTAGATTAGAATAATATATGTTCAGAAATAAAGGATACAAATAATAATGATACTAATGATTAAAATCAAACATAAAACTAAAGTAAAGAGTGCAATTATACAATGAAGTCTTATAAAAACGAATGCTAAAAAACATGTCCTGAATCAACTTCTGATAATGGTAATAGATCCTGCATTGATTGTAAAGAACTTTTTAAAAACTGCGTAAATTGTAGCTTTCAAGAGAATAAATGCTATGAATGTGAGGTTGGCTTTCAATTATACAGGAAAAGATAATGTTCAGATCCAGAGGATAATTTTTAGGATTAAAATAAAAGTTGCTAAAGTAGTAGGTAACTCTAATCTGATGCATGTATTCCACTTCAAAATGATGAAGCCTAAGATCCTTAATCTTCATATTAAAAACAAAAAATTCCACACTCACTTTAAGACTTCAATTTATCATAAAATGAATATTAATCTTTATAATTAGCTGAAGTTACTTAAATCATTCTTAAATCAACGGAATATCTTACTGTTATTAATTCAGCAGCAATAGGTAGTAACGTGGATTTTACATTTTTCTGGGTAACTTGGTATATTGATGAGCTAATAAAGATAACAGGCTTTATTAATGTTAAATTGCCTTAGTTTTTGTAAGGATTCTACTTTGTTCAATTTAATTTTGTGGAGAACTTATTACAAAAGTTTGGTATTAATTTAAATTCCCAAGCTGATTCTCAATAAAATGTACCTTACAACATATAACTACAAAGTACTTCTACTTCTACATTCCTAGCAAATTCCTTAGAATTCTTTTGGAATTTAGTTTTACTGTTTGGTGCTTTTATTGTATTCAATTTAGTTAAACTAATATAAAAGCAACTAAGATAATTCCTCTAAAGAATATTAAGTAGACTAGTGTGGTCTGGAGTAATAAGAAACTTTATGAATTACTTGGTTACACTTTTATTAGGCTTATTTCTATAGACTTAAAATCCTGACTCATCTGATACTTATATAATCATTAATTTAGTATTATCCTATCTAACCTTAGTAAGCTTTTATTATTTAGACTCTCTTAATTGGCTTCTTTATATGGATCGAAATTAAAATTCACTAATTTTATAAAATTTAACTTCAAGTTTAAAGCGAGCAAAGTAAAGATTTAGTAAGATAGTTTTAGAGAAAGTTTGGAGTGTTAATAGATGAAATGAAAAGCGAAAATAATATCTGGATGATATACTTTTATCCCTTATTCATAATAAGAAGAGCTTTAATTTGTATAATCCTTATATTTGCTTAAGACTGTCCTAAACTATAAATTATCTCATGCACTTTGCTATGCTTCCTCTAGTTCCTATATATAGCTACTAAGTAACCTCATAAAATCTCTAGAATCAATGCAGTCTACTTAGTAAATGAACTGTGGGTCACTATTATGTTTGCTTAAAATTGGATTTATTTAGAAGCAAACTAAGATTGGCATAATGATTGGGCATGATTCGTAGTTAATGTTACTTATTGCTTAATTATAGCCAATCATACAGTGGTATGAGCAAATGTAGTGCAAAATACTTATAACTATTTTGAGAAAAAGTATTTTGATAGAAAAAGCAAGACGCAAGCATAAATAAAATAATAAAGGATGTAAAATGAAGAAATTAAGGAAGTAGTAATGAACTTAACTTAATCATAAAATGTAACTACTAATAGAAGTGAAATTAGTATTTAAAATCCTTTTAATACTTCTTAGGTTATATTAGATGACTAAGATTAAATTTTTGTAAGAAATATAAAAATAAAACCAGAGCTAAAGTGCAAGGGTGTTTCGGAGAAGGCAAGCAAAACAATAGGTTGATTGGATCTAAAACTTTTTAAACTTATATTAAAAATTATGAGATTTAAATTTATTTAACAATGTAAAATAATTAAATTTTTCCCTTTATATAGCTAAAGCATAATCTCATAATATCAAGCTATCATAATTTAAAATCTTTAATAACTTATTAAAGAACAAATCCTACAATTATTTCTTTATTCTACCTCAAAGTCTATTTCATTTAGAAAAAGAATCTTAAAATTGGTGAAATTTGCTGTTAATAAAAGTATAGTCATTTTATTCTTTATTATAGCTTTTATTTCAAAAGTCTCTAATCATTAAGCTTTTTTAAAATTTTATTTTGCTTCTTATTCTGTTTTTCCTCTCTCCACGTATTCAATCATATTTTACCTTAAATTTTAAATCTCCTTATAGAGAACATTTTAGATATAATCAAGCGTTTTTATCTTAAAAATAGATTCTTTTATTTTGTCTAGAACGTGACTGGATAGCATGCTTAATTTAATTTCTATTAACTTAAATTTAAAAGTTAACTAATAGAAAAGCTATAAAGCTAATTTTATTTTTAATTCTTACTTATAAAAATCAAAATCACAGCCAGATCTAAGAATCTAAATTTCTTTTAATGTCTTTTCTAAAAATATTTCTGGATAATAAACCTGAATAAACTAAAACTTAGAAAAGTTAGATTTTTATCCTTTATTCATAAAGAAAAATATATTAGCATTGAAACATTTATAATGCTTAAAATAGCTAAAAATATAAAATTATTATATTTGGATTTATGAGCTTTCCTTTAAGCTTTATTTAGATTAAAAAAGCTTAGCTATTTGACTATATAGTTATCTTAATTTTAAATAAATAGCTAACTTTAACTATAATGCATATTAGTTAAATTTTTATCAATTTAATATATTTCTTTAACTTTGGAAAGTTGAATTTATTATGATAATTACAACTATAACTTTACGAAATTTGAAGGATTTAATGAATAAACTCTCACAAATAAATTTTATTCTTATCCTTATTTCCAAAATTTATTATTATAGCTATAAGCTTCTAATTTAAATTTTAGTATCCAATCTTTAATTTAAGGTGAGTATTTTGAATAAGCTCTATCTTTAGTTATATTTGAGTATAATTTTTAATAAAAAGAATTACTATAAAACTTGTATCTAAATCAAGATTATTTTTCATTAATTAAAATAAGCTTAATTCTCTTTTTATCGATTCAGGTTTAAAAACTTGTTATATCAACTTGAAAAATCATTGATTTTTTATACCTATGTATCTATTTAAAATAATTGATAAACTCAAATTCTTAAATTAATTATTAATATCTAGGACATCTAAATAATTAGAAGTACCTCTTTGCTTTTTATTATCTTTAGCTAAAAAAGATTTCATTTCCTTAAAATAAAAAATTAGCTTTTCTATTATAACTAAAGAGCATCATTTATGCAGTCCAGATATTAAATAATAAACTTCTATTTTTTATGTTCTTTTTCCAGGGTTTTTATCTCATTTTTCCTTCCTTTAAAGAAATCATTCAAAATAGATTTTTCAGTCATTTTAGAAAATACCTAAATAGTAGTGTAAAGTTAATACTCAGATTTTCCTTCTTTGGAATGAATTAAATTTCTAAAATTGAGCTTTAATTAAAAGGCATATTTATCAATTCATTTTGAGGTAAAAAAAGATAGAATCTATAAGTCTAATATAATTAATGATAAATTCAAGTTAACAAGATATTAAAATTTTTATATCCAAGACTTTAATTTAAAAATAGATGTTTCTTGGCTTTGTTTTTTTTGATTGCATTAAAAATAAAATGATCTATAGATATTTTTAAACCAATAATAAAGAAGAACCTGAAGAAAAAAATTTAGAACATAAAAATCTAATCTTTTTCATATTCAATTAATGTATCTAAAGAGTAAAGTCTTCAAATATTTTTCATCAGGTATTATAATGAAACCATGAAAGCTATTCTGAAAAAATTAACTACACAGTTTCCTCTAATTTATTATAAAGTAAAAGGTAAAAATATAAAGGTAAGGAATTACTATATTTTTGTAATAATACATTCTAACTTCAAATTAAAAAATGAGATTGAACCTTCAACATTTGTTAATTATTATAAATATTTCTAAGATTTAATTTAAAGAGAATTGTATTATAACCATCTATGTCAAGTTTGTTAAGTACCTTATACTTTTTGAAGATATATGCTAAATAAATGTTTATTTCTTTTCTTTATAAAATAACCATAAATATGAAGAAGAACTATTACCTTTTATAGCTTATGCTTTTTTTATACTATTTGAAAGGTTTGAAATAGAATAAGAGAGGTTTTAAAAGGATCTTTGATTTTAGTTTATTTTATTCAATTATTTATGATAATAACTTTATTCATAATTCATTACATCGTCAGCTTTAAAGCAAAAATTTTATTAGTTTCACAAGAAAGAGGAAAATTCTTAAATCTATAAATCACAGTGAAGAAAGAAGGCTAGAAGAGAATTTTGTTGATGAAATTTGAAATAATTAATTAAAATCCTTAAATGGTCTGAAAAAGGAAAATTGGTATCTTTGCAATTATAAATTTAAATATAGAAGAAAATTCATTTTGAGACTAATTCATAAAAGTAAAACCATAAAGACATCTCTTATTGGTCTTAATTTTAACATATCTATTCTTAATCAAATTCCTTAAAAAAATTGATAGCTTATTAATGAAATCGATGTTTGATTTTTATCAGCAAGTGTAGAAGTAAAATAAAAAATAATTAATCAATTATAGTTAAATAAGAATATCTAGAGGCAAAACAAAATTTAGTGCAATGTAAATAAATTTTGGCTATAGTTGTTTCTATTTAAAGACAAAACACATGAAATATTAAATGAAAATAATAAAAAAAAAAATTCAATTATAGCTGAACGAATCTCTAGCTAAGCACTTTAAACAATTATAGCCATAAATATTTAGGTGAAATTTAAATTCTTCATAATAAAGTAGGATAAATTGTATTAAGTTAATGTGGCGCAAGAATTTATTAAATAAAAAATAACTTAACTAAATTTATGAAATTTATTCCAAAGAAGACTTAGAGTAAAATATAAAAGATTAGATAAGATAAATTATGATGTATTAAGTTTAAATAAAAATAAAAGAATGATATATCCTGGCATTTAGCAGAGAATCTATAAAAATATTAAAAAGTTATAAAATTGTTTAAAGATGTATACTATGCAAGGAAGTAATATATTACTCTTATAATTTTTTACTAATTTATTATTAATTTCCTAAAGAGTTGCTCCTCGAAATATCATATATAATTTGAAAGAAAAATTTTATTATTAAATCATTTAATTTTTAAAGAGTAGGCTAAGTATTAATTATTTCATATTCAAATAAAACTTTATACTTTTTAATTTTCGACAGCAATATCAAAGAAAATCTTATTTTGCTGATAAAAAAGTGCTATTCATTTAACTTAATGATTTATACTCTTTTTAAATATGAGTACGATATATTAGATTATATAATTTAAGGGTTAGTCATACCTTCAAATAGATTTAAATTAAAAAAAAGGAATTAAATTATGGACTAGACTTAAACATTAAAGCTGTATATTTTAAATTAAAATATTCAACATCATATTTCAAATTCTTCAATAATTTACTAGGAACCCAACAACTTTTATTAAATAAAATACGTTCATAATAATTTTTTTTCTTCCCTATTATTTTAATATATCTAAAGGCTTTTAATTCTAAATCTCAAATGTATTTAAAACTAAGTCCTTAGCATTCCTATAAATAAACTTCTCTTTAATACTAAAAATAGTTTGATCTAAAGACTCTTGACTCTTGTAACTATAGTATATTGAGCATTTTCACTAAAAATCCTACTTTCTTAAAGCATTAAAAAAGAAGACTCTTAATTAAATGAAATTGAGAACTTATTTTTATTAATATCTAAAGAACTCTGATATAATAAAAAGGTGGGTATCATTGTATAAAGGTCATTATAGTTGTTCTATATTGGCAAATCTTATTATTTTTCAAACTCTCAGCTTTTAATTTTTTTTAATTGAGGAGGAGATAAATTCAAATTATTTTGTTTCTTAGATAAAAAAATATTTGTTATAAACAAAAATATATCCCTAATATTTTATTTAGTGATTAACTATAGCTCAAATAACTTTTAAAATAAAGGAGATAAAATTTATTAGGAAAATAGACTTTTAATATTAGAACTTTATATAATACAAAGAGTAGCAATTTAGTCAGAAGTATTTTATTTAAAAAATATTCAAGAGAGAGAACTTAAAAAAGTTGTTATAAGCATAAAAAAAAAGAAAAGGATAAATGAAGAAAAATTAATTCTTAATTTATTAAAAAAATATAAACTTAAGCGAATAAAATTTTTTAAGATATTTTATCATTTAAATTTTAATTTCCTTCCAAAAAATTTAATAAAAGTTAAGGTAAGTATTTTGCAATAAAAATGTTTCAAGGAACTTTTAAAAAGATTCGACATAAAAAATTCAAAGTTTTAAATTAAGCAAAATTTTTAGTATTTTCTCCATTAAACCATGCCTAAAATTATATCTCTTACTTTTAATTTTTTGTTTAAGAGATTAAACTATCTTTGAGAGAAAATGATTAGATACTTATAATTAAAATAATAAAATTAGATTTTAGCAATAATTAAGCTTTTAAAATAAATAATTATAGAAAAGAAATTATCATCAAACTCAGACAAACAGATTTAGGATAGCAATGCATAACTTGCTTATCTTGAATTTAAATAGTTCTAAAAGGTAAAATTTTTATTATGATATTTTATTAGTTTTTTCTTAAAACAATAGAGAAAATTATAGCTCACAATAAATTAGATCGTTATAACTTACGATTTTAGTTAATCTAATTAAAAAAAATTTAGAGGTTTTATACAATCAAAAATAAGAGAAAAATAAGTACTTATTCTCAGATAAAGAAATTATACAACTCTATATCTTTAATATCTAATATCGATACTTTAAATTAGACAAGTTTTACAATCCATAATAATTAGAAAATAAAATAAATAGAGTCTTAATTTTGCGAATTTTAAAATAAATAATCTAAAATTTTTCAAGTTTGTCTTAAAAATTAAAATTTAATCCTTATAATTTAAATTTATAAAGCATATTATTGAGCAATCTTTGTAATAAGGCAAAGTCCAGCTAATTTATTTGAAAGTGAAGATATGATTGAAAGAATTAGAGTTGAAAATTTTTATAAAAAACCTAATGATTTAAAAAAAATTAAACCATATGAATATCAATGAAACAATTAGGAATAACTTAAAGAAACGCTGATTAAAAAATAAAGACTTTAATTAACTAAATTTAAAACAAAGAGATCCCTCATAAACACTTTAAAATATTTAAAAAAATTGCAAGTGAAACCTTTTGATATTTGAACAAAGTAAATTTTTCCAGCAAAACCATACCAGAAAGAAAAAGCAAAGATATTTTTTAAAGCAGTCAAAAATAGAGAAAAAAATGAGATAATATAAATGATTTTGGAAGACAAACTGCTTGTACTTGAATTTGGTTGTACGCTTCAAACAACATTGAACAATTCGAAGATAATATTTAGATGTAGCATAAATTTTGATAGATAGTGGAGCTTTGGTTAATACAACAGATGGTTGAGGATGCACACCTTTACTAATTGCAGCACGTTTAAACCACTTTGAAGGGGTTTAACTTCTTCTAGATCGAGGAGCTGATCCAGGTATATTTTCATATAATAATTTATCCCCTTTAAAAGCAGCCACTGACAAATTAGTAAAAGACTGTATTCAGAAAGTTATGCTACAGAAATATTCCACTCTAGACTGATTCGAATAAATACACTAGCGAAATGAAAATAAATATAGGATTATGAAAGAGCATAACTGATTTAGAAAAAAGAAAATAGCAAAAATGACTCTAAAATGTGAAGAACAGAAGCAAAAGGACAAATTTTTAGTTGGCAATAACTTTGCTAAAAAAGTAACTGCGTTTATGTTCAAATGACTAAGAATAGTCCCTAATATTTAGATTTATCATATGTTTAAATTTAAATTTTATCTTAAGGATAAACTTAACTAAAATATTTTCTTTCTTGAAATATAATTCAATAAATTCTAAGTTTATAATCACTTAAGTTCTTAAGCATCTTAAGACTTGTGAATAAAATAAGCTTTAACTAGCTTTATCAAATATAAAATTAAATTTTTCTCTATATAAAGAAAAAATATTACTATATAGACTATATAGATTTTGTTAAAGGATATTAATAGCTTAAATGACTATAAAAAGTAAAATTAAAAATAAATTATAAAATAAAAAATGCTAAATGAAGCAAAGTCCATATTACATAGTTACTAATATGCTTTGATATTTATTCTTTATTATTCTAACTTATTTTAAATTTTAAAATTAAATCATTTTATTTTTTAGAAAATTATATTAAAATGATAGAGAAATTATCGATTTATGAAACAAATAAATATTGAAAATAAAAGAATTCTTTTTTTACTGATTATTAAGATAAAAGAATAATATTTAAATAATAAATTTTATTTAGAAATATAATAGTAACTCTAATACTTAAGATAGCTATTTGTTTATAAATTAAAAGAGATATATTTTCAAAATATTTGTTTGCTTAAATATTGTTGATTTAATAAAGAAAATATAATGGAATCATCTAGTTCTATGCTAAATAAGATATATAAATAAATATGATTATAGAGCGCGTAGCACCTCGTTAATGCGCAGCTCTTTCAGTATTAATATTTAATATTAAAAAAATGTTCATAAAAGCTTGATTTCATTCTATTAGTCCAAAGAGTCACTTCATCTTCTCCAAATGGGAAATCTTCTTGTTAAAAATTATTCTTAAATCTTGAATCAAATGCTTCAGTCTCCTTTAATAAGATCCAAATAAGAATTAGTTATTAAGTCATCAATTAGAAGATCCGTCAGTCAAACTTTCATACTGCTAGAGAGAACCCTCAGAGTAAGTTAGGCATGTCTCAACTGAGCTTATCCACACTTCCCCGTGGTGGCATCTAGTGCGAGATTACTCGCAATGCAGCATACATTGCACCAGATTACCTACTAGTTTTTCTGACGCGGCCGACATCCATTTTATATTATAATAAAAAGGTTTTATCATATCAATATGTGTCGTATAATATAATCTTTATTCTGATAATTAAAAAAATAAATATTTTGCCTACTCTCAGCAATATTTTAATATCTAAGGATTGTAATATTCTTGTTTAATAAAGCTCTTTATTATTTAAAATAATCAACTATATCTATACAAATATATTCCTTTAGATTTTTCTTCATTTTCTAAAGATTTTTAGTTTATATTCTAAATATGATAAAGCTTAAATAATTTTAGTATGATGATTATTAAACTTTTAAGTGCTAAAATCCTCTTAATTTTGGTATTGAGAAAATTGAAATACATTTAAATTATTTAAAATAGATTTTCTGATATGTTTAAGCTTAAAAATAAAGTGCTATTTTAATTAATTTATTAGAAAGTCATACAGCAAAATAAGAATCCTTACACGATTTTAAAATATAGCATTATATTAATTTAATTCACTTTAAATTTTGCTTGTGTTTTATCAAGTTTGGCTGTCTACTGAGTAGAATACTTAATTGATATATTAAATCTAAAATTTGTAATTATTATTAAATTAATAGTTTAGCAATTCAACTTAGATATTGTGAATTATTCCTTTAATTTTCTTCTGTGATTTATAAATAAAAATTTAATTGAAATATTTATAATTTATTATATTTTCTTAGTTTTATTATTGTTTATATCCATTACTTAATTTTATAATCTCTTTCGCTAAATTTTTTTTGCTCTTTTTATATCGATTTTTAGGATTTTCTTTTTCATCTTTTTTACTTAAGAAAGTTTTTTCTGCTTTATTTGATACTTAACTTATTATATTTTTTTGACTTAGCATTTTCCATAAAAGATAAAGGCATAAATGTGCAGCAAATTTTTCTTTCAATGCAAAAAAGTAACTTTATAGTATTTGCATCTCTCTGTTCAATAATATTCTTTAAGGTGGAAATAAGATAATTGCAATCTAATTTTAACTAATTTATAATTCCAATAGCTTTTAGGGTTTTTATCCAGGCTTAAGATTAGACAAAGACAACAATCTTAAGAAATTCAGTAAGGGCATCTTAATTATCATGAGACACCTTAAGTATAATAATTTTAAAATTATGCTTTTAAACAATAAATTGCTATTTAAATAAATAAACCAAAATTTAAATGAAAGAGGGCAAAGGATTAAGGTTGGATTTTATAATTAGTAAAATTAATGAAACAAATAAACCTCTAATATCTGCTCATTTAGATGCATATATAGCTTAACTAAAATAATTAAAGAGACTTATAGCTGCCTACTTAAGGTAACTTATAAGGAAATATTTCAAACTCCAATAATTTATTTCGTGTCTAGAAATCTGAAAATCATATAGGGATTTATTCCAATATATTGTTAGATGAAATAACATTCATATTATTAAGACTTCATTTAATTATAAATAATCAAATAAACTTTAGATGTCTACTTAAATAATCTAATTCACTGCTTTATTTTCATCTTTCATTCTACAACTCTTTGAAGAAATCTTTCGTTAATAATAGGCCTTATTTGCTAATTATTGAAGGTATAATCCAATTTTATGATTATATCACTATATTGGTATAATAAAAGGTATGAATCTATAAATAAGTTTTAAATTAATTTTAGGTGAATAATCAGTCATTTATGCCTTCATTTTAATAAAAAATGTGGAAAGATAATTTATTCCGAATTTTAAATCACTCGAAGATGTAAAGGTCTAAATCAAAACTGAGCACTGAATGAAATAGAATTTAAAGCAAACCGATAACATCAAAAAGCACCCAATCAACCTTTAATTAGTAAAATGTATAAGATATTCCGAGTTAAGCTAATTACAGGCATATTTAAAGCGATAATAGTAATTCTGAAGTCGACAAGCATTTAAAAGTGAAGCGTATAATCAATAGATTAAACCAAATCTATAAAAAGGCTTTTATATTGAAAATAAAAGATTTCGAGTAGCCAAAATTTGGAGACTTGGAACTGTTAAAAAAAAAGAAAATAGTGGGAAAAATCTACTAATGAGCAAAATAATTAGTTAGTAAACTAGCTAAATTAATGCTCTTAAGATATAAAAATTCATACTGATTTAGGTTTGCATTAAATTGTATTTAATATATCCAAATCGTATGAAAATAAAAAAAGTCAAGAAATTTTAAAAATTAGTTAACTTTAGAACAAAACATGTAGACCTACAAAAAGTAACTAAGTAGTTGATTTCGATAAATCAAAATCATCTATCCTTTAAAAGCGTCGATCTAAATCTGCATCTCCTAACTCACGAAATGGAAAAACCTTTAAAATAAATACAAGTAGTGATAATGAGGAATAATCTGACCAAAAACTCTTTAAAGAAGAAAAATTAGGAGAAAATTCTTGAATTTTTCTACAAAAGCAAATTAGTTAAAAGAGCACTTATAACTCTATAATGAGAAAGCAGTAAAATCATCCTAAGTTATTGGATATAATTAGTGAAGAAAGCACATCTAAAGCTGTATCAAGTATGGAATTATCTTAAAGTTCTGATACTGATACAAATTCTATTTAGCAAGAAAACTTAGAGAGTAATGAAGCTGATATTTAAAGCTTAGAAAATCAGAATAAATTCTATGAGTAGATGTTTATCATACTTTTGAGTATTGTCGTTTTACTACTCTCTTATTTGTAATGGATTAGCAATGATTTAGCATCTGATCAAGATGACCTTAGCAAATGACTAATTAAACTATTATTAAATTTAAATTTACTGTGAATAGTTTATTATATATTATAATTGAAGAATAAAAGTCTAATAATTTAACTAAATTAAATATGCTTGTATTTGTTTATTTAGTAAACAAATCATTAGTATATTTTATTACTAAGATAGACTAAGCTACAAGGATTTATTTTTTATTTAGAAAGAAATTTAATTTTAGCAAGCTTTAATTATCTCTCAAACTTAGAAAATTATTATTCGAAGTTAAATTTTATTACAAAAGGATAAACCGTCTGTAGTTTATTTTGATTTATTTCAAGTGTTCTATACTTTACAAACTTGATGGTTTTATAAAACTGAGATTGTTGTCAATCTATTTTATCAAACCTTATATTAAAAAAAATAAACTTTATATATTATCCTTCGATGATTTAGAATTATTTTCTATAAATATTTAATTTTTATCACTAATATTTAGAATCTAAATCCTAAGTTTTCACTATATCAGAAATATCAGATTACTTCTAAATAAATAGTCATTCTAGGTTAATAAAAATCCAAATCTATTTAAACTTTTTTCATAATTTAGTAGAAATACTAAAGAGAGCTAACAAGGTTATTTGATACTTTTTAGAATTAATTTACCAAAGAAAAAGCAAAGATTACACAATTTTACAAAAACTAAACATAGTAAGCTTATTTTTAAGATAAAGTACCTTAGGACTATGTTCAGACAATGGAACTAAATCAATTGCTTTTAAGAAGCTTTTATAATTTAATTTTAAAGTGTGTGTATCATTAAAGAATACTTTTAAATTAGTTAAATAACTTTAATACTATGACTATGAATGAGAAAATAAATATTATAAGTTTTCTTAAATGGTTTAGAGTGAAAATAGTTATTTATATTTATTTTTTTACTTTTAGCTTTTTATTAAGCAAGTTATAAATAATAAGAAACATATAACTAATTTAATTTTAAGGAACTTTTAAATGATTTAAGTTAGCTGCTTTAATTATATCTAAAACCAGAATAAATCATGTATCTAAGAATAAATAATTTTACCTAGTTCAAATTATAAAGCTCTTGATTATATTAATTATGATGTATATTAAAAGATTATTTCCTTGTAATTACTTTTAAAAATAACCAAATAAGCTAAGAATTTTATAACTTAAATTATTAATCTAATCATTAATTATTTACCTTCATAAATTTTCAACTTTTGTGATCTTAAAAGTTTGATTTTATAATTTGATTTATTTAAACCAAATTATTTAGATATGCTTAAATTTAAAAAAGAATAGAGAAACTTTATTTCCATAAAAGCATATTAAAGCTTATAGTTATTTTATATTTAAAAGCCTTAGTCTAAATTATTCTAATTAGATCTAATTTGAATGTATATAACTATGAATACTAAAATTAAAATAATTAAATATAAGTATACTAGCCTTTTAAAGAATTCTTTAGTATTAATTAAAAAAGTAAATGCATTATTTTAAGCAAGTCATATATCTCTAATAATATAAAATTACTTAGAATAATTATTAATAGAAAAGTTTAAAGTTAGATTATATTATAACTGAGACTTATTTAAAGTTAATTAATTAACTAAATTTAGATTTTTAAATTAGAAGAACCTATAATTAAATGAAGAATCAGAAAACTATTTATTCTTTTAATATAATTAAATACATTATTAAGACAAAATACTAATAAACCTTATAATCAACATACATTTAAAATTATTTAAATTTAGTTTATTATTTACCATTTATTTTCATTATTAGATGTATTTCTATCTTTCTCTTTTATTTTTGTTTCCTTTATTAAATCATTTTTGTCTTACCTTTGTAATTCTTTACTATATATCAAATTAAAAACATATAAATTTAATAAAAATAGAACCACAAGACATCAACCATAAAATAACTACCAAAACACTATTTTCATGCTTCCTTTTTAATATAGAATATTTAAAATCTAAATTAGATTACATTTGGTTAGCATTCTTTTTCTTTTATTTTAGGTATTAAATTATAAAATTTTAATTTAAGACTCAAAGAATTATTAAGAATTTACTTATGCTCATTTAACCAGGCGAAAAGATATTATTTTAAATTTAGAATATTTATAAGAGCAAGTTTAAATTTCATTAGTTGATAAAGTTAAAAAATGTATAAAATGTAAATATGACTATTAATAAGCCTTTAATTTAAATAGTTAATTAGCATAGATCATTTTATTATGATATTAAAGAATCCTATATTTATAAAATTGATTTTCATTTCATTATTATTATAAAAACTTTATAAGAAGAAGCAAAAACTATAGAAAATTTAAAAGAAAATTTCCTACTTTTTAGAGTAAAGCCACGAGGAATTTTTTGATATTTTTAGAGATTATAACAATAGAAAACAATTAGCAACAAAAAACTTTAAAAAGAGTCGAGCGCAACAAAATTAATTAAGATAATAAAATTATTTTAGGAATATATCTTAGAAGGATAATCATTTGAAGAGAGATAATTAAGCTTAAAGAGAAATTTAAGCTTTCAAAATTTTTTAGTTAACAAGAACATATGATTGAACATTAGAAGCATAGGAAAAAATGATTTGGTCAAATCTTAATTAAAAGAATAAGAACTTAAAGATTTCAGTCTGCTTTTAAGTATATTTAATTTGAATTTTCCTTTAAAGTTTCATATTATCTGTTATTTTGAAAAATTTGCTTAATTAAAAAAGAAAGGTTATGATTAGAGAGATAGTTAGAATATTAAGCCTAAATTTGATTAGGATAAAAATTTAATTCGCTCTAAATAATGAAAAGTAAACTAAATGAGAAGGATATTTAATCCTAAAATATGTTTTTTAAATAGATCAAATTAGAAAGAGTCATAAAAGCTTTATCATCACAAATTTTTCTCTAAATCTTCAATAACAGGGAAATTTTCTACATCTTGACTTGGTTTTTCCTTTTTTATTACAACTTTTTTTGCTTTTTTTGATTTTTTAGCCTTTTTTATTCCTACTTCTATTTTTTATTCTATTTTTCTTTATTTTATTTTTTCTTCTATTTCTTCTAACTCTGCTTTTACTTCTATTTCTTCTAACTCTGCTTTTTCTTCTACTTTTTCCTAATTCTATTTTTTCTTCTATTTTTCTTTATTTTACTTTTTCTTCTACTTCTTCTAATTCTACTTTTTCTTCTAACTCTGCTTTTACTTCTTATTTTTCTATTTCTATTTTTTCTTCTATTTTTTCTAATTCTATTTTTTTTCTCTTTTACTTATTTTCTCTTTTTTAACTTTTTTTGCTTTTTTAGGTTTTTTGTCTACTCTTACTTGTTTTTCTTCACATCTAAATTAAGAACTTACTTCTCAGTAACATCAGAGATCTTTTCTTCTTCTAAATGGATGCTTTAAATAAATAAATTTAAACTAAAAGAGTTTTTTGACGTCTTTAATTGCAAGAATTGCTTCTTTCAATTATAGACGTTAGTAAATGTTTTTAAATTGTTTTTTAGTCTTGTTTACATCTCATCATTTTTCTTTAATTAGTTCTTCTTTCTATTCATCTTTAGCTTCTTCCTTTTTTACTTTCTCCATTTCTAGAATCTCAAGTCTCCTTGTCATTAGCTTCTTATGAAATATTTTGATCTATAAGTCTAAATATTCCAATTTAGACCTTGAAAATGAGTTTAGATATTCTTGATCGTATAGTATAAGGCGCCTTAAGTCTTAATTTCCGATCTTTTCCGATAATCAATTCATTATATTAGAATAGTACACACATTTAAAGATATGCTCGAAAGTTTCATACTCTCCACACATACAATAGAGATTATCAATGCGGTAATGACGATCTTAAAAATCCTTACGGAAATTATAAGTTTAGGTTCTAAGTTTATATATACTGATAATTTCTCGTCTATACTATTTGTTTAATTTCGTATAAGTAATTTGTGGAAATTGTTAAATATTACCAAATTATTCAGTATATACTTTAGCTGTTTTCATTCTCATAAATTTTTTAGTAGCTACTTTGTAGAAATATTGTTGTATTTTTTCTCTTACATGTTTAGTAAAAGTTTTAAGATTGGTATTATTCTATTAATTCTGCAGATCGATATTATAAAGGTCTGATAATTGCTACACTTAATCGTAGTATTGAAATCCTTTTTTGCATATATTAATGAAAAGAGAGCCTATTGTTGATCTTGGAAAATCAATACTTTCTTATTTAATTTTATGGTAGAATCTGAAGAATTTTATAGCCATAATGTGCTTAAATTCAGGTCTATATAACATGATTCATTAAATGTTGAAGTTGCTACTTAAAAAGCTTTTCTTGAAATTAATCTCATGCTTTATTCTATTCTGTTCAGAACTCCAGTTACTCCTTTTTGAATACTTCATGACACTAAGTCTCCTCCATATTCTGCTTTAGGTAATGTAAAAAGTCTACATAAAGTTTTAAAATGTCAAGGAGTTACATTCTTATATCTCATCAGTTAAAAAACAGCTTTCTTCATTGCAGCTATATATTTGAATGCAACTTCTTTGCAATGGGGACTCAAGTTCTTCTTCTGATGTAGAATAACTCCTAAATATGTTACTTGTTCTTTTTAAGCAATTGGTTAATTTCCTAATCATAAATTTAAAATTTATTATTTCTGATTCTTCTTTAGAAATTAGATGCATTCAGATTTGGTAACATTTATCTTTAAATGTGTTCATGCAAAAACTTTATTTGCTTCATTTATTAAATTCTACATCTACTTTGCAGATTTGGAAAGAAGAATAAGATCATCTGCCCATCCTCTACAAGCGAAGCTAATACTTGAATCCTGGCATTTAAATCTCAATTAATTACTTTTACTTTCCAGATATCTAATTACTATATCATAATACAATAATGCTAAAACTGGTCCATGAGAACTTCCTTACATAACTCCATTGTTGAATTATAAAGTTCTGGTGCTCTTTCCATCTATGATAAATGAAGAATTTAGGTTTTTATAAAACGATTCTAAGGCTATTATTATTCCAAGTGGTAGTTTAACTCTCTTAAGTTAATCAAACAAGAGTCTTCTTTCTATTGAGTCAAACATTTTTTCAACGTCTATCAGTGCTGCTATCAATTTAGTCTTACCTTTAGCACATTTCCGATAGTTATCAATTATTTGTTATATTATTCAAATTTATTAAGTTGTTTATCTGTTTTTCATAAATCCCATTTATGAAGGGTTAATCAAATTTCTCTAATAAATCAGATTGTATAGTCTTTTTGTTAAAGCTTTATCATATAGTTTTAGAATAGTATTAATAAGAGAAATAGGTAGTCAGTTTTTCCAATCATCTTTATTTCCTTTTTTAAATATTGAAATTATCACCGATATATTTAATTCCTAAGGGATTCTTCCAAGTCTTAGCATATTATTCAGAAAAGAATGAAGAATTATTAATAAATATTATCCACCATATTTCAGAAGTTCGCCTTTTAATCCATCTGGACCAGTTGCTTTTCCATTCGGAATTTCTTTTATAATTTCTTATATTTTTTTATGGTAAAAAGATCAAATCCTTACAAATACGAGAGTGGATAATCTTTAATTTCTTAAATATTATCGTATATTTTATCTATTTTTTAATTACTAAGATTTATCTATTCTTGAGTTAGATTAGAATGCTTGCTAAAAAACACAATTTTCCCATGATTCAATGAATTTATTTTTGATTTCTTAATTAAAGTTCATAGTATTTCTCTTCAAAGGATTTAGTATTTTCTTAGCTTGTGAAAAAATTTCCTTAGAATCTCCATTAAGAAGTAGAAACTTCTTTTTTGCTTTTTTTTTTTTAAATTTACATAGATTATACTCGAAGTCTTTCCAAAGTTGTTTTGCTGCCTCATGAAGATTAGTTACTTGTTAGTTTATTCTTCCAAATTTTATGCGAGCTTCCTTATATTCTGAGTTAGCTCTTTTTGCCTCTATATATTTCTTTGTGAGAGCTCGAGGAAGTTTGTTATAATTTGAGTCTGGAATAAACGAACCTAATGTTTGATCAGCATTGTCTTAAATATTACTTTTGATGCATTTATATTAATCTTCAAGATTATCTTAATCTAATTAAAAGAATTCTAGATAAGTTTGTAGGAAAGATTCTTAATATTTTTGCCTATCTATTGCATCTTATAACCTTTTTATTTTATATTTTCTCTGAGTTATCTTTTCCCAATATACTATAGAATTATTGATAAAGTCGACAGTGATTGGAATATGATTAGAAAATAAACTATTATTATGAGCAGTGAAATTTGCAAATTAATTAACGTTCAAATGGTTATTTATAATGATATAATTATTACAATACATTTTTCCAGTTCCTTTGTGAATACATGTATTAATGTTGCTATCATTCACTATCTCAAGATCGTTTTATAGTAAGAATTCTTATAGCCTAATAATATTATCATAAGCATCTTCAGGATTATCACCGAAACTTTATAAAAGAGCATTTCTCCCATTAGTATATGTGGATTATCATTATATAAATTCAGCAATGTATTTATTTGTTCATAAGCTAAATCTTTAACATCTTAACTTTTTCCACTATCAGGCATGTAACAAGACGTGATTAAAATATTATCCAGTTTAATTGTTATGAATCTATTTATTTCTTTTTCAACTTATATATGTATTTCTGTACTATTAAATTCTTCTCCTACAATTAAGCATACATCTCCTCCTTTTCCTGAGTTCTTAAAATATGTTTTAAATCCATTTATCAACATTGGAGGAAAGTCATCTTTTTATCAGGTTTCGTTTATTGATAAAATATCTATACTGTTATCTCTGATAAATTCTTCAATAATCAAGCACTTGCTCGCTATTCCATTAATATTTATATGTCCCATCTTTATTTTTTAAATTTATTAGTCTTTTCTAATTTTTTCCGATCCTGCAGGTAGACCACTTTCGTAAATGCAAATGCTTTTCTATCCTTATTGGTTAATCTAAATATGTACTAATCTTTTTCCATACTCAGGATGTTAATGATAATATTGTATCAAAATATATATTACTTACGTCGTATATTTTTTAAGTAGCTTTCTATCTATATCAATTTTACTTTTCACACTATCACATGTACCTTATTCTAAATCTTAAGTAACTGTGACATATCTACCCTATATATTTTACATTTCGTACTATGGACATCTTCAAGTTTCGGATTTAATAAATTTTTAAAGTTATAGACTAGTCAGATTGAAATAACATATTATTTAATCGCACTCTTTTTTATTATTATGTTTACTCATACGTTTTGCTGACGGAATTATTTTATCTTCTTCTTCATGTTTCCTTTTAAGAATATTAAAATTAATATTGAAAGATAAGGTTTAATTCTGATAAATAGCATCGATCGAATCTGTTTAGTTTTATTAATCTTTTTTTCATCTTTTAGTAGAATAATTAAATATATCTTTTTTCAAATTTTAATTAAGTTTTTAAAACTCTTCTATCTTCATCTCAAGTGTCTACATAATTTGGGTACTTTAAATGAATTTTAAGTTGAGTTAGTGATATTAATGCTATAGTAAAACAAAATCTTCATCTGGCAATTTAACTTGACAGTATTAGTTATTATGTTATGTTATAATAGTATTAGTTGATGCTTCCTATTAATTATTTTAAGTTTGGATTAACTTGTCTTGCTTGATTATATTTGTTTGAGTAAATTTTTGACACAAAAAAGCTGTTTATTATTTATTTATATTATCTGTTTAGATAATACTATCTTTTGTTTAAATATTTCCATATAATGTCTAAGTTTATGCATCTACAAATTACTTCTTCTAAAATTACTATTAATTACTAAATTCTTTTGTATGTTAGATTTAATTCTAAAATAATTCTTTATACATTTGAATTTCCTTATTTTTTAATAGAATTTAATTTTGAAAAGCTATATTTATTTCATAGTTTTATTATCTTTACTTATCTAATTCGATTTTAAAAGTTAAAATTTCCATTTAAGCTTTCTATTCTTAATCTATAAATTACTTATTTTAGTTTTATAATTTTTAATATTAAGAATATAACTCTTGGAGTTAAATTTAGGTTATTATTTTTTATTAGGTAATTTGTTGAAGTAAATATTAGTTCTATTCTAATATAGTCTATTGATATCCTTGCTAAGTTTTATTTAGAAAGTTATCTATTTCAATTTAAGTAAAATTTCTAATTTTATTAAAGTTTTGGCATAGTGAATTATTTACTCCTATCATTTAAGCTTAAGTAAAGCTTTAATTAGCATTGGCTTCAATTTGAATCTCTTAATTAGATTATATTTCATCTATTGAATTGACTTAATTCTCATAGCTTTTCTATTATATCTAAATTTCTTGAAATATACTAATTATTTCATCTGTTTAAACTATTTAGTTACTGTAATAAGTGGAGAAGTTTGTTTAAGTAATTTTATGAACTAGTTATTTTGATAGCATTTTTTTGTGATATTGCTATATATCAGATTTGATTGATTAAAAATAGTTCTATAATTGTTTATATTTCTAATAAATTTTATTTATATAAGTTTTATAATATATTTTGGATATTTCTTAGTTACTTATCAATGTTTCAATATCTCGTTCATATTTTGCTTTTATATTAATTAGCATTTCATTTAATTATTGGTTCTTATCTATAAGTCTTTATATATTATGTTTAAGTTCTTTTATTTCTAAGGTAAATAAGTTCTCATTAGACTAATTAATTATTTGATTTTATATTACATTTCTTAAATCAGCAGTTTAATTTTAAGGTTGTTTGCTCTGAAGATCAGGTAAATGATTATTTGAATTATCAGGATTAGTAATATTATTTTATTTCTGACTAATTTAGTTATTTGAAATTTAATAGAATTGTTAATTAGTATTATTCAAAAATTAATCTTAAGTTTATGTTATTTTTGACTACCATAAAAGGATATCTTTATTTGAATTTTAATTAGGATTTGAAGGTATATCTTTAGAATTCTAACTATCTAAGATAATATCTTATTTTTGGAAAGATTTCTTAGGTAATCGTTTCATATCTTTCGCGGTATTATTTTAGGCGGTTAATCTGTTCATCTATTTATAGGTTGATTTCACTTTCATAATACGCTACAATTAATATCCACGTTGAAGAGAGTTCCTAAGTAGTTTTAATGGGACGCGCATGAATTTGTTTTCCGGTTTTTGACTACAATTTTTAAGTAGTTATCTTAATAAATTAATTATTAGGTTTACTTATTTAATTTGTAGTTACTCCAAATCTTTTGTTTGGAGCTTTTAATACACCTGTCTATGCTTTTCCTATGAATTTGCAGCTTCTTTGAAATTAATTAAAGAAGAATCACTATTAAAAACTAGTGAATTCTATATTTCGTCCATTTTTTTTTAATTCTAATTATTCAGTTTATTATAAGAGTATTAGATGTGCTTAAAAAGAATTCTATGCTAAATGTTAATAAGAACTTTAAGATTTAAACATAATTCAAAGCAAAAGAACTTAAAGTATATTTAATTTCCTTAAAGCATGAGATTATTAAAGAAAAAGCTTATTTAATAAGACATTATTTTTAGAGAATTAGTCTGAAGAGAAGTCCTCAATTTAATTTTTAATGAGAATATAGTTCTATTAAATAATGTAAACCTAGCTATATAGAAAGAATATTTAATTCTATTAATTTTTTTAAAGAGATCATATAAGAAAAAGTCATAAAAGTTTGATCATCACAGATTTTTTTCCAAATCTTCAATCACAGGGAAATTAACTACATCTTGAATTGGTTGTTTCTTTTTTATTACACTTTGCTTCGCTTTTTTAGTTTTTTTTATTTTTTGTGCTTTTTTTGCGTTTTTATCTTTTTATTCTATTTCTCCTATTTCATCTATTTCTCTTTTTTCTTCTTTTTCTCTTATTTCTCCTATTTTTTCTACCTCTTCTATTTGATCTTTTTATTATTTTTTTTATTTTTTTCCTTTTTTAATTTTTTTAACTTTTTTAACTTTTTTAGGCTTTTTATCTGTTTTTTCTTTTTTTTCCTCTAATCTAAAATTAAGAACTTACATCTAAAGAGTATTAGAACATTTCATTTCTTCTGATTGCATGCTTTAAATGGATTCTTTTTATTAAGATTAATTTTTTTAGGCTCATTTTTATACACTTGTTGAAGTAGCTATTATATTAAATAATTTTTCAGTCTGGAGTTGATCAAATTGCTTATTTTCTTTTTGAGGCAACTATAAAATCTCAGGCTATTCTTCTTATAATGAAATTTATGAAACATTAAGTGTTTTTTCTCGATCTCTATCAGAATTACTTTATGTTAGTCTAGATTAGTCATCAGGAAATGTTTAATTTAACTTTTTTAACTTTTTAATTTATCTTTAAATTCTACATTAGTGGATTATATCACTTATTGCGCAGCAAACAAACATTATTGCTGATAACGCGAAAAGTAAGACTGAGCATGTTATAACTACAAGTCCAAACTTTTCATACTTGTCTGAACTAATAAGCATTCTTTACCCGCTTTAAGCTCCTTCAGTTACTATGTAGCAATAGAAATTTGTTGAAAACAGCACAGTCACCCAAATCTCAAGCACTAAAATAGTTACAAAGTTCAGTTTGCTTGTGAAAGGCCTATACTTAATCAGATAGAAAACTTAAGCCAAGTTAGTCAAAACCATCATTGTGATTTAAGCAATAGGCCACTAAGCAAAGCATGTAACGATGATGGATAAAATAATTCTTCTTATGCTGTAAAATGTATAATATAGTATGGGAAACATTCCACTATTTAATTTAAGCTCATCAAACAGAGGTAAATGAGAGGCATAATAACTTCCAACTTCTGTGCTTGTATCAAGAATTTAGATTTCATCTTTATTTTTGCAAATTTTTTAGAACTTAATTGCTTTTTATGTAATTACAATACAAAAGCCTACTGAAATTATCTAAAATAAAAAACTTACAGAAAAAATAATAGAAAGTAAGAAGTTAATAATGTTAAATACATTGCTGAAATTTGGATGACTTAGTTGTAGATAAACGGAAATATTTATATCAAGCAGCTTTGACAAAAGTAAGCTTAGAAGCATTCTATGTTTCACAAGCTCCAAAAATAATTTTTTAAATATCTTTTCAAATAATTTTATCTTAAAAATAATAGGCATAATTATATAAACTACTAGCACGCAAGCAATGTAAATAAAGTGTAAGGCAAAGTTACACAAAAAGGAATAAACTCTATAATTTTGAATAAGCCAACAGTATAAATCAATATTTTAGTGCTCAATTTCGTTTTCATCTACCAAGAAGAAAACATTATCTTTTCCCGCGAAAGGCATTTTACTATTTGCTAATGAGAGATAGAAGCCATCTAAATTGTTTGGCTTCTTTACATTAATTAATCCATTTATACGAACTAACTAAAGAGCTACTATTAACTAAAATATTTTTTAAGCAGCCTGAGGAAGATACAATCCAAAGAAACTTGCACCAATAGAACTCAAAGTTCACGCTATTGCAGTGTACAAGAAAACAGTTTCAAAAGTGACGGAGAATTGAATATAATTTTTTTATCATTAAGGAATATCAAAATCTGATAGTGATTAAGGAATTATGGATTCTTTTTTCTCAGTTTCATTCGAATTAGTACATTATTAATTTTTAAAAACATAGTTAGCTCCACACTCATAGCATTTATTCTCTTTAAAGCTACAATTTACGCAGTTTTTAAAAAGTTCTTTACAATCAATGCAGGATCCATTACCATTATCAGAAGTTGATTCAGGACATGTTTTGTAGCATTCGTTTTTATAAGACTTCATTGTATAATTGCACTCTTTACTTTAGTTTTATGTTTGATTTTAATCATTAGTATCATTATTATTTGTATCCTTTATTTCTGAACATATATTATTCTAATCTAATTGAAATCCTTCTTCACACTGTAAGCATATCTTTTATTTACTGAAACATTTTTAGCAATTAGGAAGTTCTTAGTTGCAAAAACCACATTAAAAGTTTTAGAAATAACTGAGTTTATCAGAATTATTGCTACAGTCTATGCAAGATCCAATCATATTCCCATAAGTAAACTAAGGACACTCTTTTACACATTTTCCATTATAAAATTTACTCTAATCATCACATTGAATACACTAGTTCTTATTTAAGCAACTCTTACATTATGGTATAGATTCATTGCAAGCTTTACATTAGCTATTTTAATTTAAGTAAAATCCGTCTACACACTTTAAGCATATCTTTTATTCACTACTACATTTTTAACAATTAGGAATTTCTTAGTTGCATAAACCACATTGTACGTTTTAGAAGTAGCTTAGTCCTTCAGGATTCTTATTACAGTCTATGCAAGATCCAATCATATCATCATAAGTAAACTAAGGACACTCTTTTACACATTTTCCGTTATATAGATTGAAAGAAACATCGCACGAAATGCACTAATTTCCATTTACGCAAATATTACAGTTTTAAATTGATTCTTTGCAAGCTTTACATTAACCTTTCGAATCTAAATAAAATCCTTCTTCACACTATAAGCATATCTCTTATTCACTACTACATTTTTAACAATTAGGAATTTCTTAGTTGCATAAACCACATTGTACGTTTTAGAAGTAGCTTAGTCCTTCAGGATTCTTACTACAGTCTATACAAGATCCAATCATATCATCATAAGTAAACTAAGGACACTCTTTTACACATTTTCAATTATAAAATTTGCTCTAATCATCACATTGAATACACTAGTTCTCATCTAAGCAACTCTTACATTATGGTATAGATTCATTACAAGCTTTACATTAACTATTTTAATCTAAGTAAAATCCTTCTTTGCATTGTATACATTCCTTTTAATTACTTTTACATAAATTGCAATTAGGAATTTCTTGAGTACATAACTAACATTCTGTATTCTAAGTATAATTCTAATGAGTTTAAGGACATTGATTTATACATAGATTGTTTAGAAGAATTGAATCAGGAAAGCATCTATCACATAGTTACTAATAATGATTACATTCTTTACAATTATTTACTTTACACTTGTTACATGTTATATTTGTATTATATCCTTCTTCACACTTAGTACACTAAGTTGCTTACTAATTACATTCTAAACATCTTTATAGTGTCTTATTACATGCTTCACATATATGATCCTAGTCTAAATCTTACTGGTTATTTAGACATTACTCTTTACATTTCCTTTCTGAAAAGTAAAATGATTAATCATTGCATTCACATGTATTAATTGATTTATTTAAAGTAGCATTTTCTCCACAAGATAAACAATTATACATTCCAGGACCAAAACATGTTAAACAAGTAGGATAACATTCTTAAACTGAGCAATCTTAAGATTAAGGACTAAGACAATATTTACTCTAACTAAAGCATTAAGTGGAACATGGATGCTATTAAAGCATCTATTGAATAAGTAATTTAGTGAATGCTACGTTATTTTTATAGAAACGAGGCTAAAATATAGATCCATTGAAAGATTAAGAGGGATGAAAAGGATTTCCTAAAGTAATATTTTGGTTTAGTTGAAAATGAGGAAATAGGAAAATGAGAATATCTTGAGTACACTGTATTTGATTAGACTTTAAGAATCCTACACATAAAGTTAGCTAATACTAATTTTAAGTTTAAACTATTTAACTCAAAGAAAAACTTATAAACAATCAATCATCTACAGACTATTACTTATTTGCTAAACTTTTATTTGCTAAAACTTAATTTTAGTCATATAAGTTAAATTCTATTTAATCAGTCACAGAAAGCAAAAACTAGAAATTAGTTCCATCTATACTTAATATTTATCCTTAACTATATTCATTAGGCTATAATCATACACTAAAACCAAAAGATTAATTAGAAGCTTAACTAGGATCATAGTCATAAAAGCTAAAGGATTAAGATAGAGATTATCATAAGTTTATTGTTTAGTTATTGGATATCAAGTCTATAAACTAAGGTTAGCATTCATTGTTTGATAGAGTAAATCCTTAATCACACTAGTAACATGAAGTACCATCTTTACTACATTTAATACAGCTTGGAATAGAAGTATCACATTTATAGCAATTGAGAGTTGATTGATAATAGAAATCTTAGGTACAATCATTTACACATATTCCACTTTAAAATATTTTATTTGGATCTTAACAACTACAAGTCTAAGTATTATAATCATAAGTACTAGTTACATCACATTCATAACATACTTATTCTTAATCACATCATAAACAAGATGGATCACAATCATTTGATAAGCAATCTCATTCTTAAGGACCTTTACATTTCAAAGATAAAATAGGACATGTAAATAAGCAAGGATAATTATCATAAACATATTAGAAGTCTTAACTTTTCATATAGTAATTATAAGTATAAAACCTTGTTTAATATAAAGTTCCTTAAAAGTTTTCTGAAGATGATGATGATCCTAAATAAATTATTTAATCATCTTCAAATAAAGGTTATACTATACTTTATGTGATATTAGCTAGAACAACCAAATTCTTATTGAAAGGAACTATATAACTTTCTATATTTGTTCCTATATTTACTGAGAAAGCTATAAATATTCATTCCTCACAAACAACTGATTAAGTAAAGATAAGAGGTGAAGTTGATCCTATTTAAATAGTTAATTCTGCTTTTAGAGTATTAATGCTATAAGATACTTTTAGAATATTTGATTATTAAGTAGATAAAATAACTCCATTATTATTACACTAAGATATTCAAGTACTAAATCCAAAAGATTTATTAGAGTTTACATTTGATGCTAAATATCCATATTATTTAAATGTTTCTTAATGGCTTCTTTAATTATTAAGTTCATAAACATCTTATAAAGAAGGTAATAAACTAATTCACTAGAAGAAGCATTTATTATTTACTCAGATTAAGCCATTATCACATTTAGTACAAATATTTCCTATTTCATTACATTCTTAACAATTAGCAATTACTTTAGAGCATTCTTCACATATTTTATCCTTATTTTTATCTTAATTTTTACAACTACAATTTTATACACAATCTCTATTTTCAAATTTCCAATCTACATTATTACATTCACATCTTCCAGTTATATACTTACCATTCTATCCACAATCTAAGCATTATACATTACTAGATCCAAAACAATTTAAGCAACTACTATCACATTCACCTAAGCAATCATTTAGTTATGGACTTCCACAATATTTACTTCCACAACTTTAAAAGCAAGGATTTTCAAACCAAGCACTTCTATAAAACTCACTCTAGTTTTTATATTTATCATTTGCATAAAATCTCCCTTATAATATACTTCCTTACAAGTTATTCTATGCATTAGATTATTCGCCAAAACATACTTAGTCATTTAACTCAAATTAAGGATATTAGATCTATATTAATACTTCAGCTTCACAAGTTTAAGTTACATCTTCAAATATTCATAGACATGGTAGTCAGCTCTAAGGATTTTATGATGAAATTCCTAAGAAAAATCATTTGCTACATTAAGTTTAGTCTATTTGTTTCTATACTAAAGTAAATTAACTTTATTAAAGAGTTAAAGTTACTGTTATTTATTGCTTGTTATATTGAACTGAAATTTACTACTTATTTTACTAACTTACTGAGTCATAGATTTATAAAATTACTCCATTGAATAAACAGTTTTAATCTTCAAATCATAAGGAAATAGAAAAAGCTTTAGTAGAGTGTAAAGATGGATCATATTATAAAAAGTCGTTAAATGTTTTGCATATTGTTTAACTTTTTTAAATAGCTTAAGGAATTTCTTTATCTGTTAAGTTTATAAAAGGATATTAAAAAGTAGTTACTTGTGTACAACTTAGTTTATCTTAGGATAAAATATAACCTGGTAAGCAAGTTAAGCACTCTCATTAAGTAGTAACTTAGCAAGTATCACAATTAGCTATTACTTTACTACAATTGGTACATGCTCCATTAAGTTAATATTAATTACTTGAACATTAACTTACACATAAAGCTTCTGAAACTAGTTTATTAGTAGTTTATGTTGTACAGTTACATTTATTATTTCCAAAATTATCAAAATAAATCATAGAAGTACATTTTAAGCAATCACTAGATGAAGTTCCTTTACAATATAAGCAAGATTTATCACAAGTATTTCCACAACTATCTTTTAAAGGAGAAGTACACATTTGATTAGGACAAGTTGGTAAGCAAGGATTATATAATTAAGCTAAGTCTTATATATCTGCTTTTGAAGGTTCAGCATTTAAATAAGTGTAATATCTATGAGAAATAATTTATCCTTCAAAGTTTTTAGTTTTATCTTTACTTCCTAATCAAAGATTATAAGCTGTCGAATGACTTGCAATTCAATTTACAGGTGTATAAGTAAAATATTAGCAATCAATAGTAGTATAAAGTTTAGTAGAGCAAATTTATAAATCATATAAGTTTTAAATAAGTTTTTGATAACTTATCAAATTATGACTTATAGCTAAAAATTATCAATCACAACAAGGAGTACTAAAAGTATAGGTGAAGAATTTAGCTGGACTACTTGAGCTCCTATAAGTAGTATAGTTAACTTTTAAAATGTTTGAGGAGCAAATAATTTCAATTTTCACATATGAAAAAGGAACTGTATCAGATCTTTCAAAAATGGTTCCATTTGAGCAATCTTTATTTTTAAATCAAGCACTCCAACTCATAAATTTATAATTTTCTATTTAGAGATATGATGTTCCATAATTTGTATCAATTGAAAAGCTATTAGATTTTGTTTTATCCATTGTATAGATATAATTATTACCACAACAAATTTAACTTGCAGCTGAAGTTCCACAGCATAAATTGAAGAAAGAGGGAACAGCTTAAGTTTAATAGTTATAAGTAATGATAAAAATTAAAATAAAGCATCTAATTTCCATAGGTCTAAAAGAAAGGTTTTAAATCAACTATATCTTAAATGTTTCCATTTATTAATAAACAATTAAAAGTTGGAATTCTACTGTTCGATTTAAATTTAAAGAATAAATAATTTAAAATTATATTTTAAAATAATTAAGTGTTTAAGAAATATTGATTTTTATGATTAAATAAATATTAATAAATTATAGGTAATTTTTAATTTTTTAAATTAATTAAATTATAAAAATGTTTAATTTATATTAAATAATGTGTTTTATTTTATCTATTAGGCATATTTTAAATTATTTATTTAATAAACATTTATTTATTTTATTTTTAATTAAAGTTGCTAGTTTCTTCTTTTAATAAAAACTCTCTTAGATTAAAAAGCTTTTTTAAATTTAAGAAATAAAGATATAAAGTATTTTTAAAATAATAATTAATTATAATTATTAAATTCTAAAATTAAGCAAATATTTTGTTTTTATACAGCATTCTAGATCACCAAAAGTACAAATAAACATAAATTATTCTATCAAAGCTTGTTTATATTTTTATCTTTTATCTTAGATTTTTTCTTAATTTTTAAATATAATCACCATAGAGAAGAATAAACTTTCTTTATATTTTTATCTTTAAATAGTTATTAGGATTTTTAAAAGATCCTAAAGATTTAAAAATGAATAAATTAAATTACAAATATAGAATTTCTAATAAATTTAAAATTAAATTTTATTTAAGTATGGAATAATTAATTAATTTAAATTAAAATCTCGTAATTAGAAGCTAAATTATTAGAAACTTAGCATAATTAAGATTAAGATTAATCAATTCCTAATTTTAAATTTATTAAAAAAAATTTAGTTAAATAAATCTGAGAATACAGCTTCAAAAATTTAAATCAAGTAATTCCTTATTTTTTCCGTCCAAACAATTCTAAAGGATTTTTAGAAGAAACTTTTTATTGATAATTACTTTAAAGAATTATACAGATAAGATTTCTTCTAAGTATATTAGTTTCTAGTTCTATCAATTTACATAATATCTCTTTTAATTTTTAATTTCCTTCTATTTTTTTTCTAGTTACTTAATTCATAATGGTTATTGAAAATTTATATAATTAAAACTAAGGAAAACTTTTCTTTAATTATTATAATTAAAATCAAATGTATTATAAAAATATATAATTAATTAAAAATTTAAATATATAATTAAAAAAATGGCGGGAGCTTAGGTATTCTCTGATCAAATTTCTAGTTTTATGGATAAGGCCAAGAAACTAACTGTCGCTGAGAAGGTCTTGAGTTAGAGTCAATCTCAGCAAGTGAACAAAATTATTGTGGTTATCCACTCTTGCTAACAGCTTAAAGCCTGTCGGCCCATAAATATGGAACTCCTTATCTGAAGGTTATTGAATTAAGCAACGGGATATCCGCTTTATGTGCGTCAAGAGAGTACCCTGACTCATTTGGCTGGGAAAGGGTTTCCAATCTCTCGAAATGTAATTTTTTTAATTAATTAATTAAAATAAAATTATAGATGAGTGGAATGATTTTAGATAAATAACTGAATAATGTTTATAATTACTTCAATCTAATTATTTATTTATAATTGTAATTATATACAAATAATTATTCTTAATTAATAAATTTAAATAAGCTATTTTCTTTATATTTAATAGATATTTCTTAAAATTTAAATATTAATTCAAATGTTATACTTAGATCAAAATCTTATTGGCTTATAATAATAATAGTAATAATAATATATTAATTTCATGTCACCTTTATTTTATTTATCGGGTATTAGTTTATAAAAAGTCTCAAAATTCATCGTAAGACTCGTTGAAATCGTCCTTTCATCTCCAGGTTCATATTATTGATAACTTATCTACTGCCGCATATTTATCCTTTCTTTTCTGTTTGTGTTTTATTCCAGTCTCGGTCCTTACCAAACGTTTACTTGGTTCTTCATCTTTGAGTATCTACTACTTAGTCGAGTCATTTTTCTCCATCAAATATTTTTCTTCGATATAATTCACCTTTAGATGTTAAATAAACCTTTGCTAAGTTTTTTCAGAATTTTTTATTTTCCTAATTTTGAAATTTATGGTATTTTTAACAGTTCTTTTTTATGTGGCCATATCTTTCAACAGAAGCAACAATACTTGGTCTATTTTTATTTCTTGACTATTTATCTATAATTTTTATTTGTGAATATTATTTTGTTTTATTATTCAATCTCCATTGGATCATGCATAATTTTAATCATAACTTGCTCGTAGTTCATTTAATTGATATTTCGAATTTCTTATATTTTTACTTCTTTTATTTTTATTTCTTGATTAAATAGATATGTTGAAGTTTTTTAGCTTAATTATATGTTCAGTATTTTATTATTATTTTGGAGTTAGTTGATCTTTATATCTAGGCTGTTTATTTACAAAATTAGTTGCTGCATTGTGTCCTAAAGTTTTTTATTTTCAGCCTATAAAGATAAAATAAAATTAAGGTATCTTATTGCTAGTTAGAAGTAAATTAATTTTAGGTTAAATTGTTACTTAGATGCCATTTTATTTTATAATTTAGTAAGACGAATATGAATTTATTTTTTCTTCAATTTATTTTAACAATTAAAAATTAATTATAAGAAAATTATTATAGATTTCTTAATTAACATAGTTTAATAAAATAGTTTAAAATCTTCTAAACATTAACTTCATTTTAAAGGATTATTATAAATACCTTCTCTTTAATTTTTAACTAAAAATAAGCTGTATTAAATTAAATAAAATAAAACTTAAATAAATTGTAAACTTTTGTATTTAAATTTAAATTTTATTTTTGTTTCTTAGATTGTCTTATTTACATTTTTATTTTAATACAAGTTTTCCTCTTTATCTGTCATTTTGTATTTCAAAAATAAGCAAAAGTTTTTTAAGTTAATCTAGAGTTTCTTATTTCAAGTCTTTAATACATTTTGTAATTTATTCTTTTAAAAAATTTAATTTGAAAAAAATTAACAGCAACAATAGCCAGCAAAATTTTAAAATAAATTAGCAGATGAAATAATCTAATATAACCTCAAAGTCAGAAAGCTTAAATCATTTTAATTTTATTTATTTTAATAAAGCTATAAATAATTTAATTTTATATAAATAAAAATGATTATAGAGCGCATAGCACCTTATTGGCGCGCAGTTCTTTCAATATTAATATTTAATATTAAGAAAAATGTTCTCATGTTTCTTGTTAAAATTCTATAAGTCCAATGAGTCATGTCAGCTTCTCCAAATTGGGAATCTTCTTATTAAAAATTATTCTTAAATTTTGAGTCAAATGCTCCAATCTTCTTGAATAAGGTCCAAATAAGAATTAGTTATTAAGTCGGTAATTAAAAGGTCCGTCAGTCAAACTTTCATACTGCTAGAGAGAACTCTCGGGGTTAGGTATGTCTCAACGGAGTTTATCCACCCTTTCCCGTGGTGACATCTAGTGCGAGATTACTCGCAATGCAATATAAAATGCACCAGATTACCTACTAGTTTTTCTGACGCGGCCAACATTAATTTTATATTAATTATATAATAAAGTTATATTTTTGCTTTTTTTATATTTAAATTTATTTAAATATTTTTCTTTTAAATATATTAAATTTTGGATTTAACTACGATTTACCTTCTTTATATATATTAATTTTTAAAACTATTATTATTTTAAATGTTTTTTATTTTATATACTAGAGAAAAAAGACAAATATTTTTAAGTTAAGCTTATATTTAATTAAATTTATTCCTGATACATTGCTCTCTATTTATTGATAAATAAAATTTTTTATTTTCTTTATTAAAATTTTAATTAGTTTCTTTATTATTATGATTCAAACTTTATCTGCTTTAAATTCAATATTTAATATTATTTTAACTATAAACTATTTCTTCGCTTTTTTTAAAGAAAAATTAATTTTAAATAGATTAAAAAAATATATAATTAATTATAGTTAATTAACTAGCAGCATTATATAAAAATTAAATTTAGTTATCTTATAAATTCTTAATATTTTATATTTAAATTTAAAGCTTTAAAATTATTTATCCATGCTATTTTTTAATTAACTTACGCTCTTAAACTTTTAACCTTATTAGCTTTGTTAATTTAAATAAAATTTCTTATGATATCTTAGATAATTTATTTATATAAATGAGAAAAAGCTATTAGTATTATTAATTTTTTTCATATTTTGCTTAATTAAAAATAATATAAATTTATTTTCTACTGAAATAAATAAAGAAAAACGTAAAATCCTGTGAAATTATTTGTATTGATAGTTAAATGATATAAATATACAACAAAATATAAATTTATAATATAAAAATAAAGAGAAATAGCAATTAAATATCTATTAAAGCTTATAAATTTCTGATAAATATACTTATCCCTATTTTTGCTAAAATTAAATCTTCATATAAATGAATTTTGTTTTCTCTTTTACTTATTATCTTTTAAATTTCACTTTAAACTAAAGAATAAAAATAAAAGCACATTAATATATTAAGTTATTTATTTGTGTTCTCCACAAAAGTTTAACTAATAAAAAATTTTGAAAATCCAAAGGATAAAAACATTTGACAGCAGCTGAAAAATTTATAAATTAAAATTAAATAAATAAAATTTATAAAAATTATGAATAAATATCTATAAATTACAGTGACTTACTAACTAAATATTAGTTTTATTCCTAAGACTCTTATGTTTTACGCTAAATTTATTTAAAAATTCAGTGCTAAATTAAATATAACTTTCTTTTGATTAAAAGTTGTCCTGAATAAATTTAAACTCAAAGATCTTTTTATTAAAAATATAAAAATGAATATATCTAAATATCTTTAAGATTGCTGCTTCTTAATTTAAAATAAAATAAGCATAAAGTAAAAATATAAATAGCTTAAGATTTAAGTAGTTATATGATATAACTGCTTATTATCTAATATTATAATTTTCGTTAATAAAATTATATAAATTTTAAAATTTTGCTTAAAAAAGAGTTAATAAAATGAATTATTATATTTTCCAAATTTAAATAACTCTTTAGCAATAAAATATGCATATTTAATTAAATTATCAAAATTTTTAAACAAAAAATTAGGTAAAAAATGTAATGAAATTATTAAAAATTAGACTTAAATTTATTTATCTTAATATGTATAAAATATTATTAAAAAATAATTTTTTTATGTAAGGTTTATTTTTTAATTATTATTTGTGGGATATATATAAAATGGCTTCTAAGATATATATAAAATGGCTTCTAAGAAATAACAGAACTTTGAACAAAACATTTAAACAGGAAAATTCTCTAAAAAATAAAAAAGCAGAAAATTACAATGAGTGAAAGTGAGAAATATGATTGATATGACGAACATTAACCACTTGGAAATCCAAAATTAAAAAAACTTCCGACACAAACTCAAATAGAAATATTATCTAAGTCATTAAAAGAGTTTATGTTTAAAAATAGATACCTCACTGATAAAGTAGAAAAATTAGAAAAACTAATAACGTCTTTACTTGAGAAACAATATTAATCATCATAAGAAATAGAAAACAAACTAGAACAAAGAATTCTTTAAATTTAATAATAAATTCAGGTAAAACCATTTTCGTTTTAACAGAATTAATCAAATCCTATGGAAATAGAAAATGAAGCCTCAAATTAAAATAAACAGTAAATGTTTATTTAAAATAAGTAGTAAATTTAAATTAAATAAGTGTTACAGGAATAATAGTTTAAAAGAAGAATAAAATGCTACGTGTGCAATAAATAACACCAATGAAAATACTGCTACTAACTAAGCGAAATTTAAAGAAAGAATAAATAAGATATTTTTAGAAAACTATTTAGGATATATTCAACATAAAGCGGAAAAATTTATAGAAAAAAATTCTTTAATTCAAATCTTAATCCTTGGATAAATAATTAAGAACGCTAAGTGCAAGACCAAAACTATTCCGAATATTAAAGGATGGTGCACTAATGAAGTGCTACACCGCCTAACTAAGCCTAGTAGGAATTCGAGACAAACTAATAGAAACAAGTTGATAGAATAGGTCAGATGGCTGACTACTAAGGCTTTAACAAAGCTTTTTAACTTTTTAACTTTTTTTTTAAAGATCTTCATGTTTTCTGCTCTTCTCTTATCTGTAAATTCTTTCATTCTTTGCAGTGTCTTAGTAAATGATTCCGTGAGTAGCAATACCAACAATTTTTTATTTATTTTTCAGTGTTCTTCTTTTTAAATATTTTATTTTCCAGTTGTTCAATTCTTTTAGTTAAATCCGTACTTGCCTATTCTTAATTAAGTTTATTTTATTATGTATTCTAAAATTGAGTTGGAGTTTCTTCTATAATAATGCCTTGAGATTATTTAAAATTTGATTATGACATTTCTCATAATTACTATTCTGTAACTAAACTACTTTTTATTAGCTAGCTTCTCAATATTTTTAATTCGTTGTTTTAATCTTCGATGCAATCCATAAGTTCTCGAATTCGATCTCCGTAATTGAATATCATTTCATCTTATTTAGTGATCATTGCTTTCAATTTTTCAATTTAATCTTGAAGAAAGTCATTACTCTAAATTTCTGGATTAACTGATTCAGCTGGACCTATCATTATTTTTCCTTCAGGTGAAGAGCTAGATTCTTATTATTGTCTTTATTTTAGTAGTTCCTCTTTCGTCGCTTGCTTTCTTGCTTTCCTTATTTAGTTTTTTGAAAGATGGACCTATTATTCCATTTTTTTTTCTTATTAAGAAACCAAATAATTTAGATGGTTTCTATCTCTCATTGGCAAATAGTAAAATGCCCTTCGCAGGCAAAGACAATGCTTTCTTTCTGATAGATTAAAATGAAATTGAGCACTAAAGCATTGATATATACTGTTGGCTTATTCAGAATTATACAGTTTATTCCTTTTTGTGTAACTTTGCTTTGCATTTTATTTACATTGCATGCGTGCTAGTAGTTTATATAATTATGCCTATTATTTTCAAGATAAAATTATTTGAAAAGGTGTTTAAAAAATTATTTTTGGAACTTGTGAAACATAGAATGTTTCTAAGCTTACTTTTGACAAAATTGCTTGATATAAATATAGTCATTTATCTTCAACTGATTTATCCAAATTTCAGCAATGCATTTAACATTATTAACTACTTACTTTCTATTATTTTATCTGTAAGTTTTTTATTTTAGATGCTTTCAGTAGAATTTTGCATTTTAATTACAAGAAAGGCATTTGAGTTCTAAAAAATTAGTAAAGATAAAGATGAAATCTAAATTCTAGATACAAGCACAGAAGTTGGAAGTTATTATGCCTCTCATTTACCTCTGTTTGACGAGCTTAAATTAGATAAAGGAATTTTACCTTTATTATATTATACTTTTTTCAGCATAAGAAGAGTCGTTTTATCCATCATCGTTACATGCTTTGCTCAGTGGCCTATTGCTTAAATCACAATGATGGTTTTAACTAACTTGGTTTAAGTTTTTTATCTAATTAAGTATAGGCCTTTCACAAGCAAACTGAACTTTGTAACTGTTTTAGTGCTTGAGATTTGAGTTACTGTACTTTTTTCAACAAATTTCTATTGCTACATAGTAACTGATGGAGTTTAAAGCGGGTAAAGAATGCTTATTAGTTCAGAAAAGTATGAAAAGTTTGGACTTGTAGTTATAACATGTTCAGTCTTACTTTAGGCCCTATCAGTAATAATGTTTGTTTGCTGCGCAATAAGTGATATAGTCCACTAATGTAGAATTAAAAGATAAATAAGAAAGCTTAAGAAATAAAAAATTAAACTAAATATTTCCTGATGATTAATCTGGACATACACAAAGTAATTCTGATAGAGATCGAGAAAAAACACTTAATGTTTCGTAAATTTCAATATAAGAAGATTTACCTGAAATTTTAGTATCTTCAAAAGAAGATAAATAACTTCATAAACTTAAAGTTGAAAATTCATTCGATAGTGTAGTTACTTCAACAAGCTTATTAAAGGGAGATTTAAAAAATTAATCTTAATAAAAATACTCCCTTCAAAGCATCCATTTAGAAGAAGAAAAATTATCTGATGCCATTTAGAAGTAAGTTCTAAATATAGATATGAAGAAAAAAAAGAAAAAGTAGACAAAAACCTAAAAAAAAGTTAAAAAATGGGAAAAAAGTAAAAGAGAAAAAAAATAGAATTAGAAAAAATAGAAGAAAAAGGAGAATAAGGAATAACAGTTAAATAGCTAAAAAAACAAAAAAAACAAAAAATGCAAAAAAAGTTGTAATAAAAAAGGAAAAACCAAGTCAAGATGTAGAAAATTTACCTGTTATGGAAGATTTAGAGAAAAATTTGTGATGATAAAACTTTTATGACTCTTTCTAATTTGATCTATTTGAAAATTATATTAAAGGATTAAATATCCTTCTCTTTTAGTTTGCTTTTCATTATTTAGAGCGAATTAAATTTTTATTCTAATAAAATTTAGGCTTAATATTTTAACTAATTCTCTAAACATACCCTTTTTTTTAATTAAGCAATTTTTTTAAAATTACAGTCAATATGAAACTTTAAAGGAAAATCAAATTAAATATACTTAGAAACTAGAAATCTTAAAGCCCTTATTCTTTTAATTAAGATTTGACCAAATCATTTTTTCCTATGTTTCTAATGTTCAATCATATGTTCTTATTGACTAAATAATTTTGAAAGCTTAAATTTCTCTTTAAGCTTAACTATCTCTCTTCAAATGATTATCCTTCTAAGATATATTCCTAAAATAATTTTATTATCTTAATTAATTTTGTTGCGCTCGACTCTTTTTAAAGTTTTTTGTTTCTAATTTTTTTCTATTGTTATAATCTCTAAAAATATCATAAAATTCCTCGTGGCTTTCTCTACAAAGTAGGAATTTTCTTTTAAATTTTATATAGTTTTTGCTTCTTCCCATAAAGTTTTTATAATAACAATTAAATGAAAATAAATTTTATAAATATAGGATTCTTTAATATCATAATAAAATGATACAAGCTAATTAACTATTTAAATTAAAGGCTTATTAATAGTCATATTTACATTTTATACATTTTTTAACTTTATCAACTAATGAAATTTAAACTTGCTCTTATAAATATTCTAAATTTAAAATAATATCTTTTAGCCTGATTAAATGAGCATAAGTAAATTCTTAATAATTCTTTGAGTCTTAAATTAAAATTTTATAAATTAATACTTAAAATAAAAGAAAAAGAATGCTAACCAAATGTAATCTAATTTAGATTTTAAATATTCTATATTAAAAAGGAAGCATGAAAATAGTGTTTTGGTAGTTATTTTATGGTTGATGTCTTGTGGTTCTATTTTTATTAAATTTATATGTTTTTAATTTGATATATAGTAAAGAATTACAAAGGTAAGACAAAAATGATTTAATAAAGGAAACAAAAATAAAAGAGAAAGATAGAAATACATCTAATAATGAAAATAAATGGTAAATAATAAACTAAATTTAAATAATTTTAAATGTATGTTGATTATAAGGTTTATTAGTATTTTGTCTTAATAATGTATTTAATTATATTAAAAGAATAAATAGTTTTCTGATTCTTCATTTAATTATAGGTTCTTCTAATTTAAAAATCTAAATTTAGTTAATTAATTAACTTTAAATAAGTCTCAGTTATAATATAATCTAACTTTAAACTTTTCTATTAATAATTATTCTAAGTAATTTTATATTATTAGAGATATATGACTTGCTTAAAATAATGCATTTACTTTTTTAATTAATACTAAAGAATTCTTTAAAAGGCTAGTATACTTATATTTAATTATTTTAATTTTAGTATTCATAGTTATATACATTCAAATTAGATCTAATTAGAATAATTTAGACTAAGGCTTTTAAATATAAAATAACTATAAGCTTTAATATGCTTTTATGGAAATAAAGTTTCTCTATTCTTTTTTAAATTTAAGCATATCTAAATAATTTGGTTTAAATAAATCAAATTATAAAATCAAACTTTTAAGATCACAAAAGTTGAAAATTTATGAAGGTAAATAATTAATGATTAGATTAATAATTTAAGTTATAAAATTCTTAGCTTATTTGGTTATTTTTAAAAGTAATTACAAGGAAATAATCTTTTAATATACATCATAATTAATATAATCAAGAGCTTTATAATTTGAACTAGGTAAAATTATTTATAACTTGCTTAATAAAAAGGTAAAAGTAAAAAATAAATAGAAATAAATAATCTAAATAAAAAGCTTAAATTAGCTAAAAAAGAATGATATAAGAATAGCTTTCTTTAAAAAAGATTAAAATTAAATGCTTAATTAATAATCTAATATTTAATAGTTATAGATACTTTATTATTAATATAATAAAACTAACAATTAAACAAAAATTAGGATAAATCAAAAATTATTATTATCCATTTATAAATGTCGTCATTATATGATAAGCCTATATTTATTATAAAGCATTCTAAAGCGAAAACAATTATAAGCTGATAAATTAAAGAGAATTATATTTTTAAAGAGTAAGTAATAATCTTAAGCTAAAAGAATTTTGACATAGATAAAAAGCAAACACGAAAATATAAACCAATAAGATAAAATAATAATAATTTCTACAAGAAAATTAATATCCTTAAGTTTAAAAAGGTTAAGAAAGTAATAAATCTAAAATAGAAAAATATTAATGCAGGTACTTATTTATTTTATAAAGCTTTATCTTTCTATAAAGAATTATTAATTTGTTATTTTTATATATGACTAGAATATATTAAACCTATTATGTATAAAGAATATTAACTATTATATAGCTTGTTTCTTTAAATCTATTGAAAGTATATATTCAACTAAATTTATATTATACATGGGTAGATAACAATTAATAAATAAAAGTTAAATATCAAATACCAATTCTATTTATTCAAGTTAACCTAACTAAATCTAGCTAGTCAAAAATTTGGGTAAAGAGTAACTTTACAAATACGTTTTGAAGAGTAAAGCTTGAAAATAGAATTATTAATTAGATTTGAAATATTTTAGCTTTATTATATAAAAGAAAAACTAGACTCTATCAATAACAACTTAGCAAATAAAATAAATTATAGAAATTTCATAGAAAATTCTACTTTTACAATTAAAAAATATTTATTAAATAGACCAAATTTAATATCAATCAAAATATCTATAAGATATAAATCAATATTCTTATATCATAATTTTTAGCTAATTAAAAATCATAAAAAACAAATAAACTTTATTAAATTTGTGATCCTGTCTTAATAAAAAAGATTTTTGTCTAAAAAATTGAGAAAAATATTTGAAAAATTTAATAATTTTTGTTATATTTTTTTAATTAATTAGCAACCAATCATAGCTAAAAATATCTTAAAAAATAAAAATTAAAAATAATTTATAGCAAGTCAAGCCAACATTTTAACTAAGAAATAAATTACTAAATATCAATAACTATAATTATAAATTATTTTTAATTATTACTAGAATCAAATAGATTTTAGAGAATATTTATTTTTCTTACAGTAATAAATTTAAGCTATTAAAAGTTATTGTGCAGTTAATAAAATTTTTTATATTAGATAAATATGTTTAAGCTTAAAATCCCAATTGAATAGAAGTCTAAAATTATTTAATAAAGATTTGTTGCTAATAAACTTGCTCTTGATAAATTTAATTATGAAAAGCAAGAAATAAATTATTTAGAAATACAATTTCTTAATATATTTATAAAAAAATATATTCAAAGGATTTCTTTAATTTAATTTTCTAAAAGTATTTAATTAAAAATAAATGCACTAAAAATAATTTAATTTATGAGTATATCCTTTGAGTTTATAAAATAATTCTTTTTAAATTATGAAATTAAGCATTTTGAAGTTAAAATAAATATTTTTTTAATTTACAAAATAAAAAATAATTTTTCATTAAACTAAATTTTCATATACATTTTTATTATATTTGTATTTTTTAATTTTCAAATATCCTAAGATTTTTTCTTGGAAAATCTTATCCCATTAAATATGATGATAAAGTGATTATTCATTTTTATTTTATTTTTCTTCCTTTAAATTTTATAAAATACTTTATTTAATTTCTTAAATCAAAATAACTTTTTTAATTTTAAAATGTTTAAAATATTTTATTTTTATTAATTTATAAAATTATATTAATAAATTTTATATTTTAAGTTTAAAAATTATTATTTTAGTAATATAAAGCATTTTATTTAATTTAAGAATTAGTGATAAACTTTGATAAAGTATGCTAATTAACTCGTTTTACTTGATTCACGAAATTTTTATTTTTATTCTTTCAATAGTGATAAATTATTTTACTTAAAACTTCATTTTTTTTATTCTTAACTTTTTGATATTTAAGTGTCATTGATAAATAATTAGATTTTTATTTATAAAAAAGCTTAGATATATATCCCGCAAATAATAATTTTTAAGCTTTCAAAATATATTAAAATAAAAAATATATTTCAATTCTCTAAAATTTTAATATAAGTACATTCCTATAATTAGTTTCTAGATTTTATTGATTTAATAAAATGAAAATTAATTTTAGATTTTGATGCTTGATGAATGATTCTTAATTAAAATAATTAATTTTTCTTATCTGTTGTAGAAATTAGAGTATCTTTAAAAATATATACCTTAAATATTAATAATTTCAGATAATTTATTTTTAGATTTTTATTATTTTAATGAATTTCAAAGCTAAATAAAATTAAATCTAATTAGCAATGAATATTTTTAATTAAAATTAAAAGAGTGTCATTTATAAATTTAGACTAATAATCTAATTTAAATTGTATCCTAAAGAAATAAGCATAATAATGCAAAACTTAAATAGAAATATAAGTAAATATTTTATATCTCTTCTAGATGCAATACGCTATATTAGATTATTATATTTTTTATAAATTATTGTGTATATCTTTTAAATGGATTATTTGTAATAATTTTTGAAAGTTGTAATAATCTTGTTAAATTTCAAATATATTAATTAATAATTATCTTAGAATAAATTTTCGTTCAAATTATATTTAATGTATTTAGTAAATCTCAAAAGCATAAAATAAAAATGTTTGTTTTATCAAAATGCAATTAAAAATTATTGTTCTTTAACTTTTCAGCAAAATATATGGCTAAATTATTAAATATTATGATAATTGTTCTTTAACTTCACATTTTTTATTGATTTTTCGTTATTTTTAGAATTATTTTTTAACTATTTTTTGATAAAATTAATTATGATCTACTTCATATAATAATCTTAATATTTACATTATTTTATTAATTTAGTGTAATATATTTATCATTACTCTAAATTTAAATAATTAATTATTTCTATATCAAATTTAAAGAATCTCTTTAACTCTAATTTAAATTCTATCTAGCAAAATTAAGTAAAATGTCTTCTCTTAAATTAAGATTTATATTTTTTAAGTTAAAATTTTATTTAAATTATAATAAATATAAATAAATATTTCTAAATTATTAAAGTTTTATATCAGTTACTAAGGAATTATTTATTTTCTAAATTTAATTATTTTATTTTTTAATTAAACGATATCTAATTTTTAGATAAAGTACATCTTTTATTATATTTTAGAGAGAATTGTAAAATATATTTAATTATTTGTGATAAATATCTAAACTTAATTTTGATATCGATTTTCATTTTAGAAGATTTACTAAGCTAATTACAAATTTAATTTTTTATATCTTTTTTAATTTTTGAAGGAGCTGATAAAACTAAATTTTTATATTTCCTATGTATTATTTTGCTTTAATCGCGCTATAATTTGTAAAAATTCAAACAATTTTATTTTTAGACAATTGTTTTTAGTTACTATGAGATTTCAAACCTTTAATCCTTTTTTGTTACTAATCAAGATTTAAATCTTTCATATTTGAAAAACTTTTGTATGTGATGTTTATTTAATTTATTTGTGGTTTTATCCTATATTTTTGAAATAAATTAATGAAGTGACTAATCTTGCCTTTATTATTTTAATGTTTTATATTAAAATTTCTTATTTATCTTAATCATAATTAATCTTTTATCTAGGTATTTAAGTGTAAAATATTCTTTATTATTTTTCAATCAAAATCTTAATTTAAAGGCGAAGTTAAATGCTTCAGAGTCTTTTTAATCTGCTTTAAGTAGAATTCAAAGAATATACTAAGAATATCTTAATAAAAACTTAAAGAAGGTATTAATCTAGCTTAATTAAATTATTTAAAGTTTGTTATTAATTATAATTTTATATCAACTATATAATTAAATTTAGCAAGTGCTAGTTAGCTATCCTTCTATTTATAACTATAAGGATAATTAATTGTTATAACTCTATATATATTTTGGAATGGTTTAGACATCAAATAATTATAATTTTTTAATCAAAGTGTAAATGATAAAGTTAATAGAAATGTATCCTTTTAATAACAATGTAATACCAACAAATATTAAAAATTTAATTATTTTAAAATAGCTTAAATAAACTAAAAGATTCCTCCTTATCTATCTCAGATAATTATACTTTAAGTTTCATTAAAAAATTTAATAGTAGAATGAAAAAATAAACTAAAGGAATTTTATTCTTTCTATTATCAAAAAAATTAAAATTAAAAATTATATATTTTAAACTATTCAATCGTAAAATTTTTATTAAAAGTATATTCATAAGCTTTAAGAAAGGTAAAAGTATATTCATAAGCTTTAAGAAAGGTAAAAGTTAATTTTAAATTTTTAGTAAAAGAAATTTATCAAAATTTTAATTTAAATTAGCTATTTATTAAAGGTGTAAAATCTAATGCCTATTTGAATAGCTTTTTAAATAAAAAAGAATATAAATTAAGGGTGAAGAAACAATTATTGCAAACATATTTAGAGTTTTAATGATTTTTCAATTTTGCTACTCAAGAGCTCATAAAATAAAATTTTGCTTTGAATAATTTAATAAAGGGAAATTTTTAATTTTGTATATAAAAATAAGATTTATAAATTATATATGATTTATATTCATTTAGGTAATCAAAGTAACTTAATATCTAATTTTTATATATTTTCATTTAATTTAGGATTGAAGACTGACAGCAAAATGGTACCATTGTTACAGCTTCTTTCAAAATCTTTAGTCTGAAAAATATTAATGATTTTTATTTTTTATTGTGCCGAAAATAAAAATAAGCAAGTTGTTTTATTTAATTCAGTTGTATATTCTTTTGCTTTGATTAAGAAATATTCAAAAATAATCTAAAAGTATATAAAATAAAAGTTTTATTTAATAAAAAGTTTAATTATATTAGCTATTTATTTTTATTTAAAAGTTTATAAATTTTTAATTTTTTCATAAATTATGAAAAAATTAAATCAACAATTGACTATTTAATTGAAACCATCATTATATAGAAATGTAAAATCCTTTAATCTTTTTTATATTAAATTCATATAGAAAGTTAAACTTTTAGCTAATTTTATCTATGCGAGAATTTTTAAAATACTTTCTACTGTTTAAATTTTGTTGTTCTTAAAAAATTAATATAAGAAATAGAAGAGTAAATTTGCTTAAATAAAAAGATCTATTTGTAAGAATAAAGGAATGTAAATTATAGTTCATTTTTGAAATGAAATAGCAGGAGTGGAAAATGTTCTTGACTTTGAAATAAAATTTAAATAAAGATTATGATTTATAAATTAATAAAATAAAAGCAAAAGAAAAAGAAAAAGATAAAACTGATTAATAAAATTAAAGACTAATAATTACTCTAATTTCTTTATTTTTTCTATTTATCTATAAATGATAATTAAAAATTATATAAAGCTAAAATAAGTAAAGTGTAGAAGTTAAGAAAGAATTTAATTATTTTCAGGATAAAGTTTAAATTATCTTGAAATTTCGCTAAGAGAAACTAACTTTAAGAAAAAAATAAATTTCCTTAATCTTATGATTTGAAAAAAACCTAAGATTCAAATAAAAAAATTGTATATTTTATCTTAAATATTTGTAATTTTCATTAATATTAACAGCAACAATAATATACTTAAAATAAGTCAAAGATATATGAAGAGTCTACTTTATATTATATTTAAAAGCTTAAATCAAATAAATGAGCAAACAGATAATGATAGATAAATATATGAAGATGAATAAAGTAAAATTATTATTCTTAAGGTTTAGATAATTTAATATTTTTATAGCTTAGTTTAATAGTTAACTTAACTATATAAGCATTCTCTTCTATGCTTTATTATTTGAAAGATAATTTTAAAATGTTTTTCCAAAATTAATTTTTTTTAATTTTATTTAATTAAATTGTTGGTAAGTTATAAAATATTAAAGGTAGTTCATTTAAAAAAATAAATCAAAACAGAAATAAAAATATCTCGCCAGAATAAAAGATAATTAGAATCTTCTTATAGCTTTCTATATAATATGACTGCTTAATAAGAAATAATTGTATATTAAATCATTTAAAATTTTTAGCAAGCATGAAATAAATTAAGAGTTTGAAGAAAAACTTTTTTTATAGCAAATTTATAATCTTATAGCTTTAGATACCAATTTAATTTAGCTTCTTTTCAAAGAATTTTAGTTAATAAACTATACAAAGCAGTAGGCATTAGTAACAATTCTATTAAGATTTAATATTATCTACTACAAAAAGGAAGAAAACCAAGACAAATAATATAATTACGAAAGAATTAATCTTAAACTCGTCAAAATGTGATTATGGAAATAATTTATTTTAAGAGCATATACAACTTCAATCCAGAATTTAAATTTCTTGAAATAAAAATTGTAACTAAAAGAAAATATTCAATTAAGTGTATTAATAATAAATAAAATTTATAGCTAGAATTTCATAAAAAATTCTTCGTTTTTTAAATAACAATTACTAAAAAATGAAAAAGGAAATTGTCCCTTTGATAATTAATCTTTAATCTTTCTCTATTGATTTTTAATCTAAATTAAGTTTTATCTATGTAATTAGCAATAAATAAAATTATTAGTAGATAAGAAAAAAATTAAAATGTTTTCAAGTTTCTTAATTAAGAAGTTTTAACTATAATGTTTTATTAAAATAATTTATTTTACTAAATTTATATAAAAAACGCTATAAGAATAAATAATAAATAATCTTTAAATAAAGTCTAAATTTTAGAATAATTTATTATATTTTATAGTTTTATTTTTAATTAATTAAAAAAAATATAATGTTTGTAAAATATCTCTTTTATATAATAAAAATAACTAAAATTTTTAGATATAAAGCACTATTAAATTAGAATTTATTATACTTAGAAGGCAAAGATCTTATAATTTATTAAAAGAAAACTGAAATTTAAAATAAAAAATAAATAACTAAGATTAAAAACCTTATAATATGCTTTCTAATTATTGGAATTATTAAATTATAAAGAATAATTCCTTTAAATATTGTAAATAATTGCAAGAGATATTCATATTATATTTAAAAAATTATAAAATTTATTATTTAACACTAATAATAAATTATTCTTTTAAAATTAGATATATTACATTTAAAAGCTTTTATTTAAAAAAACTTTTAATTTCTTTCGTATACATCAAAATTACTAATTTCTTCATTTTCTTTTTAATTTAATTTGAATTATTTAAAATTATTTTATTTAAAAATTTAACTAAAGAGAATTTATCTTCTATGTAACTTTGATATCTCTAAAAGTTTTTCTGCTTTAAGTTATACAATTATCTTGGCATATTTTATAAATAAACATTTAATAAACTTAAAAAATATTTATTTATGCTCTAATTTTATTTATTTCTAAATAATATTTAATTATTAAATTAAGAAAAATTTAATTCTAATTAAATGCAATATATTAAATAATTAAATATTTTGCTCTATTAATTTAATTAATAAATTATTTATTTATAATTATTAAAAATAATATAAATATTTAATATTAACTTAGTAAAAAATAAATGTTATAATATATTTTATATAATTGCATACTTATGTAAATTAAATTAATATAATTATTTATGATATAACTTTATTAAATATAATTAAAGAGTAATTAATTATAGCTTAATTTCTTTATTTTTAAGTTAAAAAATTATTTTTATTATAAATTTTTAGATTCAAATATGAAAATAATCTTATTCTATACAATTATTGAGGGGAAATATTTAATTAAATAAAATATTATTTTAGATTTATATTATAGATAAATATATAAATATTTTTATAATTATTTTAACTTTTTTTTAATAATTTAATTTTTTTTAATTAAATAAAGGTATTTCTAACTTTATTAATTTAAAAAATCTAAAATTAATTTTAGACGTTAAAATTAATTAAAAAATTATTTTCAAATTTAAAATTGTTTATTCTTTAAATTTAAATCGAACAGTAGAATTCCAACTTTTAATTGTTAATAAATAAATGGAAACATTTAAGAGATAAATAAATTAAAACCTTTCTTTTAGACCTATAGAAATTAGATGCTTTATTTTAATTTTTATCATTACTTATAACTATTAAACTCAAGCTGTTCCCTCTTTCTTCAATTTATGCTGTGGAACTTCAGCTGCAAGTTAACTTTGTTGTGGTAATAATTATATCTATACAATGGATAAGACAAAGTCTAATAGCTTTTCAATTAATTACGATTATGGAACATCATATCTCTAAATAGAAAATAATAAATTTATGAGTTGGAGTGCTTGATTTAAAAATAAAGATTGTTCAAATGGAACTATTTTCGAAAGATCTGATACAGTTCCGTTTACAATTACTAAAATAGAAATTATTTGCTCCTTAAATATTTTAAAAGCTAATTACACTACTTATAAGAGCGTAGGTAGTCCAGCTAAATTCTTCACCTATACTTTTAGTACTCCTTGTTGTGATTGATAATTTTTAGCTATAAGTCATAATTTGATAAATTATCCAAAACTTATTTAAAACTTATATGATTTATAAATTTGCTCTACTAAACTTTATACTACTGTTGATTGCTAATATTTTACTTTTACGCCTGTAAATTGAATTGTAAGTCATTCGATAGCTTATAATCTTTGATTAGGAAGTAAAGATTAAACTAAAAACTTTGAAGGATAAATTATTTCTCATAGATATTACACCAATTTAAATACTGAGCTTTCAAAGGCAGACATATAAGAGTTAGCTTACTTGTATAATCCTTGCTTACCAACTTGTCCTAATCAAATGTGTATTTCTCCTGTAAAAGATAGTTGTGGAAATACTTGTGATAAATCTTGCTTATATTGTAAAGGAACTTCATCTAGTGATTGCTTAAAATGTACTACTATGATTTATTTTGATAATTTTGGAAATAATAAATGTAACTGTACAACATAAACAACTAATAAACTAGTTTCAGAAGCTTTATGTGTAAGTTAATGTTCAAGTAATTAATATTAACTTAATGGAGCATGTACCAATTGTAGTAAAGTAATAGCTAATTGTGATTCTTGCTAAGTTACTACTTAATGAGAGTGCTTAACTTGCTTACCAGGTTATACTTTATCCTAAGATAAACTAAGTTGTACACAAGTAACTACTTTTTAATATCCTTTTTTGAACTTGACAGATAAAGAAATTCCTTAAGCTATTTAAAAAAGTTAAACAATATGCAAAACATTTAACGACTTTTTATAATATGATCCATCTTTACACTCTACTAAGGCTTTTTCTATTTCCTTATGATTTGAAGATTAAAACTGTTTATTCAATGGAGTAATTTTATAAATCTATGACTCAGTAAGTTAGTAAAATAAGTAGTAAATTTCAGTTAAATATAACAAGCAATAAATAACAGTAACTTTAACTCTTTAATAAAGTTAATTTACTTTAGTATAGAAACAAATAGACTAAACTTAATGTAGCAAATGATTTTTCTTAGGAATTTCATCATAAAATCCTTAGAGCTGACTACCATGTCTATGAATATTTGAAGATGTAACTTAAACTTGTGAAGCTGAAGTATTAATATAGATCTAATATCCTTAATTTGAGTTAAATGACTAAGTATGTTTTGGCGAATAATCTAATGCATAGAATAACTTGTAAGGAAGTATATTATAAGGGAGATTTTATGCAAATGATAAATATAAAAACTAGAGTGAGTTTTATAGAAGTGCTTGGTTTGAAAATCCTTGCTTTTAAAGTTGTGGAAGTAAATATTGTGGAAGTCCATAACTAAATGATTGCTTAGGTGAATGTGATAGTAGTTGCTTAAATTGTTTTGGATCTAGTAATGTATAATGCTTAGATTGTGGATAGAATGGTAAGTATATAACTGGAAGATGTGAATGTAATAATGTAGATTGGAAATTTGAAAATAGAGATTGTGTATAAAATTGTAGTTGTAAAAATTAAGATAAAAATAAGGATAAAATATGTGAAGAATGCTCTAAAGTAATTGCTAATTGTTAAGAATGTAATGAAATAGGAAATATTTGTACTAAATGTGATAATGGCTTAATCTGAGTAAATAATAAATGCTTCTTCTAGTGAATTAGTTTATTACCTTCTTTATAAGATGTTTATGAACTTAATAATTAAAGAAGCCATTAAGAAACATTTAAATAATATGGATATTTAGCATCAAATGTAAACTCTAATAAATCTTTTGGATTTAGTACTTGAATATCTTAGTGTAATAATAATGGAGTTATTTTATCTACTTAATAATCAAATATTCTAAAAGTATCTTATAGCATTAATACTCTAAAAGCAGAATTAACTATTTAAATAGGATCAACTTCACCTCTTATCTTTACTTAATCAGTTGTTTGTGAGGAATGAATATTTATAGCTTTCTCAGTAAATATAGGAACAAATATAGAAAGTTATATAGTTCCTTTCAATAAGAATTTGGTTGTTCTAGCTAATATCACATAAAGTATAGTATAACCTTTATTTGAAGATGATTAAATAATTTATTTAGGATCATCATCATCTTCAGAAAACTTTTAAGGAACTTTATATTAAACAAGGTTTTATACTTATAATTACTATATGAAAAGTTAAGACTTCTAATATGTTTATGATAATTATCCTTGCTTATTTACATGTCCTATTTTATCTTTGAAATGTAAAGGTCCTTAAGAATGAGATTGCTTATCAAATGATTGTGATCCATCTTGTTTATGATGTGATTAAGAATAAGTATGTTATGAATGTGATGTAACTAGTACTTATGATTATAATACTTAGACTTGTAGTTGTTAAGATCCAAATAAAATATTTTAAAGTGGAATATGTGTAAATGATTGTACCTAAGATTTCTATTATCAATCAACTCTCAATTGCTATAAATGTGATACTTCTATTCCAAGCTGTATTAAATGTAGTAAAGATGGTACTTCATGTTACTAGTGTGATTAAGGATTTACTCTATCAAACAATGAATGCTAACCTTAGTTTATAGACTTGATATCCAATAACTAAACAATAAACTTATGATAATCTCTATCTTAATCCTTTAGCTTTTATGACTATGATCCTAGTTAAGCTTCTAATTAATCTTTTGGTTTTAGTGTATGATTATAGCCTAATGAATATAGTTAAGGATAAATATTAAGTATAGATGGAACTAATTTCTAGTTTTTGCTTTCTGTGACTGATTAAATAGAATTTAACTTATATGACTAAAATTAAGTTTTAGCAAATAAAAGTTTAGCAAATAAGTAATAGTCTGTAGATGATTGATTGTTTATAAGTTTTTCTTTGAGTTAAATAGTTTAAACTTAAAATTAGTATTAGCTAACTTTATGTGTAGGATTCTTAAAGTCTAATCAAATACAGTGTACTCAAGATATTCTCATTTTCCTATTTCCTCATTTTCAACTAAACCAAAATATTACTTTAGGAAATCCTTTTCATCCCTCTTAATCTTTCAATGGATCTATATTTTAGCCTCGTTTCTATAAAAATAACGTAGCATTCACTAAATTACTTATTCAATAGATGCTTTAATAGCATCCATGTTCCACTTAATGCTTTAGTTAGAGTAAATATTGTCTTAGTCCTTAATCTTAAGATTGCTCAGTTTAAGAATGTTATCCTACTTGTTTAACATGTTTTGGTCCTGGAATGTATAATTGTTTATCTTGTGGAGAAAATGCTACTTTAAATAAATCAATTAATACATGTGAATGCAATGATTAATCATTTTACTTTTCAGAAAGGAAATGTAAAGAGTAATGTCTAAATAACCAGTAAGATTTAGACTAGGATCATATATGTGAAGCATGTAATAAGACACTATAAAGATGTTTAGAATGTAATTAGTAAGCAACTTAGTGTACTAAGTGTGAAGAAGGATATAATACAAATATAACATGTAACAAGTGTAAAGTAAATAATTGTAAAGAATGTAATCATTATTAGTAACTATGTGATAGATGCTTTCCTGATTCAATTCTTCTAAACAATCTATGTATAAATCAATGTCCTTAAACTCATTAGAATTATACTTAGAATACAGAATGTTAGTTATGTACTCAAGAAATTCCTAATTGCAATTTATGTAAAAGTAATTAAAAGGAATGTATACAATGCAAAGAAGGACTTTACTTAGATTAAAATAGTTAATGTAAAGCTTGTAATGAATCTATACCATAATGTAAGAGTTGCTTAGATGAGAACTAGTGTATTCAATGTGATGATTAGAGTAAATTTTATAATTGAAAATGTATAAAAGAGTGTCCTTAGTTTACTTATGATGATATGATTGGATCTTGTATAGACTGTAGTAAGAATCCTGAAGGACTAAGCTACTTTTAAAACGTTTAATGTGGCTTTTGCAACTAAGAACTTCCTAATTGTTAAAAATGTAGCAGTGAATAAAAGATATGCTTATAGTGTGAAGAAGGATTTTATTTAGATTAGGAAGGTTAATGTAACGCTTGCAAAGAATCAATTTAAAACTGTAATATTTGCGTAAATGGAAATTAGTGCATTTCGTGCGATGTTTCTTTCAATCTATATAACGGAAAATGTGTAAAAGAGTGTCCTTAGTTTACTTATGATGATATGATTGGATCTTGCATAGACTGTAATAAGAATCCTGAAGGACTAAGCTACTTCTAAAACGTACAATGTGGTTTATGCAACTAAGAAATTCCTAATTGTTAAAAATGTAGCAGTGAATAAAAGATATGCTTAAAGTGTGTAGACGGATTTTACTTAAATTAAAATAGCTAATGTAAAACTTGCAATGAATCTATACCATATTGTAATATTTGCTTAAATGAGAACTAGTGTATTCAATGTGATATTTAGAGTAAACTTTATAATTGAAAATGTGTAAAAGAGTGTCCTTAGCTTACTTATGATGATATGAGTGGATTTTGCATAGATTGTAGCAATAATTCTGATGAACTCAGTTATTTCTAAAACGTATAGTGTGGTTTTTGCAACTAAGAACTTCCTAATTGCTAAAAATGTAGTAGCGAATATAAAATATGTTTAAAGTGTGAAGAAGGATTTCAATTAGATTAGAATAATTTATGTTCAGAAATAAAGGATACAAATAATAATGATACTAATGATTAAAATCAAACATAAAACTAAAGCTAAGAGTGCAATTATACAATGAAGTCTTATAAAAACGAATGCTACAAAACATGTCCTGAATCAACTTCTGATAATGGTAATAGATCCTGCATTGATTGTAAAGAACTTTTTAAAAACTGCGTAAATTGTAGCTTTCAAGAGAATAAATGCTATGAATGTGAGGTTGGCTTTCAATTATACAGGAAAAGATAATGTTCAGACCCAGAGGATAATTTTTAGGATTAAAATAAAAGTTGCTAAAGTAGTAGGTAACTCTAATCTGATGCATGTATTCCACTTCAAAATGATGAAGCCTAAGATCCTTAATCTTCATATTAAAAACAAAAATTGCCACACTCACTTTAAGACTTCAATTTATCATAAAATGAATATTAATCTTTATAATTAGCTGAAGTTACTTAAATCATTCTTAAATCAACGGAATATCTTACTGTTATTAATTCAGCAGCAATAGGTAGTAACGTGGATTTTACATTTTTCTGGGTAACTTGGTATATTGATGAGCTAATAAAGATAACAGGCTTTATTAATGTTAAATTGCCTTAGTTTTTGTAAGGATTCTACTTTGTTCAATTTAATTTTGTGGAGAACTTATTACAAAAGTTTGGTATTAATTTAAATTCCCAAGCTGATTCTCAATAAAATGTACCTTACAACATATAACTACAAAGTACTTCTACTTCTACATTCCTAGCAAATTCCTTAGAGTTCTTTTGGAATTTAGTTTTACTGTTTGGTGCTTTTATTGTATTCAATTTAGTTAAACTAATATAAAAGCAACTAAGATAATTCCTCTAAAGAATATTAAGTAGACTAGTGTGGTCTGGAGTAATAAGAAACTTTATGAATTACTTGGTTACACTTTTATTAGGCTTATTTCTATAGACTTAAAATCCTGACTCATCTGATACTTATATAATCATTAATTTAGTATTATCCTATCTAACCTTAGTAAGCTTTTATTATTTAGACTCTCTTAATTGGCTTCTTTATATGGATCGAAATTAAAATTCACTAATTTTATAAAATTTAACTTCAAGTTTAAAGCGAGCAAAGTAAAGATTTAGTAAGATAGTTTTAGAGAAAGTTTGGAGTGTTAATAGATGAAATGAAAAGCGAAAATAATATCTGGATGATATATTTTTATCCCTTATTCATAATAAGAAGAGCTTTAATTTGTATAATCCTTATATTTGCTTAAGACTGTCCTAAACTATAAATTATCTCATGCACTTTGCTATGCTTCCTCTAGTTCCTATATATAGCTACTAAGTAACCTCATAAAATCTAAAGAATCAATGCAGTCTACTTAGTAAATGAACTGTGGGTCACTATTATGTTTGCTTAAAATTGGATTTATTTAGAAGCAAACTAAGATTGGCATAATGATTGGGCATGATTCGTAGTTAATGTTACTTATTGCTTAGTTATAGCCAATCATACAGTGGTATGAGCAAATGTAGTGCAAAATACTTATAACTATTTTGAGAAAAAGTATTTTGATCGAAAAAGCAAGAAGCAAGCATAAATAAAATAATAAAGGATGTAAAATGAAGAAATTAAGGAAGTAGTAATGAACTTAACTTAATCATAAAATGTAACTACTAATAGAAGTGAAATTAGTATTTAAAATCCTTTTAATACTTCTTAGGTTATATTAGATGACTAAGATTAAATTTTTGTAAGAAATATAAAAATAAAATCAGAGCTAAAGTGCAAGGGTGTTTCGGAGAAGGCAAGCAAAACAATAGGTTGATTGGATCTAAAACTTTTTAAACTTATATTAAAAATTATGAGATTTAAATTTATTTAACAATGTAAAATAATTAAATTTTTCCCTTTATATAGCTAAAGCATAATCTCATAATATCAAGCTATCATAATTTAAAATCTTTAATAACTTATTAAAGAACAAATCCAAAAAAGAATGTTGATTTATTGAGTGTTTCCTTCTACAATTATTTCTTTATTCTACCTCAAAGTCTATTTCATTTAGAAAAAGGATCTTAAAATTGGTGAAATTTGCTGTTAATAAAAGTATAGTCATTTTATTCTTTATTATAGCTTTTATTTCAAAAGTCTCTAATCATTAAGCTTTTTTAAAATTTTATTTTGCTTCTTATTCTGTTTTTCCTCTCTCCACGTATTCAATCATATTTTACCTTAAATTTTAAATCTCCTTATAGAAAACATTTTAGATATAATCAAGCTTTTTTATCTTAAAAATAGATTCTTTTATTTTGTCTAGAACGTGACTGGATAGCATGCTTAATTTAATTTCTATTAACTTAACTTTAAAAGTTATCTAATAGAAAAGGTATAAAGTTACTTTTTATTTTTAGTTCTTTCTTATAAAAATCAAAATCACAGCCAGATCTAAGAATCTAAATTTAATTTAATGTCTTTTCTAAAAATATTTCTGGATAATAAACCTGAACAAACTAAAACTTAGAAAAGTTAGATTTTTATCCTTTATTCGTAAAGAAAAATATATTAGCATTGAAACATTTATAATGCTTAAAATAGCTAAAAATATAAAATTATTATATTTGGATTTATGAGCTTTCCTTTAAGCTTTATTTAGATTAAAAAAGCTTAGCTATTTGACTATATAGTTATCTTAATTTTAAATAAATAGCTAACTTTAACTATAATGCATATTAGTTAAATTTTTATCAACTTAATATATTTCTTTAAATTTAGAAAGTTGAACTTATTATGATAATTACAACTATAACTTTACGAAATTTGAAGGATTTAATGAATAAACTCTCACAAATAAATTTTATTCTTATCCTTATTTCCAAAATTTATTATTATAGCTATAAGCTTCTAATTTAAATTTTAGTATCCAATCTTTAATTTAAGGTGAGTATTTTGAATAAGCTCTATCTTTAGTTATATTTGAGTATAATTTTTAATAAAAAGAATTACTATAAAACTTGTATCTAAATCAAGATTATTTTTCATTAATTAAAATAAGCTTAATTCTCTTTTTATCGATTCAGGTTTAAAAACTTGTTATATCAACTTGAAAAATCATTGATTTTTTATACCTATGTATCTATTTAAAATAATTGATAAACTCAAATTCTTAAATTAATTATTAATATCTAGGACATCTAAATAATTAGAAGTACCTCTTTGCTTTTTATTATCTTTAGCTAAAAAAGATTTCATTTCCTTAAAATAAAAAATTAGCTTTTCTATTATAACTAAAGAGCATCATTTATGCAGTTCAGATATTAAATAATAAACTTCTATTTTTGATGTTCTTTTTTAAGGGTTTTTATCTCATTTTTCCTTCCTTTAAAGAAATCATTCAAAATAGATTTTTCAGTCATTTTAGAAAATACCTAAATAGTAGTGTAAAGTTAATACTCAGATTTCCCTTCTTTGGAATGAATTAAATTTCTAAAATTGAGCTTTAATTAAAAGGCATATTTATCAATTCATTTTGAGGTAAAAAAAGATAGAATCTATAAGTCTAATATAAATAATGATAAATTCAAGTTAACAAGATATTAAAATTTTTATATCCAAGACTTTAATTTAAAAATAGATGTTTCTTGGCTTTGTTTTTTTTGATTGCATTAAAAATAAAATGATCTATAGATATTTTTAAACCAATAATAAAGAAAAACCTGAAGAAAAAAATTTAGAACATAAAAATCTAATCTTTTTCATATTCAATTAATGTATCTAAAGAGTAAAGTCTTCAAATATTTTTCATCAGGTATTATAATGAAACCATGAAAGCTATTCTGAAAAAATTAACTACACAGTTTCCTCTAATTTATTATAAAGTAAAAGGTAAAAATATAAAGGTAAGGAATTACTATATTTTTGTAATAATACATTCTAACTTCAAATTAAAAAATGAGATTGAACCTTCAACATTTGTTAATTATTATAAATATTTCTAAGATTTAATTTAAAGAGAATTGTATTATAACCATCTATGTCAAGTTTGTTAAGTACCTTATACTTTTTGAAGATATATGCTAAATAAATGTTTATTTCTTTTCTTTATAAAATAACCATAAATATGAAGAAGAACTATTACCTTTTATAGCTTATGCTTTTTTTATACTATTTGAAAGGTTTGAAATAGAATAAGAGAGGTTTTAAAAGGATCTTTGATTTTAGTTTATTTTATTCAATTATTTATGATAATAACTTTATTCATAATTCATCACATCGTCAGCTTTAAAGCAAAAATTTTATTAGTTTCACAAGAAAGAGGAAAATTCTAAAATCTATAAATCACAGGGAAGAAAGAAGGCTAAAAGAGAATTTTGTTGATGAAATTTGAAATAATTAATTAAAATCCTTAAATGGTCTAAAAAAGGAAAATTGGTATCTTTGCAATTATAAATTTAAATATAGAAGAAAATTCATTTTGAGACTAATTCATAAAAGCAAAACCATAAAGACATCTCTTATTGGTCTTAATTTTAGCATATCTATTCTTAATCAAATTCCTTAAAAAAATTGATAGCTTATTAATGAAATCGATGTTTGATTTTTATCAGCAAGTGTAGAAGTAAAATAAAAAATAATTAATCAATTATAGTTAAATAAGAATATCTAGAGGCAAAACAAAATTTAGTGCAATGTAAATAAATTTTGGCTATAGTTGTTTCTATTTAAAGACAAAACACATGAAATATTAAATGAAAATAATCAAAAAAAAATTCAATTATAGCTGAACGAATCTCTAGCTAAGCACTTTAAACAATTATAGCCATAAATATTTAGGTGAAATTTAAATTCTTCATAATAAAGTAGGATAAATTGTATGAAGTTAATGTGACGCAAGAGATTATTAAATTAAAAATAATTTAACTAAATTTATGAAATTTACTCCAAAGAAGACTTAGAGTAAAATATAAAAGATTAGATAAGATAAATTATGATGTATTAAGTTTAAATAAAAATAAAAGAATGATATATCCTGGCATTTAGCAGAGAATCTATAAAAATATTAAAAAGTTATAAAATTGTTTAAAGATGTATACTATGCAAGGAAGTAATATATTACTCTTATAATTTTTTACTAATTTATTATTAATTTCCTAAAGAGTTGCTCCTCGAAATATCATATATAATTTGAAAGAAAAATTTTATTATTAAATCATTTAATTTTTAAAGAGTAGGCTAAGTATTAATTATTTCATATTCAAATAAAACTTTATACTTTTTAATTTTCGACAACAATATCAAAGAAAATCTTATTTTGCTGATAAAAAAGTGCTATTCATTTAACTTAATGATTTATACTCTTTTTAAATATGAGTACGATATATTAGATTATATAATTTAAGGGTTAGTCATACCTTCAAATAGATTTAAATAAAAAAAAAATAATTAAATTATGGACTAGACTTAAACATTAAAGCTGTATATTTTAAATTAAAATATTCAACATCATATTTCAAATTCTTCAATAATTTACTAGGAACCCAGCAACTTTTATTAAATAAAATACGTTCATATAATTTTTTTTCTTCCCTATTATTTTAATATATCTAAAGGTTTTTAATTCTAAATCTCAAATGTATTTAAAACTAAGTCCTTAGCATTCCTATAAATAAACTTCTCTTTAATACTAAAAATAGTTTGATCTAAAGACTCTTGACTCTTGTAACTATAGTATATTGAGCATTTTCGCTAAAAATCCTACTTTCTTAAAGCATTAAAAAAGAAGACTCTTAATTAAATGAAATTGAGAACTTATTTTTATTAATATCTAAAGAACTCTGATATAATAAAAGGTGGGTATCATTGTATAAAGGTCATTATAGTTGTTTTATATTGGCAAATCTTATTATTTTTAAAACTCTTAGCTTTTAATTTTTTTTAATTGAGGAGGAGATAAATTCAAATTATTTTGTTTCTTAGATAAAGAAATATTTGTTATAAACAAAAATATATCCCTAATATTTTATTTAGTGATTAACTATAGCTCAAATAACTTTTAAAATAAAGGAGATAAAATTTATTAGGAAAATAGACTTTTAATATTAGAACTTTATATAATACAAAGAGTAGCAATTTAGTCGGAAGTATTTTATTTAAAAAATATTCAAGAGAGAGAACTTAAAAAAGTTGTTAAAAGCATGAAAAAAGAAAAGGATAAATGAAGAAAAATTAATTCTTAATTTATTAAAAAATATAAACTTAAGCGAATAAAATTTTTTAAGATATTTTATCATTTAAATTTTAATTTCCTTCCAAAAAATTTAATAAAAGTTAAGGTAAGTATTTTGCAATAAAAATGTTTCAAGGAACTTTTAAAAAGATTAGACATAAAAAATTCAAAGTTTTAAATTAAGCAAAATTTTTAGTATTTTCTCCATTAAACCATGCCTAAAATTATATATCTTACTTTTAATTTTTTGTTTAAGAGATTAAACTATCTTTGAGAGTAAATGATTAGATACTTATAATTAAAATAATAAAATTAGATTTTAGCAATAATTAAGCTTTTAAAATAAATAATTATAGAAAAGAAATTATCATCAAACTCAGACAAACAGATTTAGGATAGCAATGCATAACTTACTTATCTTGAATTTAAATAGTTCTAAAAGGTAAAATTTTTATTATGATATTTTATTAGTTTTTTCTTAAAACAATAGAGAAAATTAATAATAATAATAATATACTTAAAGTTAGTAGAGTTTTGCATTCTCTGGAATTGCAACCAGTTCCTGCGGACAGTTTTTTTAACGTGGGTGTGATCCACGACCTTTTTATTAAGTGGAAGGTTACCACTGTAACCGTTCAAGTGGTCTTGCAAAAAGCTTTTATTTGTAGATCCCTGTTGGAGTTATTCATAGTTTATTGAGTTGTCTCCATGTTCTTTTCTGCTCTTATTCGTTTATTTTCTTTCATTATCAACAGCTTTTTAAAATATGTTGATTTGATTTGCAACATCAACAAAGTTTGTATTATTGTCTTTATTTCGTTCTTTTTTATGATAATTTATTTTCTATGTTTTCTAATCTTTTAATGAAACTTGTAGCAATCATTTCTTTTTCTGGATTCAATTCTGTTTTTAATTCTATTGGTATTTTTTCTATTTCCATTTTCGTGTCATATTTAAAGTTTTATTGTGACTAAGTTCAGAGTTGTTCTTCCGTTATCAAATTGCTTTGAATGAGCTGTCTTCTGAGTATTAATAATTCGTTGTTTTAATCCTCTATGCTATTCATTAATTCCCTTATTTTTTCTCCTTAGTTATAAGCTATTTCTTCATACTTTGAAATTAATTTTTACATTTGATCTAGTTAAATTTAAAGTTTTTGATCAGATTCGTTCTTAGGTTATCTTATCTCTATAGATCCTACCATCACTTTACCTTCTGATGACGAACTTGACTCCTCTCGTTGCTATTGTTTTTTCTAAATTTCTTTTGCCGCTTTTCTCTTTAGGTTTTTAAGTTAATTCTTTGAGAGTCGAAGAGATTAATCCATTTTTTTATATATTAGAGAAAATTAAAGCTCACAATAAATTAGATCGTTATAACTTACGATTTTAGTTAATCTAATTAAAAAAAATTTATGAGTTTTATACAATCCAAAATAAGAGAAAAATAAGTACTTATTCTCAGATAAAGAAACTATACAACTCTATATCTTTAATATCTAATATCGATACTTTAAATTAGACAAGTTTTACAATCCATAATAATTAGAAAATAAAATAAATAGAGTCTTAATTTTGCGAATTTTAAAATAAACAATCTAAAATTTTTCGAGTTTGTCTTAAAAATTAAAATTTAATCCTTATAATTTAAATTTATAAAGCATATTATTGAGTAATCATCATATATTATTTTATCATTTTATATTTAATTAATACATATCAAAATCTAAACTGTATAATTGGTATATCTTTCCTTCTGATAAAGAAATTTATAATTTAAGATTCAAATATCAACTTCCTTCTTCAAATTTAAAGTTAATATTTTAAATTTTGCTTTGTTTATTTATAATAATTTTTCTTCTAAGAAAAGTTAAAAATTGAAGGATTAGAGTTTATGAATATTTTAATAGATCAAAAAAAAAGAAATTATATGATCATTCTAATAAATTTTAGTTTGTATTTCTTGCTAGGCTTTATAAATTATGCTAAATATCCTGTTATCATTGAATAATATCTATATAATTTTTATTTAGTTATAGCTTTTAATCTTTATATAGACTCTTTTTTAATGAGAAGGTAAATTATTTATTTTTTTAAGTTTTTTGATTCTTATTTCAAAATATTTTAGCCTGTTTATTAACTTAATATGAATAGTAGAAAAAAGAAGGGTAGTAATTTATAAAAATATGATATAAGCTTCTGTTAAAATCGAGTTTATAGAGTCTAACTTAAAATATAACGATTTTATTATTATTAAGCTATTTATAAATACTTAGGCTTAACAATAGAATAATCAAATAAGTTATTAACGAGAGATATATTAAAAGTCTTTTAGTTGAATAAGATGGGAGAAAGAAAGATAAATTATTTATCAAAAAGACTTATGATTAAAAGAAGTTAACTAGCTATTATTATTTCATAGATAAATCATTAAAATTCAAGCTTAGTTATCTCAAAAATGGAAAATGTTTATCTTGACTATTGCTATTTTCGCTATTAAATTAGGACTATTTTAAGGGGAAATTTATTGTTATTAACTTAAGTCAAATTCTTAAATTATATTACTTATATAGCTTATTAAATTAAAAAATACCTTAGTAATCTATTTATTATCTTAAAATAGATTTTGAAAGATCTTCTCTATTTTTTTATAATAAATTTAGATTTGCTAGCATCTAAAAGAGATAGCAATATTAAATACAAAAATAGTTAGTTGGGTAGCTTCTATTTATCTAAAGACTTAATTATAAACAATTAAATAATTATTTTTTAACTTAATTTAAATCTAGCAAACAATGTAAAAAACAAAAGCTAACCTACTAAATTTTAAATTTTTATTGTATACCTTTATATTCAGTCTTAAGCAGTTTCTTAGTAGGAGTATAGTACTTTCATGCCTAAGCAAATCTTATATTTATCTTCAAAAAAAGAGGAAAATTCCCTTAATGCAAATTTATTTTTATTTTAAATGAAAAAGATTAATGATTTTATTCTTTTGCTCAAATCTTTTCTAGTTGTTTAAAATTATTTCTTCTAAGAAAAATAAAATGAAGCTAGTCTATTGAAAAAACACTAAAGTTGTTATAATTTTTTAAAGTTTAAGCTAATATTTTATTATTACATGAGATGCTCTTTTTTAAATATCTCAAATAATTGTATTTTTAAGTTCTATTTGAAGATTATTATATCTAGATAATTATTTATTAACTTGGTGTTTATAAGCTTGAATGAAATATTAGCTAGTAAATCTAAAGAAATGTTTTTATTGTACTTTTGCAATATGATTTATCTAGATAATACTTCCAAAAATTGAAGATTAAAGTAACCTTAAAATTGAAATACTTAATATCTTTCAATGATATTTAATAAGTTTAAAAATTAATAGAATTTGAGAACTTTATTTAGGATATTAGAGAATATTAGTTAATAAGTAGCTTAATACTTTAACTTTAAACTAAAAGGTCTGAAATATTTTAGACTTGTGCTTATTTGTATATTTAATACCAAATTTCCTTAAAAAATACTAAAATGTTTTATCCAATTTCTATTTCTATTTTCTATCCTCTTCTAACATAAATTTAATTGCTAGTATACCTATATAAAAAATCATATCAGCTAAAGTTTGCTATAAGATATTCATTTCTTAGCTTTAACTTTTCTTTTTTTGACTTTAGATTATAAAAAAAGTGCTAAATACTCCAAAAAGTTTTTACCAATTTCTTGAAATTTATTAATTTCAAATTATTTCATATTATAATTTAAAAATGTTTGTGAACCCTTGAAGATTCCCCTCAATTATAAATGATTCTACTGTAATAAATATAACTTACTATCTATTCTTAATTTGGATTTATTCTTTAGAGCAATTTTAAATTTTCTTTAGTGATAATTTTCATTCTTAAATCCGCTAATTTATTTTACCTGTTTAAATTCATTTTTACTTGCTAATCTTTCTATAGGTATTTTGTTTAATATTTTCTTTGATTATTTACTTTAATCTGATATTAAAAATCCTTTCTACTTATTTTATTTCTCTTAGCATTATCAAAATATTTAAAAATTAAACTATATCACTTTTAAGAAAGTCCCACTAATTTATTTTTACTGTTGCTTTATTTCTAAACTCTAATTCCTATAAATTTTTTATTTAAATTTTATATTTTTCTAGTTCCTTACAACTATCATCTATTTTAATTTGATTCTTTATCTTTTCACTAAGAAAATTAAAATTTTTATCTTTTCTAGAAAATGTTTGACTTGGTTCAAATATGTAAGTGAGAGATTCCATTGATTATAAAATATTAGAATTTTCTATTTTGAATTATCTTGAGAATTGCTTTTTTTGTGACTTTTTTCTTAAACTTCTTCGCTAAAACTAAGAATGTTTGGAAAGAATTATTTAAGTTGATTTAGTTAGATTAAAGGATCTTAATATTAAATTCCTAATTTTAACAATCACTTTAATTAAAGATTTTCTCTCCCATAAACTATGATATATGCAATCATTCTTTGTTTAGCTATGCAGAGATAATAATTAATAGAGTAATCCTTGACAAAGCTACTTATATTTTTAATTAAGTTTTGTCTTATTTCATTTCTAAGTAAAAGCTGAATAATGTACACAATATAGCTTCTCATCTTTTTAATTTAGTCGGCATTCATTAATGAAAGCAGCTAACTTACATAAGATAAATAGACTTAATCATTCCCCTTAAATATTAAATTTAAGAAAGAGGAGATTAAAGGATTTTGTCTTTTTTGAGAAAGATTTGGCACATTGACGGAAAGTTATTTTTTAAGGGAGGATATTTTGATACTTTACCCCATAAGTTGAATATAATTTTATTATTTGGTCTTTAAAAGAGATTAGAACTAAGCTATGTTAATTATTAAACTATGAGGGTTCTTACTGAATTAGAATAAGTTTCAAATTGTCGATGAGAGCAAGTTAGATATAAATAATAGTAATTTAGCTTTTAGTTTTCATAAATAAATAGATATATATAAGCATTATAAGTAACTAAATAAAAATCAAATAGATCTTCTTACATAAATCATGATTATATAGCACTATTTCTTAAGAAGTCACTATGATCCATATATTCGCTATTTTTTTATCTTATTTAGAAACTTTTTGCTTTTAATACCATTTTCTCAATCAATTTACGTATTTAATTTTAAATTTAATTTTAGAATTTCTTTTAAAATTCATTCTGTTTGCAGTACGTTGTCCTTTGAAATTTATTTTAAGCGCTATAAAGCTTTATTTAGTACCTTCAATTTAATTTATTTTTTATAAGTTTAGCTTTACTTTAGTTTGCTATCTAAGCGACATCTTTAATTTAATTTTAACTTAGTTTGTTTTCTCTTTCCCTCTTTAGAAACTTTAAGTTCCTTTAGTTTAAATATACTTAGTTTTAAGTACTTTATATATTCGCTTTACCTTTTAAATTAGTTATTAAAAATAGGATAAATACAAAAGATATGATTATTACTTGCAAACGATGTTTGCTTAACCGACTATGAATAGCTTTCAACCATGTTAATTACTAGCTTTTAATAATCTCAATTATAAAGCCCAGTTTAATGTCAAATGGGGGAAGACTACATATAATTTGGATCCATATGCTTTGGAATAATTTAAAACTCAAACAAGTTTACTAAGAAGAACTTCATCTATTACGCTTTTCTTAATTCGCTTAGCTTTTTCATGCTGATATGTTGCAATTTATAAGTTGAACTTTTAATATTATGCTAATTCTAGCTGTGGAAATCTATTTAGCTTTACTGATGTGATAATTATATTTATTAGATGAGTAAATAGATTATGAAATACTTTAAGAGGTAAATAATACAGATTATGGAATAAAGTGATCATCAAAATATGTATAGCTGCTTATGAGTAAGATTACTTTGCTTCAAATAAAGAATGTGCTAGTGGAATCATTCTAGAAAGAACTGATACATGTTATAAGAAAGACGCTAAAACGAAATCATATGTGATTAAAATTCTTACTAAGCGGTTTAAGCCACATAACAATTTTTAGGAGATGCTGCTTTATCTTTATCTTTTAATTTTAATATATTGTGACTGATAATTTATTGCTGTAAGTCAAAATATAGCAAATCTAAAATATGTTCTAATCCTGGAAAAAATATAAATCAGTAAAGTGCAGGATTTAAACTTTAAAAAGTGAGTAAATGGAAGCTAAGAGATTTACTCACAATAAATGAGTAAGTAGGAGAAACTGTTTATAGCGAAGCCTCGTTCTCCTCATATGAAGGTAAACGTTTTGTAGGAGAAAAATAAATAAAAGAAACTTATTAAGTTGGAAATCTGTTACTCAAAATAACTAAGTAAGAAGAAACAATTTTTAACCTTTCAGAGCAATTAAAATCCATTTTAACTTAGAACGAAGTGCTTAACGAAGAACTCAACCAACTAAAAACTTTACTTGTCACATATAACATATTACAAGAGAATAATATGATAGCAGTCCTAATAAACATCTAGTTAAGTAGTATCAATGTAGATAGAAAACCTTGAAAACAAGTAGCCACTTCCTCAAGTCTAAATTGCCTCAACTTAAGAGTAAAAATAAAAATTTCTTAAAGATTAGAAAAAGAAAGAATCCTTATCAAGAGACAAAAAAGCAAGAAGTCAGAAAAAGATGCTGATATTGTAAATCAATATAGCACTTAATTAGAAACTGTAAAGACTTTAAAAACCTTCAAGAAAGAAAAAAAATCGTTAAGACAGATCTCAAGACTTATAATAACAAGAGAAGGAATTTATAAGAAGAAAATATTTTAATGTCAAACTAAGAGAGAGCATTTGTTAACCTTCCTAGGAAAAAAGGTTGTGGAGCCCTGCAATATAAAACTTAATGGGCCGCTCCAATCATGCTGAAATCCCTAAAGAAGGTAAAAACTTATATAGACAATTAGTTTATATAATTATTATTAAGTCATAACATAGCATAATTTATTAATGCGGCGTCACCTTATTTGGTTTGACACAAATCAAAAAATTCATATTTTTTGGGCAAATTTCGAGTAATAATTCTATTTGTCATCTTGATTAATTATTTCTATGATCTAATGGCTTGAGCAGAATTTAGCCTTTCTTAATTATTGGGATTTTACTTCAATCTCAGTTTTTAGCAAAAATTTATGCCGTTCTTCTTTTTCATGCGTTAAGGATTTGCAAAAGCAATAAATCCCTACCTGGTAATTTTGTTCTGCAAATGTTTCCTATTGAAAACAGTATATTCTAGTTATAATCTTTCATTTTTTGCTTTCATTATAATAATTTTCTTTGAAAATACCTATATTTACTAGATAATCCTTTCAAAAAATCAGTATTTTATCTTGTAATTTTTACATATATGCACTAGAATCAAACACTATAAAGTGAGTAGAATTTTTAGGTAATGTAAGAACAAAAAGCATAAACAGAAAAATTATGAAAGGAAAAAGTTGATAGAACTTGACTTATATAAGACTTTATATTAAGGTGAAAATAAAAAATCAGTTTAAAATAAATAAACAGATAGGAATATAAATTAAAATATTTATTAGTTTTAAGTATATTAGCAACTATATATATCTTTATACAGGGATGATCACATTTTTTATTTTAATAATTAACTAAACTCAAATTTTGACTACTATAATTTTAATGATGCTTAATTAAGAATTCTACTAAAGTTCAATTTTTTATTTATTTTTAGATAGGATAATATATCTTGATTTACATTAATATTTATGTATATTTTTAATTATTTACCTCATTAATTAATCAGAATATCTCTAAATTTATTATTTTTAATCTTTTGCACTTTTTCTTATATATTCTATTTTAATTTTTTCCTTAGAAATATTTTTCATTTTAGATTCACTATTTAAATTTTCTTTATTGTTATTTATTTCCTTCAATTTTCTCCATTATTTTTTTATTATTTTTGTATATTTTAAGATACTCTAATTTTATTTGTTTAAATCTAGAAGGATTATACTGGTGCTAGTTCTAAGATCACTTGGTAAATTTTAAAAAGGTTCTTTTAACTATTAAATTAGCAATCTCATTCCCCTAAAAATTTTTATATCCTTAATATGTTTAGTTTTGCTTCATATTGATTATATTTGGATTATTTAAAGCTTTAATCCTAATTGTATTAAGATAAAATTTTATTATATTAGAAAATGATTTTTATAAATAATCTTAGAATCTTTAACTCTTAGCATTGACACCTTAATAGTTATTAATTTTTATAGCAATATTGACATCTTTAAATAATTCCTAGTATGAGTTTTTCTATAAATCAAGCCAAATTTTATCCTACTTTTTCATTAAGTAATTCTTAATAATTTGAGTTATTTGGGATTAAAATTTCATTTGTTAGCTTAAAATACAATTTTTAAGAAAATATTCTAAATTTATTTTGGTAAATTATTTCACTTAAAATAAAGGAGAAATGCCTAATATAATGTTTCCACCTTTTTGATATCTTTACATGCTTTATAGAAAGCTTTATACAGATGAAATTTTTTTAACTTACCTATTCAAGCTAAATAGGTATTTATTTTTTGCTTTGAGTTAAGTTCAGTCGTATGATTTTAATTGTTTTAAATGATTAAAGGCAAAAAATTAAAATCTTGTCTTTCTATTTTTTGCTTTAAGCATTAATGATTATAGAGATAATTTTAAATTCCTTTTACTCACTTCAAAGTTGAATTTAATTTGTAAAGATAGTGAATCTATTACCTAGTCCCTCAAATAAGGCTATCATAAAGCTATTTTTTATTATTTTTAATTCATTAAAGAACTTAATCTCTATTATTTAATTTAGGTTGCTAACTAACTTTAATTTTACGATTCTAAGTTTCTATATATTGTAAGTCTTATTTATATCCTTTCCACCTTTTGTATAAAAAATTAGATTTAATATCTTTAATTTTTATGTGTACCTAAAGAGCTATTTTTATTTTCTAAACCTTAGGAGTTTTTTCTTTGTATTTTTTAAACTTTTTCTTCAAAATTTTTGAACCGAAAACTAAGAGAATAAAGTATTAATTTCATCTATATACTTTAACATCATTGTTAGTCTATCTGACTTTTCGTCAGAAACAGATGCTTAAATATTATTAGATGATCAACTGATAAAATTTAATTTAAAATGAGTAGTTTTAATAAAAAAAGCTATTATTTTAGATAAAAGCATCTATAATAGAATTTAATTTGCCTTTGTTTAAATTAACGAGATAAGAAAGAATATATCAAAAGTTATAGAACAGCATGAATAAAAAAGGTTGCTATATTGATTTTTTTTATAATAGAATAAAAGCTAAACTTTATGAACTTTGAATTCATTTATTCCAAGCAAAAATTTATTTTTTCTAAAAAGCTATTTAAATTAAAATCTTAAATCAACTTAAAATCTCTATTAAGGATATTAGCAAAGCCTTTATATATTTTTATTTAAAAACCTCAGTTGAATATTTATATCTTCTATATTATTAAAAGAATTGAGGAAATTAGATTAGATTTCAATTCTAAGATTACTTAATGATTATGTTTTATTATTAAACTTTATTTTACAACATTTTCTTTTTTTCTCAATTTTGCTTTCATAAAAATTATCTAAATTTGTATAGATGAAAACTTAAGATTTAAATAGTTGGTTTTTTATATGTATCTTCAATTATTCATTTCTTACCCCTAATTATAGCAATAGTTCCTTTGCTTTTAATTAGCTTTAGTATTTCTTTAATACTTCTTTTTTTCTTTTTAATATTTCAGGCATCAGCTTATATTAATAATTAAAATTTAGCCTTTTAATATGAAAAAATGCCAAGCTATCAAACTAAAAATTAACTTTGAAAGCTGAAATTAAAAGTTCAGGTACTAATATCTAATTGTTCTTTCACTTTTATGAGATTATTTTAAGTAAACTAGCAAATCTATAAAGGTTAATTAAAACTAGAGTTCTTCCAGAATAAACAAATAAGCATGCTAAAATGATTGTTAGTGATATTAATATTTACAATTACCTTAATACCAATAAAAGTCTAGCTTACCTTATTAACACTTATAATAAATTAAATTATTTCATATCTCAGCTAGATTCAACTGATGAAAATAAGCATATATATACTTTAATAAAATGATAGATATAGCTATTTAAAATTAGCTTAGAAGTTCTATTATTAAGTTTGAAACTAAAAGCTTGTCCCTTATATAATTAAATTATACTAATAATTATTATTAACTTTCGCAAGATTTAGGTATACTATAATCTTAAATAAATTTAAATTACATAATCAAACATTTTAGAGACTGTAGAATATATAAAAATAAGGGTTTTTTCTTAATTAAATATCTTAATAAATATTTATTAAAGTTATAATCAGTTTTGCTATTATTAAAGAGAGAATGCAAAGATTTTAAGAGAAGGTAAGATAAAAAATGAATGAAGTTTTTAAGAATAATCTTCTTTTTTTTGGAATAATAGCTTGAGAAATTTTTTATCATCTACAACATTCAAATAAACCTCTGAAAGAAGATGAAATGCTATTAAAAGATATTAGTTTCTATGAAAATAAAGAAATGGTCTAATAAATATAAAATAATAAAAAATGAAATATGATTTTAGAGTAATCCTAAGAAAAAAAATTAAAGTATAAAATTTAATTTTTATTTGATAATTTAAAAGAAAAAGAATTTTCCAAATCAAATAATTAAATGAGAAAAAGATGTAAATTCGCTTAAATGAAAATAAAAATCTTATAATAATTAAGATATACTTTATAGATAGAATAAATCAATCTAACTTTAAATTTTTAATTTAATTTAAATTAAAAAAAATCAAACAAATTTTAAAATTTTTTAATTTAAATAATTTAATTTTAAGTGGAATGAATCTATAAACTTTCTGTCTATATAAAATAAAATTTGTTGGTCTAACAATTATATTGGTCATTTATAAATAATTAAAATTATAATAAACCTTTCATCAAATAAAATAGATATTATAGAACAATATTATAAAATATAATGCTCCCTTTAAATTTTTTCATCCACTCGAAACTTAAAATCTCGTTTAAGTATAAATTACAATTTCAAAATTTCAAAATTCTTTTTATTTCAAAAATAAATAAAATAATTATTTTTAAACTATATTAATAAATTTAGATATGAGAATATAAATTTAGAAGCTTATTATTTAAATCTGCATTTCCAAAGTTTTGGGTATAACTTTAATTTAAAAATTCTAATAAAGCTAGAGAATATTAAGAAAAATATATAAAATGATATACTCAATTAATATTCATTTTTGTAAGGTTATAAAACAAATAAAATTTATTTCACCTAAATTACTTCATAAGACAAAATTAAAATCCAGAATTTGTGAAAAATCTTTTTGCTAATTAAGCTTCGAAGGAAAATTTCAAAATTGATTAATGTAGAAGAATTTACCTATTTTTAGGGCTAAAGTAAAATATTCCATCTCACTTTTTCATATCAAATTTTATAATTTTTCTCTAACAGATATTATAAAAAAATTCTTTTAGAGAAACTTTTCCAATTTTTTTGATTGATGTATAATGTCTATTTTCATCATAATTTTTCAATTAAATAAAAAAGATTAAAAGTTTCTTCAACTTTATAAAAGTATAAGACATGACCAAATAAAGAAAATTCCTCTTTATTAAACCAAAATAAACAGTAAACAAGAAACTTCACATTATTTAATAAGAAACTATCAAATTTTAATTAGACTTGATTTATATAATTTCCAAGTCTTTTTTTTAAATAAATGTAAATGTAATTTTACTTAGTAAATATAGTTACTAGTTTTATAAACAAAAATTTAATATAATTTCTTTTAGTTAAAATAAAGTTGAAAGCTATAAAATAAAATCTAACTAAAATTTTTAACTTTTCAATAGACTCGTTACTTTTTATTCCTCCTTTATGAATTTTATTTGCATACTAAAGAGATTTTTTAAAAACAGCTTGAAGTTAATTTTCAAATAAATAAGAAAATAAAAAAAATTAGATGGAGCAAGATATAATTTTCTATGAATTAGATTATTTCGACTATATTGTTTGAATTATTTCTTGCTTTAATTATTTTAAAAAAAGGAATGCTTATTTTATTATTTAGTGAAGCTTATATTTTATTTTCTTCTTTTTCAGACAACAAATTCATTTAATATTCTAGCATTTACTATTTTTCTATATGTTTTTATATTTACTTTTGAAGTCTTTTGAGCTAATAATAAATCCAGAATCTTTATAAAATAAAAGCACTGAAGAGCAATAATAAAGGAGCAAAGTTTTATTACTTTTTAAAGATTAAGTTATCTGATATCTAAATGAGTTAAAGTAATAAATTCAACAATAAATATAAGTAAAATGAATAAGCTATAATAATAATAGCTTAAACATGCTAATAATAATGTCTAATTTACTAGTCTATTTATACATCTTTTAAATAACTTAGTTAAATATCAATCGAATAGAATAAAATCTAGGCATAATTTATTTAAAAAAGTTAATTTTATTCTAGATCCCATTCTAGTTTCATTTATTAAGGATGAATGACTTCATTTATAAAGTTTACAATCCTAAATAGAAAGCCTTGTTATTTTATTCTCTTTAGAAGTGGGGAAGTATAGTTACTTTTTTCCAAATGTAGGAATTTATTTTTCAAATTTCTAGAAAAAATAAAAGAGAGAAATAAATTTAAATTTGTAGTCTGATAAATCAAATATTGCTCAAATAATTTCAAAAGTAAAGTAATTTACTACTTCTAGTCTATTTTAGGATTATCTCAAATAGAACTCTAATGATATTATTTCACTTATGGCTTAAATATAGTAAATCTATTTAAATGTATAATCAACTTCTAAATTTTAAAATTAGCTTTATACTTATTAACCATATAAGCAAATTTAAAGACTTATTATACTATGTAATTAGCTAAATTCTAACTGAAGAAACAATAAAAAGTTTGTTGAATATAACTATGCTTTGCTTATGATTACTCCTTCTCCTTATAATTTACTCTTTTTTATCTTGCAAAGTTTGTTTTTTTAACAAAATACCTTTAGACTTAAAGCTTCTATAATTTAAATTTTATATACTCATTAGTTGAGTTTATATTCATTTACCTAACACTTAAAAAACTAGGGCTTATATATTTCTTGCAGTTTTATATAGAGAAATAAAAAGTATAACCATCGAAGTTGATTTAGATAAATTAAATAGATAGTCAAGCGTAAAGATAAAGAATTAATTATTTTCTTTAATAAGTCATTAGATTATCATTGTTTTGTAAGCCAATACAAATAGGCAATTAATGTAACAGATATGCTCAAAATCAGCAGAATTACCTACTCATTCATCAATGAATTTAGATGCTTCTTGTAATAGTTTAATTTTTCACTTTCTTGATCAGAATCAAAATGAGCTAACTTGTTTATCTTTTCCTAGCAAAAATCGAAATCTATACTTGATTAGAAATTGGATATACTTTCTTCGTTAATAACATCTAATGTTGATGGAACTTAGTACACTTTTTTTTTTGGAGAGCAGGAAACACTCTTAAGTGGATTCACCTTATTTTCGAATTAATTTTAAAATATCTTCAGCTTTTTGTCGCTGAAAGATTTTGAAACCTAAAAGGAATTTTGCTACTTTGAATTAATTTAGCAAAGTTTTTTGTTTATAAATGCTTGCTTCAAAGTTTTAGACTTTTTTCTTCTAGCTTTTGGAATAAAATTTTTTTATGGTTCAGTTTGAAAAATATTTTAAGATTTTGAAATTAAAATCTAAACTTTACTATCCCAGTTTCCAGTTTACTCTGTATTACTCAAACAACAATCTTGTGCTTATGGAATTTCATTAAGTTAATTGTTTTTACTTTTTATCTGTTCTTCCAAACACTTTGCTTTATAAATTTTAAAAAGCAAATCTTTTTACTTATTTCTCCTGAGGATTTATAAATCTCCTCATTTGGATTACTGAATATCTTTTGATTACGCTACCCAGCATTACTTTTTTAATTAAGTATAATAAGTTAAAGCTTACTATACTTTTAAGTTTTAATGCTTCTAAGGAGTATCTTAAGCAGAACTTTAAGCAATAGTTTGATTCAATTAGGCAGTAAGAGGTGAGCTTATCTAGTTAATCTTCAGGGAAAAATCTTCGCTATCTGCTTAACTATTTTTAAGTATAAGCATATCTTTCGAAACCACATTATTCAATTTCGATTTCGACACTCTAATATTTTACATCCTTTCATTCCTATCCAAATATTTCCTCCACATTTTTAACTTAAAATTATAAATTCCTCATAACTTAAATTAAATACATTACAATCTTTTAAATTTATTTATATCTTTATACCTCTGAACTTCTTTTTAAACTATTTCCGCTTTTAAATACGATCTTCGGGATTTAAATTATGTACCCAAATGTATAAATTTTAATCAAATCGATATATTTCTATGAAGGATGAAGGAGAAAATTAAGAATCATAATTGTATAATTACTAATATGCTTCAAGGTTATAATTCAGTTCTATAGATTTATACTAAAGAGGCTTTTAATATCTTCATTTAAATTGAAGTTATCCAGGTTACAACTAAAGCCATAAGTTTATAAATCAAACTAGCAATTCTATATAATAAGTGGGATAAGTATGTTTTATAGATCCGCTTATGAAATTGAGATTTATTCCAATGCTTTAGATTCTGTGTATGTTTTGGTTTTGTATTTGTCTAAAAACAGTAATCAGTTAATAAACTAATATCGATAGAATTAATAAATATAGAGAGATAGCAGAGAGTATAAATACACACCTTGCAATTAATATATTAGGGTAGAATTTTCTTGATTACACTGTGATAAATAGCATGATAGTAATTAAAAATAGGTCATATGTCTTTTCAATAAAGGTTACTCTTTATTATGATAAATGGATATGATTTAAGTCTATAATATATAATTACAAGTAAAGCCGACTAAATGAAGAGTAAGTATTATTTAAAATAATCATTTTCAAACTAATGTTTACATTTTTCAAATATTACACTAAAGTAAACTAATATCTCTCCTATTTATTAGTTTCTTTTCTTATTTTCAGATTTTAATTTATTCGCTCGGTATTTGATTCCTTTTTAAGGCTTTAAAATAAATAGATTCTTTTCAATCAAGTATTTATAAATAAAGTTCTAGAAATAGTTAAATTAAAAGCATCATTTGCTTGATATATCAAAACTTTAAGAGCTTTAGTAATTAGAATTTACTTATATGAATACTCTTAAATTTGATTTTTCTTCAGTTATTATTTTAAAATACAGAATTCTCAGTTTAATAAATTCTTACTTTGCAATAAAAATATTCTTCCAAAATGATTACACTTATGTTTTCAATTGAAACCTGGTAATATAATTCTCTCTTATTTAGGCTTTTATTTTCTGTGTATACTTTAAGAAATTTATAATCTAAGGATATATAAATACACCATTATAGTATGCAATAGTTATAAAATTTAACTATAATAGAATAATATTTTAAAGTCATCGCTATCTTCTATTTTTTAAGTCTCAATTCGAACTGAATAAGTAGCTTTATTTAAACTTTTAGTTTGGATTTTTGCGATTTATATAAAAAGGAAAAAATATAAAGTTTAGGTTTATCTTATTTAAAAATTCTGATTTTTCTAATGTTCGAGTTTATTCTACACCTTTATATAATAAAGCGATGCCTATATTTATACCATGCTACATATACTAGAAATAACGTATTATATAAAAATTTTAAAGAACTTATAGATAAATAATTTTCCTTATCTACTTAAACCAGATTAAGAGCAATATATCTTTTATTCTATTTCTCTTAATCAAGAGAGTTCTACTCTTTTAACTATTTATTAAGCTGTGCTAGTTAATAAATTGTATTTAAAGAAAATAAAAAACTTAACTCAAACTCCTTTCTTTTAATGCTTTGTTTCATATTAACTCCTTTTAAGCATATTCTGTTTACTTTATATTTGAGATATAATTTAAAAGAAATGCATATCTTCATCTTTATCTATCTTTTAAAAATAAACTTTCATCTCTATTTTATTTATTATGCATCGAACGTAACTGTAAATTTAAAATGTCTAGCTTAAATAACCAAGTATAATCAAATAACTTTATTTAACTTAAGACCTTCAATCTTATTTAGCTTAAGCCTTTATATGATTTTTGTAGATGCTTAATCATTTATATATTTGACAACAGAACTAGAAATAAACTTAAATGCTTGTATCTATTTCCTTTAGCTTTGTTCTATTCTTTTTTCAAAGCATTAGTTTTTCTATAAATGCTTGTGTTAACCTTAATTAGTTCTTTTTATATTTAAAAATATATAAAATGATAATGAAGTCTCTCAGCTTTCGAAAATATTTGTAATTGATTTTAGTTAAATTTTACTAAAAAGGCTAAAATTCTTAAATCGTTTAACCCTTTTTATAAGAAAGGTAGCAAAATAGATAATTAAGCTTTCAAGGAATTATATAATTCGCCTCATTTGTATAATAAATGAAGCTTAGTTCTATTATGGTTGATGTGTAGCTTTTAATTTAAATAATCGTTATTATTGATATGCTTTAAAAAGCTTTAGCTGGTATTAAAATTTAAATTAGGTAACTATTTTACATATGTTCTATAATAAAAAAGAGTTTAGCGTAATGATAGGCAATTGCTTTATTATAACCTATTCATTTTAATTAAAATAAAAGCTATATAAAGGCTTGAATCTTGATTAGGCTACTTTTCTTTGATTTCTTTTTATTCTTCCATTCATTTTTGCATGCACTTTTAGTGCTTTTTCTTATTGATTTTATTCATAAAATGATTATGACATTTTTCAAGTTTCTTTGCTAGTTATTTATTAACTAAAAATTAAATGAGGAACTGGGAGAATAAGCAATGATGATTGAATTTTAAGGTTTGAAATTGTAATATTTAAGTTGCTTTCTTTTAATAAAAAATAAGGTCTTATGGTGTAATGGTTAGCACGTTGGACTTTGAATCCAACGATCCGAGCTCGATTCTCGGTAAGACCATTATAATTAAACTTAATAGTATTAATTAGAAAAATAAAGCTGTTTAAAATCAAATGATGCTATCAATCATGAAAATGGCATACAAATAACAGAAATTCTCTTCTCTTTGTACTAAAAGATCTAAGCGTGAAATAGGGTTAAATGTAAAAATTGCTATATCCAAGTTTAAATTTTCTTTATAATAACTTCTCTATTTTTTTCCTTGCTTCACAAGCTTTTTGATTTATTATTGATCATAACTATTTTTTATCATATTGCAAATTTATATCAATGAAAGGTATAGTTATTTTATAAAGGTCGATAAACTTAGACTAATTAAATAAAATCTAATTTTCTGAGGAATTAAAATAAAGATTATGAGTTTATTATGCTTTATAACTCCACAATTTTAATAAGTAAAGAAATCACTAAAAAGCAAATTATAAAACTTCTATTTCTTCATTCCGATTCAATCTTTCAACCTCAAAATTATTTTAAATCTATTAGATATTTTTAATATTTTGGAGTTTTCACTTGATAATATAGATGCTTATTCAATTAAAATCTTTAGAAAGTAAATAAGAAAGGAAATATTAAGATATTACAAAAATAAGGATTTAAGTCTTTTTTTTAAAGCAACTGTATAATTAAAGGCTCTGATATGTTTAAGTTAAATTAACTATGTTGATTTAAAATTTGGACTTTAACTATTTTTGAATCCAAAGCGTTTACACTGGAATTAAAACTTAGAAAGCAAAAAAATTTATTCAACAGACTTAGCTTTTTGCTTTATAAAGGGATTTTTAATTTTTTTTCCTTCATTTCAATAGAAGTTTGAATAGCTTAAATGATTTAAAATTTATAAGATTCTTACAACAGCTTTGATAAATAGAAAAGCAAGTAAGTGTTTTGCTATGGGTGGTGGAATAAATAGATTTAAAGAAAGATAATAATATTAAAATATTTCCTTCAATCTAATAGCCAGAATGCAATAACTTTGCTAATAACAAACTTGAGCTTTCTCTAGAATTAAAAATTGTATGCTAAAGTTAGTAGCTAAAAAGATAAAAAATATAAAGGAAAAAATTATACTATAAACTTAATATAGCTAAGCATTAATTATAAAGCTACCTTTATTTAGATGCTTAACTTTATCTCAATAACTTTAATTTGCTATATAGAAGTGCTTTTGAAATCCTCTATGAAACTACAAGTAATATTTAAACTTAATTAAATTAAGTGCTCAGTTTATCAATTTCAAATAGAGGACTTACAGCATAAGTTTAGATGGAATAAAAGGGCTAAAGTCAAGATTTAATAAAGTACTTAAAGTCTTAAGTCTTCTTGCAATTCTAAAAAATAAGTAGAGTTATTCTTTTTAAGTTTTATCATCCTAAAGTTTAGAATTTAAATTAAATAAAATGTAAGAAGATCAATGTCCTTCTTGTAAAAGTAACTATGATACTCTTATTAACATTCCTATTAACCTTCTATGCAATCATTCTGCTTGTCGATTGTGCTTGCATTACGAATTCAAAAATAATTAGTACAACAAATGTCCAGTGTGCTAGGAAATATTTGAAGAGAATCCTGGAAATTTACCATAAAATGAAAGAATAATAAACAAGCTTCTAAACGTAAAAAAGTAGCAGGATGAAATAAAATAGAAAAGAGAAGCCTTTAATAGATACTAGGGAAGCTATTTAAGCTTGATAAAGTAAATAAACGAATATAAAACCTCTATTTCTTAATTAGTCTTTAAGCTTCTTAACTAATCTCTATTTGCTTATAGCAACAAGCTAATTACAGAGCTATCTTAAAAAATAGAAGCGATTAAAGAAAAAGCCTTTTTGTTTGAATATTTAGTTAACGATAAATATTTGAAGAGCTTTAAATTAGAAAATGTAGAAAAATATTTTAGCTTGAAAATTTTAGAAATGACTTAGACTAATGGAGAAAAAGAAATTTCAAGATTAAAAGAAATTTAGAAAAATATACAGGATTTAAAAAGCATTTTTAAATACCATAATGGAAATTCTTAAAATGATTGCCTTTAAGTTTTTCTACCTATTTTAATTTCAAAGAGCTAAGTTTAAGAAGTTTAATAAAAGCAACATTAAATTAGTTATTTTAACTAGTTGACTATTAGAGAATTTTGCAATTCCTAAGATATAAATTAGTTTAAATTTTTAAATATGCAAAATCTTTAAAATATAATGAGATGCTTAACACAAGAATGTGAAGGCTATATATTTTTAAACGAAGGAACAAGAAATTTTAATTGTTATTAATGTAAAAAAGTGTTTTGCATTTAATGTAAAATCGATCATTAAGGATATACTTGTGAACAAAGCAGAAAAAGAATAGAAGATGAAAAATAAAAGTTAAAGTAATTTTTTAATATTATAGATTTGAATAATGATAGAAAGAAAATAAATGTTAAAAATGTCCAGTTTGTAAAACTATAATATTAAAACGATAAGGTGAAAATGTTATAAGATGTCAAGTATAATGCAAAGGAAAAGTATGATTTTGCTATGTTTGTGGAAAAATTTTAGATAATAATTTTTAAATCAAGTTCCGTCATTTTAAGAAAAAAGGCTGCTATTCGAATACTTGTAATACTCTCGATGGAATATCCGATGAAGATAAAAATATACCTGATTATTGTTATTATTAATTTATTAATTTTAATAGAAATATAGTAAACATTATAACTTTTTAAATAAAACAATTACTAAGATTCAATTTTCTTTAAGATAGAAAATATTAAAAAGAGAAATAGAAAAAAAAATTATAAAGCGAAATTTATCTTTTGCATCATATAATTTCTTTTATAAATGGCACAAGAAATAAATTTTCAGAAATGGAAAAAAATCCAAAAATAAAACACTGGTCATATATTCTATAACTCGCTAAAGCAATTCTTTTGAAAAGCATAAAACAAAAAATATGTAAAGCAGAAAAAAGAAGAACTTATACTTATAGAGCTGCCTATTAATCTATGCAAAACTTAATGGAAGAGACTAAAGTACTAAAACAATAGAACGAATTACTTTTGGAGTACAGTTAACATAACTAAAAATAATAATAGATCAGTAAAGATATATGAAGTTTTCTTTAAAATCTAAAATGACTGTTCTTATTAACTTTAGCAAATTAAATTGAGCAATTATCATAATTGTGTAAGGATGTTGAATATTATTTAAACTGAGCCTAGCATAATACTATAAGAAAATAAAGCCCCAAGCAAATTGAAGTATTTTAAATAGAGTTTTAGAAAGTAAATGAAAAATAAATATAGCCGATCAAAATAAATAAATAGGATTAGAGAGATCATAGCATCTCAATAGCGCACAACTCTTTAAAAAAGATTTTTAAAGTAAAAAAATTATATTCTGAAGAATCCACAGTGCTAGAATTGTTTGAGAGTATCGTCTTTTATAGGGCGTGATCGGAATGCTCCCTAAGAGACTTTAGTATCTGGCATTTTTTCATCAATAACATTACTTGATACCCTTTAGTCTTTGTCTTCTTTCTTGGCTTCTACCAAGATTTTTGTCCAATTTTTCGCCCATGGATACTTCTTGGTACCAGATCTTAAGTCAACGTGAGTTGAAGGATTGCTCTTCTTTATTTATCTTTATTATATTAACGAAAACTTGAACAAATAATAGCAATAATTAACAATCAAAATTTTTAAATTCTATTTAAATTATAAATAATAAAATATGATTAAAAAAAATTAAAAAATGGAAGGATTCAAAAGAGGTTTCTACACCACCTCCAAAAAATTGGAGTGGAAACTTGAATCCAATCTTGGATAATCTTCTTTCCCTAAACTCTAACCTTTTTCTTAATCTTATTAACTTGGAGAGGAGCAAAAACAAGCTCAGAAGACAGCACATGCAACAACTCCAACTTTATAAGAGAAACCAAGGAAGCAGATGAATTTTGCTTTTCACTAGGAAGTATCGAAGTTTAATCCTTCTAGCCGGATGAATATGGAATAGCTCATCAAAGTGGTACTGAACCTCCAGGAAGAGGTTAGGAAGCTGAAAAAGGATAACGACAAACTAATGGAGAATCTGAGCAACCAAGAGGAAATCGAATCAAGACTCATGTCCCAGGAAAAAAATTGAAATACTTTCTAAAGTATTTCATAAGATCAAATCAACCAATCTTAAAGCTAGCAATAGAAACAGACAGAAATAGGAAAAAGAATAGAGTAAATAGAAGAAAGTTAACAAAAATTACAACTTAGAATGGAGATAAGAGAGCATAAAAGGGACCCAATGTTGATTGAAGAAGAAATTATCAGAAAGCCTTAAAGAAAATATAGCTAAATAAAGATTAGAAAAATTAGTTTTTTGTTGTGGAAGCTTGTGACATTTATATTGGAAATGTAAGAAATTCTAGCATAAAACAATGAACTATTTGATCCAAGAAAAAGAAGAAAGAATCAAGAAGAAGCAAGATTAAACCGAATGTATTGCAGTCCAAGTGGAGAAATATATAAAATCAAGAAAGATGCGATAAGACAAGAACAGGAAAGGATAAGATAGGAAGGTAAACCTGGAAAATTTCGAGTTCCCAATCTCGCTAAAATTGGCGCTGCCAAACATTTTATTTAACAACAGGGAGCATGAAATACAGTCATCCGGAAGGGGTTGAAATACCTCAAAATGGAAAACTTAAGTTATATATTATTATAAAATATGATTATAGAGCACGTAGTACCTCATTGACGTGCAGCTCTTTCTATATTATTATTAAGAAAAAATATTCTTATTCTAGTAGTTCCATGAGTCATGTCAGCTTCTCCAAATAGAGAATCTACTTATTAAAGATTATTCTCGAATCTTGAATCAAATTCTCCAGTCTTCTTGAATAAGATCCAAATAAGAATTAGTAATTAATTCATTAGTAGGCCCGTCAGTCAAACTTACATACTGCTAGCGAGAACCCTCACACAAGTTACTGTTGTCTCTTCGAGCTTATCCACCCTTCCCTGTGGTGATATTTAGTATGAGGTTATTCACAATGCAGTATACACTACACCAGATTGTCTACTAGTTTCTCTGATCACAGCCAACATCCATTTTATTATAGAAATATTAATGGTATTATAGTATTTAATAAAATTTAAATTATGCAAAATAAAAAATTAACTCTTGAAATAAAAAAAATAAAAACATAAGATATTTAGAATTAATTTTAAGTTAGATGCTTAACTTTTTATTATATCTATTTCTTTCTAAATTTACTAACAAAATAATAAAATATTAAAGAATTTTAAATATATATAATTATTATTGGAGATGATTCATCTCAATAATTTCTTAAATACATTAGTGAATAATAAAGTCTACTATATCATTTATTTTATTTAATAATCCTATTAAAAGAAAATCAAATTTTTTGCATTCCAAAAACAAATTTGATATAACAAGTTGGAGCCTTTTTATAATTGAAATTAAATCCATAAAGCATCTATTAAATTTTACCTCTTCTAAATAGTTAAAAACTAGTAAATAACCAATCTATTAAAATTTTAATAATTCCACAAGATATAAAAGTTTATAGTTAATTAAACTAAAAATTACTAAGTTAGCCTACAAAGCTGTTGTTGAATCAGCTCTATAGAAATTTATAATCTAGTTGATTTTTTATTTCATACTTGTAAAAGTTGATTCTATCTTTCTAATCCAGAAGACTTTATAAATACAAGCAATATGTAAAAAAAGCAGCTAATAAAAAATCTTAACAATGAAACGTCTATAATAAAAGTCAGATTTATTAGTAAACTACTAAATTAAATTGAATCAAATGAGGTTAAATTAGAACAATAAAATAGTAGCAAGTGAACAAAACAAAAATGTAATTATACTTGATACTTTTGTAAATAGGTACAAGTATTTAAAATTTAAAGTTAAAGCTTGGAATTTCATTAATTTTATTATACTTGAAGATTTAAATTAAGCATTGCTTTTTAAAGTTATTTAACATTTCCAAGTTTAAATAATTTAAAAGCTTCAAACAATAATAGAGAAAAAGTATGAAAGAGAAAATATTAGGAGCTAAAGTTTTAAGATATAGAAGTATTAATTAAAAAGAGTATATCAAATAATTACGAATAATGCTTTAGTTATTTTTTATTGATTTATTTAGCTAGCCAAAAAACTTTATTTTATTAGCTATTAATTTGAAGAAATTTAGTAAGAATCTTTTTTTAAATTAAGAAGAAATTTATTTGAAGATTTATATAATCTCCTAAATTAAAGAATTTCAGTTTATAAGGAAATATGGCTTTCAAGTCACTATCCATCTTGCAATTTTTTTAATTCTAGTTGCTGATTTTGCAATTAACTTTGCAAGGTAGCATTCTTTTACACCTCCTATTAAACAGACTATTATAAACTATTTTATGCCTCTATCAGTTAAGTTTTTTCGTTATCTTTTTCAAGCTTTATTGTTTATACTTATTCACATGCTTTTTCCAAGTTCTCTATATTTTTAATTTAATAAGTATTAATAAGTCAATTTAACTTCTAAATGGCGGCTTAATTTTGTTCTTTCTTTCCTTCTAACTATTTTTACTAAGTTTGCAGTTATTGAGTTAATAAAAATAGTTCTTAGTCCTAATTTTAAATTTAATTTTGCAATTCTAGTTGCTTTTAAACTATCATATCTTATTACTATTTCTGCTAATTTTCATTCAAAGGAATTTAATTTTGCTGTACCTGCTGAAATTATTCAATCTGCTAGTTAGGCTGATTAGATCCTGGAGCTTAAAAATTGAAATTTTGTCCCATATTTTAATTTGAGTTATCAGAATGAGATAAAACTTGACCCTAGTTTACTTCATATTCTGACATCACGTACTAAGTTTCTGACATTAGTGCTTCAGAAAGAAGCATTTATAACTGGTCAACTTCGTCAATGGTAAGAATCTTTTAGACATTACATTTTTCACAAGTGAAGAAACTTTAAAATTATTGGTTACTTGACTGCTTAATTTTTTGGTTTTTTCACATTACTCGATAATGATTTTTGCAGAATTGGTGATTACAATTCAAAGGAAATTAATAAATTTGTTCAAAACAGCCATCATACTAGCATTCCATTTTAAAACTTATACTTTATAGTTTCTATTTAATTTAAGTTTATCAATTATTTTATTTCAGATATGTTTAAATAAGTCGTCTTTTATTATTTTTCTATGCTCATATTTTATTTTTACATCTAACTATCAAATTTACTTATAATTTAAATCTTAGAATATTTTTTCTAATCTATGTGAAATTATTTCTCTATCTTTTCTCTCTTTTTATTTGAATCTTTTATTGAAAAAGAATAAGTTTCTAACTTAACCAAAATTAACTTTTTTAGATTTTTTTATTCTTTTTTCATTTATTTTCATATTTCTGATCTTTTAATTTCTTTTTTCTTAAATTAAGAACTGAATATTTTCTCTTTTTTTAATTAATTAATTAAATATATCTAAATCATGTTTAAAAATGGTTAAATTAAATTTTTACAGTACCTTTTTAATTTGGATTATTATTTAAATTTATTTAATTATTTTAAAATATAATAAACTAGAAATAGTTAAATAGAAACTAATTTAGACTTTTTTAAAACTTTAGTAAATGAAAAGCACTTTCAATTTCTTTTTATTGTATAGTTCCATTAAATAGTTTAGACTTATTCTTTTTATTATTTTTCTAGCTAAATTAAAACAGAGACGCTTAGTTTATTCTAAGTCTTTTGCTTATTTATTAATATAGCTTTATTATATCTAAGCATATTATTTAGATGCTTTATTAAATCATGGAAATTAATTCTAATTTAGACTTTTATTTTTGATAAATTTTATCTCTATTCTGCCTTTGAATTTTAAGCTGTTTATGAAACGTTAAATTAAGAATTTAATCTAGTCTAATATCATAGAAGCATTTATCTGATTACTATAAATTTCTTTATTTTAAGTTAATAAAATCGCTTCAAAAGCATTTCTTTTTACGTACTTTACTTTTATTATATTTTGAAGCAAATCTAAGCTTAATTTTTATTATTTCAGATATTTATTTAAGTTTAGCATTTTGCTTATCTAATCTCAGAAGTAAAAGATTTATTTAATCTTTAACAAAGAATAATTAAACAAATCTAAATTTTCTTTTAGCTTTAGACATTTTAAGTTTTCCTTTGATCTTATATAATGTATGTTTAAACCTCTACATTTCTTAAGCTTTTGCTTAAATATTAGCTAGATTTTTCTAATTATTATTCTAAAGAGTTGCGAAGCTGAACATGTTTTATTTTATTTTCAAAAGTGTTCAGATAGTCGAAGATGTAAAAGTTTGAAGTTTGTTTTTCCTGCATTATATGTCTTTGATCAGTTTTCAATAATACTTAGTAATTTTAATTTTATCTATTTGAATGCTTAAAACAGACTTTTTCAAAACTGGCTTGAAAATATCTTTGAAAATTGTCTTTAAGATTTAAATAAAATTTTCTTTTGTTTGGAGCAAAAATTGTTTTAACTTCCTTACTCTAGTTTAATTCATTAACACTTATAAGGATGCTAGGAGGATCTTGTTTGCTTTGAATCAAATAAATTTTGTAGTCAATACAATGCAAGGAATTTAGAGAATTGTCTAGCATTGGCATATGAAACTGTATTAATAAGTTTATTAGTCTATGTAATAAAAAAATAAACTAAAAGGTAAGCTTATCAAGCATAATGTCCATTAGCTTAATAAGATTCTTATAATGATGTTCTTTTTTCTGATTCTTGCTGCTTTTAATTTAAATTCTAAAAATACCAAAGATTTTCCACTTCAAATTATATGTCAAAAACTTTTTGCAAGAAAGAGTTATAATCTAAGATACTTAAAGCTCTTTAGTAACCTATTCGTATATATTACCACCCAGAATCATCTTTCAAACTTAGTTTTCTTAGTATCTTTTTAAAATTTTTAGCATAGACAGCTAATTTCTTTCTTAAGTATTTAGTATTTTTAAACTGCAAGAAAGATTTGGTTGAGTGCTGTTTTATTTGCTAGGCTTCTATTTTTTAAATTAGATATTTATTTGAATTTTGAAACGAAAAAAGGAGAGTATTAAGATCAAAAGTTAAAGCTATAAAAGTCATAAAATCAAAAATGCTCTATCTAATATTTTACTTTATCCTTAATTCCTAAAAATCATAAAAATGAATAGCAAGAAGCATATATAAGTATAAAATTGAGCATAAAGGAAATAGGTAAAAATGCTAAAACTTATTAACTAAAAGTGGTAGGATTCCATTTAGAAATAAAGCTGCTTAATTTACGTTTTAAAAAAAGAATAGCAGCAGTTTATAAAAGGATTGAAGAGTTTAGGTTATAATGAATTTAGAATAGAACAATTTTAATTTTATTTAGTGAAACTAATTTTTATAAATCTAAGCTTTTGCACAAAAATAAAAGGCTTTTTATGCTGTTTTTAAATATAAAACTCTGGTAAAAAAGAAAGAAGGAGTATCTTAGATAGGTGGATAAGGGTAACATTGTGATAAGCTTACTTAGTTGGACTGCGGATTTTTTTTTCAATTATTTTACTAAAACAATCATTTAGGATAGCAATTATAGCCGCTTTCCTTTTTAATGCTAAAATGCTCTAAAAAGTTTAGTAATAACTTAAGCATTACAATATATCAAAGCTGAAAGAAGGCTAAAGAAAAATAATAAATTCCTTATCTAACTAAAAGACTTTTTATTAAAGCAAATATATAAAAGACTGATAAATCGATATCCAAAATAAATCTAAGTTATATTAGTTATTTCAAAACCTATAAATCAAATAAGCATAAGTATCAATATCTAGCTTAACTCACATTTAAAAATATAAGTCAGAACTCTTAAGCCATATATTGATATCTTTTATATGCATAGTAGGAGACATAACTTAAAAAGTAAAGAGCAATAAATAAAAAAAATTAATACTTGATAATTAAATTCAGCCTTATTATGATGCTTAATTTATAACTGGAATCATTTATAATTCATGGATGATCGATAATGTTTAGATATAAGAAATATGATTAAGAAAAATTTAAAGCTGGTAGATAAAAGGAAATTGTACTTAACTCTTTTATTTTCAGAAAGTATTTTATCTTAAAACTAATATTTATAAGTAAATTTGTCTAATGAGAGTTCATAATGATAAGTTACTTTCTCACAATTTTCGAGTTTTTACGTGGAACTAATTTTATAAAAATAGATCTCTATTTTACTAAAAGAAACATAAAACAATCACCAAGATTTATATAAAGAAGAGCATTCTATTTTTATAAATCTTTATTGTTAAGATTTATAAACTTTAACAAACAAAGAAATCATAATCATAATAATTTAAAGCTTTAAATTTTAATAGCATGAACTCTAATTTTAAAGATTTAACTTTGAATCTCATTATGAGTATTTTTCGCTTAAATCCGTTTGATCCTTTCAAGCAAATCTAAAACTAAAAGCATCACCTTTATTTAATTTTTTCAACCTTCTCAAAATAAAATTTATTTATCAATCAACTTTTTAATATTTTAGGGTTAAAAGATTATAAAATTTAAGTACCTTTTACTCATTTTAAATTTAGAAATAAAGCCTTTATTACTAAAGTTGCTGTTTATTAAAATCTGTAGACATTTCTATGGGTTAAGTTGACTTAAAACTTTATAATCTGCTTCACTAGTTAATTTTAAAATTAAAGACTTGCTATTAATTTATTTCATTTATCAGAATCATAATCAAACTAAAGATAATTAATGCTTATACAAAGAAACTTATTGCATAATCACTTAGCTATTTCTAGAAATGTATTGAAAGACTAATTAAAAGCAAGAGTTAATTAAGCAAAATTGAATATGATTGATAAAAGTTAGATTGAGTAGATTTATTTATCATTCGCTTTTTTAAAAACTTAGTAGTACTCAGGATTTCAGTGTTTCAGAAGAATTTTTTGTAATTGGTCAAGTTCACTAACAGTAAGACTCTTTTAGATATTACATTTTTCACGAATAAAGAAACCTCGAAATTATTGGTTACTTGATTGCTTAATCTTTAAGTTTGCTCAAATTACTCATATTGCTTTATGCCAAAATTGGTACTCACAATTCAAAGGAAATAAATGCCTTTGTTTAAATACAGCCATTGTACATGCATTACATTATTAATTTTATACTTTTTAATTGTAATTAATTTTAAAGACATTTATTTCAGATATATTTAAGTGAATTGTCTATTAGTTTTTCTAAGTTTAAATTTTATTAATTACATCTAAATCAAAATCTATATAAAAATTATTATATTTTAGAGAAATTTCCTTAGTAAAAGGGCTTTTTTAATTAAAATCTCAAAAAAAATCTAAAATACACTGCTTTGATTATTTCACTTCATTTTTTTAGTTCAAATTTTGTGTTCGAACATTGCAATTTTTTTTTCTTTATTCTTGAATTAATAGTTTTTATCTCTTTTTAGATCATCCAATAAATCCAACTAAATTACGTTTTCAGATAATTTAATTAATATTTTACATTTTTATCTAATTTAATCTAATCTTTAAACCTATTTATTATCTTAGCAATATAATAAACCAGAAATCATTGAATAATAACTATTTAGACTATTCAAACTCTTTCATAATGAAAAATATTTATCCCTACCACTAATTATCTTAAGAGTAAGATAAAGCATGTTTATTAGTTAAATCTCTTATTATTTCATAGCTTTATTATGTACTTTAGATTGATGCTTGGTATTATATTTTCAAATTAATTAAAATATATTTGCTATGTTTATTTTAAATATCATATTTCATTATGAATATAGCTTTATTATATCTAAGCATAATATTTAGATGCTTTAATAAATCCTGAAGATTCATTTTATTTATACTTTTAACTTTTTTTTTAATTTGAGATATACTTTAAAAAGGTCTGTGCTTTTGATTTATTTTAAGTTCAGAAGTCAATCTAATTAAAAAAATAGAATCATTTATTTGTCTACCACTTTTTCTTTATTTTATGGTATAATATAAACAAAAAGCGTTTGTATTTATCTATTCTGCTTTATTATATTTTTAAATAAATCTAGATTTTGCTATTATTGCTTTCATTTTAGATATTTAATTAAGTTGAAACTTTTATTTATTTACCCTCAGAAATAGCAAGATTTTCTATATTTAGATAGGATTATAAGCTTAAATCAAAAAAAGTTTAGTTTAAGATTTTATCATTGCTATTATTTAAACTCTGTTAGATATATGAAATTTGAATATTTTCCTTTCGTTTTGTATAATGCTTGCTAAAATATCTACATTTCATCAGTTTCTATTTAAATATCTTAAATATTTAAACAATTTTCTATATTTTATTCACTTTCTTTAAGTTTAAATTAGCCAAGTTTTCTAGTTATTATTCTGAAAATACTTTACCTTATTCTGAGAGATTTTCGAATTTTCGAATGTTTAAAGATTTGAAAATTTTTTTTCTAATTTTTATTTATTGGCTCAGTTTAAGATATTATTGAGCAATTTTATTTTTATTAATTCAATGCTTTAAGAAGAGTTTTCATATAAAACTGATTTAGCAATATTCTAGATATTTGTCTTTCAAGATTTAACCAAAAAATTCTTTTATCTTAAAGCATTTATTCTTATCAAACTTACTCACATTCCTTTTACTAAGGATTTATTTTTTTCGCTCATATAGTTTCAAATTGTAACTCTCAGCTTTTACTAGGTTTGTAGTTTTAGCATGCATTCAGCTTAATAAATACATTCCTTTGTGTAAGGATAATAACTAATAGAGTATTTTCTACTTTGTTTGGATCAATATAATTCCCTGTGTTCTCAGATTCTTTTGATATACTTACTTATGCATTCAGTTTAAGAAATAGCTGTATATGAAAACTGCTATATCTGATTGCTAGCTTGACTTGCTTATTTCATACTTGCTATTTTTAGAGCATTTTAAGTTTTAGTTTTTCACTTAAGATACAAAGAATGCTTAAAGCTTCTAAGTTGCATATATGCTTAAGGATAAAACTTCACATGTATATTAAAGTAAAAGCAGTCTAAAGCTTAATGATATAATTGCCTATCTACTTAAAAATTCATAATGAACTAAGAGTTAATTAAATAGAACGAAAGCTAGAAAGGATCAACTTTAGAAATACTGAAATCCAAAAAGCAACTAAATAAAGAGGCTTACTTATTTAATAAGCCATTCAATTATAATCACCAAGTACATTCTTTTTAATTAAAGTTATAAATAATAAATTGCCTTTGGCTTCCAAATGCTTAAATATAAGAAGCTACCTTTTAAGTATATTAGGTGTTAAATTTTTAACAAATATAGTAATTTTATCTATAAAGCTTTAAAGCTAAAGAAGTCTCCTGTTCTAATTGTAGTCAATAATATTAATAATCGATTACTTTAAAAAAGCCCTAGAAATAATTTCCCTTATATTTAAGATAGAGTATAGGACAGTTAATTAAATAATCAAGTTATATAGCAAGTATTGCTAAAGTTATCTAATACCTTCTATTTCTTATATACTACTATCTTCGTTTACTAACAATTATTTACCAAATTAGCAAATAAGAATGAAATAGTTAGAATCAATTGATAAATTTAGGATTGTGTTTAGTTAATAAGTTTTAAGAAAATGAAAATCTCTTACTTTTTCTTAATTTTGAGGATTTTTGGAGTTCTATCAGATTATGGTTTTTTTGATATTTTATAGCCCAACTAGCCCACTTGGTCAAGCCCTTCAATTCCTTCTTCATATAAACTTTTTTCGGATTATAATAGCGATTATGATTCAAGCGTTTCAACTAATTTCAGCTTAACTTTATGATTAAAATTCGACGCCTATCCTTAAGATAATGCTTGAGGTGTTGTATTATAACTTAAAAACTAAAACAAAGAGTATTTTCAGCTTAACTTCCAGCAAAATCTTTAGAGCTAGAAAACTTTATTTTAGATATCAATGGGGAAAGCTCTCTAGTCCCCTGAAGATCACTAGTTATCTGTCAACTATTTTTATGACTTATGAGTATTTCTAGTGATAGCAATAAAAGCCTAAGATCAAGTTGTAATAGCTTTAACTTCTGCTTAATTGAACTTTTAATTTATAATTTAGAAGTTTCCTCTTTAAAGCTGAATCTATTTTAACTAATACTCATAAATTTACAGAGGAGCTGAGTAAAGTCCTTGAAATTTTAGAGGGTGAAGCTACTCTATTAGATATTACGAAAGCTATGAATTAGTAGATGAGGATATGATGAGTATAGTTCAATAGGATTTTTAAGGATGCTAAGAGAATACTGATTGCTTTGAATGCAACGAATTATGTGGCAAATGCTATGGAAAGAATTTTAATAATTGCTTAGTATGCAAGCAAGGGTGACTGTATCAATAAGATTATTGCTTATGTAATAAAAAAATAACGAAAGATTTAGATTGTGATACATAATGTCCAATCACTGAATAGGATTCTAATAATGATGGATGGTGTAACTATTGTAATGTAACTATCCCAGGATGCATCGAGTGCTCTTAAAATGGAAAGGATTGTATTACATGCGAATAATATTGATTTAAAAACAGCTAAAATTAATGTATTCCATGCTCCTAATATGATGATTTTTGCGAAGTCTGTGACGAAAAAGAGTGTCTCAAATGTGCTTAAGGTAAAATATGGAGTTAATAAAAGTGCTAAGATCATTGTGCTGAATTTGAATTTTTTTAAGAAGGAATTTGCTAACCATGTCATGATCAATTTGATTCCTGCTAAACTTGTAACAACGTTACTTGCATAAGTTGCTAAGAAGGGTATTACAAAAAATAAAATATATGCGTCGCTTGTTCTGATATTATCAAAAATTGTGGAAATTGCTCGCATGACGGTTTGACTTGCACTAAATGCACTGAATCTTCACTGCTAAAATTAACTGATAATTCTTGCTAGTCAGATTGTGCTAATTTTTAGTAAGATTTTGATTCTGATGGAATTTGCAATCCATGCTAGGATGCTTAATAAAGTTGCAAAAATTTTAACGAAACATGCCACTGCTCTCAATGTAAGTCCCTAGATTATTTTTTATCCTCTGACTTTAAGTAATGTTTACCTTGCAACTAGCTTATTGAAAACTGCTAAACTTGCAATTCATCTATAGAAATCTGCCTTGATTGCTAAAACCCTTGGTTTCTATACAACAACGAATGTGTTTAGATTTGTCCAGAAAAAACCTTTTTTGGGATGAATGGCTAATGCTAACAATGCAGTTAAATCACTGAAGGTTGTGAGTTTTGTGAGAGTGAAGGATGCTTATAATGTTTTGAACCTTTGCTGCTCTTTAATAGAAGTTCTTGTATTTAGAACTGCAAAGACAATGAGAAATGCCTAAGTTGCTTAGAATTATTTTAGAAAAATGACTAAATATGCATAGAATAATGCCCCTTGCTATTTTAAAATATAACTAGTAGCAATCAATGCACTTCATGTTTATACTTAGTTGACTTCTGTTAGGATTGCATGAACAAAAATCAAAGCGATTGCTAGATATGCTCTCTAAATTATGAAATCTTATAAAAATGTAGAAATGATATAGTATTCTAAGAGGAAAATAATGAATAAAATTAAGAAAATGATCAGAATTATGGCGATTTAGATTTCGATTAGACTAAAAAAGAGGAAAAAGTGACTAAAATTACCGCTGAATTTTAGAGATATTCCCAGATTTTAATTTTTGCTGTGATGAGCATTTTACAAATTGGAGGGTTTATTTATCCAAACGAAAGTTAGGTTTTTTGAACCGTTATTTTCACAGCTTAAATGATATTTTTTAATAGTTTAGTAAACATTTCCAAACCTAACAATCTTAACAAATACTATTTATATAACTTCTAGTTCAACTTACTTTTTGGGCTGCATTTAGATTTTTTCAATTTTGATTGAGATTTTATGTAAATGGACAAATTAGTATGACAATTCTTAGACTACAAAAGTTACGCATTTATTGCTAATTCATTAAGCTCTCTAATTATACTAGTTTCCGTTTCCTTACTCTATTTATTTATTTTCCTTATTACCAAATAATACAAAATACCAGTGCTTTTTTAAAGGCAATAGTATTTAATAGATACTGTAATATACTTTTATTTGAATACTTGCTTTAGCATTAATATAACCATATTTTTACAAATGAAAGATCTAGAATTTAAGCATCCTTTAGGAATACTAAGTTGTATTTTCGCCTTTGCTTTTTTGGTAAGTATTTAACTGTAGATAATTTAAGTAGTTGCTATTATATTAAGCTTTATAGTTGTTTTTAAGTCTCATTTACCATAAAACAATGATCAGACCGAGAAGGAGGAATAGTAAGTGAATAGAAAGAAGCAAAGCAAGTTATAACTTTTGTTTGAAGGATTTAAGCCTCAATAAAGAGCTTTTTATTATCCCTTTTTTCTATTAAGAAGGTTTGCTTTGTCTTTCATAGTAATAATTATGGTTAATGCACCTTTGGTTTAGATTATTTCAATGCTCTTTTCATGCTTAATTTAGATTCTCTATTTACTCTTTCAAAAGCCTTATCTTAAACTCAGTCTGAACTATTGTGAAATTGCTATAGAGCTAGTTCTAATGGTACTCTATTCAATTAACTTTTACTTAAAAGCATTAAACTTAGATAGGAGATTATCGAGTAAAAATAGTGATAAAGGATCTTAGACAGGAGAAGCTGTAATGTACTTATCAAGTATCTTTATTTTTGCTATTACAGTTGGTATGATTATTTTTCTTCTAGTAGCTGTAGTAAGAAAATGCAACTTAGCAAGAACAAAAAAAACGAGTATATATCCTATTGAGTACTCAGTCAATTAGATAGTTAACTAAACCTAATCCTAAATTATACTAGATTAAGATACTAATGCTTAACAAACGGAAAGAGTTTTTAGAAAATATCAGCCTTAAAACGTTAAGCCCACTTCTGCTTTTAATTTAGAAGAATAAAAAGAGAGCGAAAAAAAAGAGGAGAAACCTATTTAAAAAGAACATAAAGAATTCCAAGAAGTTTAGAGAGATATTATGCTAAAACATGGAGAATCATCTGAAATTGGTAATGCTCTCAGTTATGCATAGCATCTCAAAAAACTTAGAAAATAAGAGAAAATTTATATAACAGGGTTAAATAAAAAAAGACAGGAATTATACGAACTTGAGAGGAAAAACCTTTAAAAGTCGCTTGAAATTTTAAATAATTATAATTTTCTTTAACCATGCTAACATCTTTTAAGCTTAGCAAACTATTCACTAAATTCAAAACAATTGAAAGTTATATAATTATCTTATCTTCCTGCAGGAAAAAAATAAAAGAAAAGTTATATAACTACGATACGCTTATATCTGATTTACTCTTTCTTTACTTTTTTATTTTAATTTACTCAATATTAATTTGCTTAGCTATTATTGTATTATACTTATAGCTAAGTGTAAATAATTGTATTAATTATAAGTTTAAAATTTTGGTATTGCCAATAATTTATTTATTCTTAAATTTTAAAAACTTTTAAATATAACTTTTGAAATACTTTATTTTCATTGCTTCTGAGCAAAAATTTTGATGCCATTTTGATTATTTAAAAGCTGCTATTGTTTAATAAAAGCTTATATGATTAAGACCTATGATTTCTAGTTAATTAATTCCGCGAATTCTAAGTTTTTCTTTTGCTAAATTTTAATTAACATTTTTTAAAAAATTATCTTATAATTAAATCTCCTGCTATATTAGAGACTAGATTCTTTAAATAAGTAGCATCAAATACTTCTAGCAATTATTTGTTTTTACAAATATTATTTTTCCTTCTATATTAATTTGTAGCAAACTAGGCAACAAAATTAACTTTATGATTTAATTTTCTGACCTAAATTTGAAAGTTTGCATTTATAATCTTAAGAAAGTTGTATCTTTAAATCTAAAATTCTTCTTACTTTATCCTTAAAAGCAACCTTAGATATCTAAATATTCTTTCTATATAGTTAACTACATTTTTTTAGAATGAAGAACTACTTAAATAGCAAAACTTGTTTTAAGTTTAATCAATTAGATAGTTTTATATTCATCAGATTCATAATTTCATTCATCTATATACAACTAATATAAAGACCAATATATCAATAGAAGCTAAAACTAATTTAATTCCTACTCATTTGACAAAATAGCTTTCTAAACACCCTTAATTGTATTTTAAAGGTAAGCAAAATGAAGAGTCTTAAATTTAGTTAAGACTTTAGCTACTTTAATAGCTTATTCTTTAACTTAATTAAAGTAAGAATTAAATTTAGCTTTCTCGTTGGTTTGATTAAGTAATAAATAAGAAAAATATTTTATTTCTAGCCCTGCAAATCGCTCTGCTTTCTCTACTTCTAACCTATTTGCTATTAACTTAGTTTGTTTAATTTCGCATTTCCTTTTATTTCCGATATTTAAATTAATGAAATTCCATTCCTAAGATTAGATGCATTTAAATGTATCTTGGTGGTGATGGGATGTCCATTAGTATATAATTTTTATTTTTGGATGTATAAAAAAAGGAAGTTTAGATATAAAATCATTTAGCATAGAGTTAGTTTGCAGAAAGTATTGAAAAACTCGAAACCATTGATTTTCTATAAGATCAACAAACTTACTTATTTTAACAAATTTATTAGAAATTATCGGGTCATGATAAGTACATTTAAAATGGACTAAGAAACAAAAAAAATTGATAAGCGAAAAGAAATTCGAAGAATAAGAAAAAGTTTAAATTTCTCAAACTAGTACTAAAATAATAAAGGACACATAAAAATAATTTATAAGTAATTAAAGGAAATAAAGAAATAATATCAAGTTTAATAGATAAAAGAAGTCTATTTATTTTTGAAAATTGAATCTTTTTTAATATTTATCCACAAACTTTTTTTTAAATTCTAAAGAAAAATAAAAAAAGTAAGTTATCTAAGAATTCTTAAGAGATTAATAAGCCTCTTTAGCATATCCATTTAAATATAAATGTTTCATAAATTAAAATCTAGTTAAATTAGGCAAAATATTAGAAGCCTAACAAAAATCAAGGAAAAAATAGCCTAAAGATTTCTTTAAATAAATTAAAATTGTAGATGTTCTCTTTTCAAATTTGCTTAATTGCTATTATAGGTTATAAAAGAAACTGTCTCATTATTTTCTTTCAGCTTTATAGTTACTTTTTGTTAGTACATAATTAAATTTAAAAATAATGAGAAAAAATTGATAGGATGGAGATAAAAAAGAAATGAGATACTTTTAATTGCTCGATGAAAGGATAATTAAGTTTATTCTTATAGATTCTTGAATTAAGTAATATAAATTTTAGGGAGCTATAGAGAAATAAAGCTAAACTAAAAAAGTTTAAGACTGAATGAAAAAAAGAATCTTTTAGCATTTTTATTTAAATATTTAGCTAAATTTCTTCCTTTAATTAAATTGACTATTTATCTATACGATTTGATTCACTTATTTTACAAGAATTTTTGTTTTTTAAAGAATCGAAAATTAAAACTTAAAAAAAAAGGGAAGAGATAAACTTTTTTAGATTCCGAGTATCTTTTTCAAAGTTCTTTTTGCTATGCTATTATCAATTATAAAGATAGGAAATTTAGTTATAAATATATAATTATAGATATTAAAAAATTGATTTGATGCTCTTATTCTATCGAAACGAAAGCTAGTTTAAATTGTAAACTCTGAGAAAATTGCTTGAGAAGTCTATTTTTTAAATAATTGAAAGACTTGGATAAGTACTTTTTGCTCACTCTTTAGTGAAGCAAATAAATTGTTATCAGTAATCTTACAGTTTCTTTAAGATCGTTAATCCTTTTATATTATCAAGGAGAGTGATATAAGCATCATGCTGAAATAATGCTTATAACTAAGTCTTATTAAAGCCTTACTAGACTCTTTGAAATTAGTATCTTAAAAAGGTAAGATAATTAAACTAAATTGAGATACTAAGCATAGCTTATATAGTTTAAATATCCTTACCAATTTACATCTATTTATCTCATATAGTTAGATATGTAAACTTACAAAAAGGATTATTTGTATTATTTCTAAATTTTAATATACTCATTTAAAGAAAACTTTAGATAAGGCAGTCTTTAAGCTTAAGATAGTAATTAGTTTATTTTATGATATATTTAGTTATAGACACATAATACTTAAATTAACCTAACTTATGGTAAAATTTCCAAAACACTTACTAAAGTTTTAAATAAAATCTTTTGCTTTATAGCATGAAATAAGAGTATATTATTAATTAAGAATGCCAAGAATGAATGAAAACAGAGAGTATTAAATGAATATAAGATTAAGTAATTGAGATTAAATTAATAATAAGAGAGACTATTCTTTAACTTTTTTATTTATTCCGTCACAAAAAAAAATCCTAGCTGCTTCTTTATTGTTTCGTTTTGGATTCTCATTAATTTATTATTTCCTTAAAGATAAAATATATACAATCAACAAACTTTATCTTGGTCTATTTATAAAATTCTATTTTTTAACTAGAATAAAAAAATAAAATCAAGTTGTAATTTCCAAAATCTCAAAGCTATATCGAAATATATGGCATAATAGGTATAATTATATTATAAAATGAACTTAAGTTAGATCATTTTATTATGCATATGAAGATTTATATGATCCTTAATTAAATCTAGAATGTAGCTTAAATATCCATTTTACATAATTTTAAATTATATTCCTTTAACTTTCTCTTTAGAATCTATTTTTATATATTATTATTTCGATTATATAATCACATTGATTTATTTAACTCTGAAAATTATCAAATTTCTTAAATTTTCTATGTATATCTACTGTAACCATTCAAAGTTATTTTCTTATAGTTTTACACAGAAAGTATGCTAGTAGAGGAATAAAGTCAGGAGAAGTAGTTTTAAGTTTATCTCATCATATAATTATTAACATCTACTTTTATTTTTAATGTCAACAATTTATTTGTTTCGAAACTTATTTCTATTCGATTGAACTGCTTCTATTTTTCCTCTTTTTAATCAATTATAGAACAAGTTCATTGAAACGTCTTTTCCTCATATAGCTTCAAGTCTTCTAATCCTTTAGCATTTTTTTCTAATTGCTAATGAATTCTACATATAACAGATGAAAGTTCAGTTATCTTTATTTTTTATAGCTAAAAACTCTTTTCTAAGTTATGCTATCCTTTTCATTATTAATTTTAAGAAATAATTAAATAAATTGGAATTTATTTTCACAACATTTGTATTACTAAAGCTTTTTAAACTGACCTTAAGTTTTGAAGCAAATTATATTGAGTTTATTTACGAAGTGACTAGAAAAAGACTAGTTTATTAATTTCTATACCAATATAATTACTAGTCCTTTAGCATTTCTCAACAACTTTATTATTTTTAGCTATAATTTATTCTATGAATTACCTTAGATTTTAAAGCTATCATATTCATGCTTTAGAACTACCAACATTTCTTAAAATCTTTTTCAAGGTTTTGTCAATTCTTTTAAGTAGTATAAAATGCTATGCTTTTTAAATCCAAATAGAGTTTGTTATACTTTCCTTTATCATTTTAAACATATTTGCAAGATTTAATAGGATAGTAAAGAATTAATAAAAGCTAGAAGAAATTTGGTGAATCCTCTTAATATACCTTTAGATTAAAGCAGAAGGCATTAATCTAATGCTTATCCTATTTAAAGCTTCATATTTTCTCAAAAGAAGCTAGAGAAATTAAGTTTTAGCGAAGGAAAATTAGTTAAATGAATTAGGAAATGTTTTGATTTTAAGGAAATATAATAGAAAAACGAGGGTTAAATGGATGATAGTTATGATTTTAAGAAGCTTTTAAGTATCTTCTTTAATTGCCTAAAACTTCTAAAATGATCTATCTAAACTTTCCTTTCTTTAAAAAGCAAAAGGAATTAGTAGTGCTATACTTATAAAGTAACTTACATAAGGTCAGATTTAAATAAATAGCTTTCTCTGTTTTATATAAGTCTCTAATTAAAATAAGTTGAATAATAGTAGTTATGTATCTATTAATCCTTAGTAAGCAATACTTTTATTATCTTATAACTATACTAATCCATATGACCATTAAAATTGGCTTGTATAACTATATGAAGCTAAAGTTGCTTCGTTAATTTACCAACTAAATATACCGAATTTTTAATTTATCTTTCCTTTAGGTAGAAAGAATGCTTTTACACTTCTATAAAATGGAGACTAAAAATAATAAAGTTGAAACACTTTGAAGCACTTAGAAGTATACTCTAAGCATAAGCTATATGTGATGCTTTAGTAGTCTATTAGTAGTTATTTAAGTTTAAGCAATGCTAACTTTTAGTTAGTTGGATAATATCTATTCTAATTAAAATTCTTCTTTAATAACTAAGGCTTAAGTTATAAAAAGCTAATTAAACTTTATTAAAGTTAAGTAATAACTAAATTAAGAGTGTAATCGTTAGAACTCATAATTTAAAGAACTTCATATTAAATTTCCGTTAGACAAATATACATAAATGTAAAATTCACAGGGAAATCCAATATCAGGAGTTTAAAAGGAATAATAGGATGAAAAGGATCGGATAGAAGATAGTAATTTAAAAGTAAATCAAGCGGAAAACAATCTTACAATAGAATAGATTAATAGACAAATAAATCACTAAAGCACATCTTAGCTGAAAATTTTACAGAACTTCATTAATAGATAAAGATAGAATGTGCAAAATTAGAATAATCAAAACGATCAAATAAAAGACAAATTTGAAAATTAGATTTAATAAACTATGGAAAATTAAAACTAAAAAGCTGTTTCTGAATAACAGGGAGAAAATATGGAAGGAACGTCCATCTCTGAATTAAGTGGAGTTATTGAATAATAAGAATAAGAATGTGATAAAAGCATGAAGTTGAATCAAGAAAAGGATATAGATAACAAGAAAGAACATCCTGCAGAATAAGAGGCTAATTAAATTCAGCAAAATTTATTAGTAAATTAGACTTAAAATAATTTAAATGTGCAATCATCTTCCCATGAGAATAATAAAAAGGAAAAAACCTCATAAAAGCCAGACCAAGAATAAGAAGGAAATTCTATTACAGAAAATAAAGGATAATAAAGTGAACGAAAATTCGAGGCAAACTGAGATAAATGGTTTAGTAAAAATAGTGAACTTGATAAAAGTAACTAGAATAAACTATTTAATGCATAAGACTTTAGTAAAGTAATTTTAGAATAATAAGATAAAGATTCTTAGAGCTCTGAAATAGATAAAATAGTTAAGATTATAATGTAAGATAATGATAATGACACACGGCTCAAAAAATCTAATTCCAAAAATATGTTTAAATGCTCAGTATGTGATAAAAATTATTTAGATCAAAATTCTTTTAAGAAGCATAAGATAAAATGCTAGGAGTAAAAATAGCAACATCTTATAAAAAATTATCAATAGAACTTAAACAGCAATATTTCTAGGAATACATTAAGGAGAATTAGAAACATAATAAAATCAAAAACACTTGATAAATAATAAAACCAGAAAGAAAGTGGCGTTTAGTTAGGGTATTAATAGTCTAGCACAAAGTCTAAGAAGAAAAACCAGAAGATTAGGAAAACTTTATTAAACCAAAAAAGTCTTGTAAATAAAATAAATAAAGCTTTCAAAGAAAAATTATCTTTAAATTCTAAATTAAGTTAATAGAAACCCGATCTAGATCTAAGTATTTCCAAAAATAAAAGCGAAGACTATAAAAATGTTCAATCTTGTCAATAGTTACGAACACGAAACGAAGATAAAAAGTATGAAAATGAAGAGTAAAATTTAGAAAATAAATAAGGAAGAAGCAACTAATAAAAATAAAAAAAAGAAAATACAGAAGTTAGTACGCATTTATCAAAATTGAACGATTTCAGTTATCTAGAGTCCTAGTAATTAAATATTAATATTAATTAAAAAGAATTAAAGGAATGCTTCTAAACTCCAATCAAGAGTAGCTAAGAATCGAAGATATCTCTAAACTCAGACCAACTAATTTACAAAAAATTTAATTTTGAACGTGCTTGTGATTTTAACTAATGAGTTTAAAAGGAACTAGGAATCAACTAAAGCCCAATTTAAAACTTTAAAATAATAAAGCCAAAGTGATCAAATTTACTAGAAGCCTTTATGCCTTCCCTTACTGAAAAGTCAATCATAGAAGCTAGTAAACCTATTAATAAAATAAGAAGAGAAGAGTATTAATCTCGTTATAAAAACTAACTCTAGCAAGAGTTTGAGTTCTATTAACTTACAGGGAGTTTCTATTTAACAGAAGAGGTTTTATATCTAAGAACATAATTAATGAAGGTTTGGACCTTTAATCAACAAGTTTACTTCTTTGTAGGAAACTCTAAAAGATATTTCAACATAATTTATAAAGATAATAGCCTTTAGTCCTTTTGCATTTTTTGCCTGAAAAATTTAACGCATCATAATGAGCAGGAATTTCATAAACATTTCAAAGGAACTGAGCATAAAAAAATTAAATTTAGGTGCTATTGTTAATTATGTTACAAAGTAGTTAGCAGTAAACATTTTTACAACAAGCATGGTTTGGAACTTAAAAGCACTTAAAAAGACACTAAAAATAGTAGAAAAAAGTTAATTAAAATTTAAAGCAAAATGAGCCAATAAGATTAACTTATTCCAAAAGTAAACTCACAAGAAGCAGGAATATCTGAAATTCATAGCAAATAATAATAGGAATGAAAATTATATCATAATTAATTTAAAATCATTATTTAAATAATCAAACTAACAAATAAGATTAAGTCACTTTATTCTATTTATTAATTAAAGTAAATTAAGGTTTTATATTTCTCTCTATTAAGATATGTATAAAATCCTAGGATTCTATAAGTATTTAACTATTAATAGATTGAAATTTTAAAGCTATTATAAATTGATAAAGCTTTTAGATCTAGAAAATTAAATAAGCAATAGCTTTGAGATTACTTATTGAATTCTAATGCGCACAAATTGCAAATTCAATTATGTACAAGATTCAAAGGAAAAATAATGATAGATAGATATAATTTAGTTAAAGGAAGTTGAAACAATTATGCTAGCTTAAATATCTTTAGAACTACTTAATTTAACCCTTGAAAGCAATGCATCATTTATCTATTTTTTAGCTTCCTTTATCAATTATTCTATAAATAATGATTAGGCTTAATATAATATGTTTTTAACTATCTTAAAAACATTAAAATTTTTGTTTATCGTATAAATAAAAAAAAGATTGCTAGCTAATTTAAATTAGTCTTTTAGAGAATAAAGGGAAAATATTTAGTATGAAGATATGTTAATTGTAAACATTTAAAAGCATTTTAGACTCTAAAATTAACTAATAAGCCTATTCTAGTTTTTTTAATTTAGCTTAAAGGATTAAATTTGCGAAATTAAATTCGCTTAAATTTATTTTGGAGTTAATAAACTTTTATTCTATTAAAACTGTCATAAATTCAAGACCCAAGGATATTCTATTATCAACCCTAAACAATCTGGGCTTAGATATACCATATAAATGTTCATCTTAAATAAAATTTAAAATTAAATAAGAGTTGCAATAGTTTAATTCTAAGTGATGTTTAGCTTTTGTACTTTAATAATTAAAATAGATAGAATAATAATATAAATAAAGCCTAATAGATCAAGTTATAAACACTCATTGAAAGAACGTTTATTAGTTATAAATTTGATTCTTAAAGCTACTATATTTAATTTAGCAGAATATATGATAAACAATCTAAATTAAAGAAATTAGTAAAACTTATTAATCTTAAGATTAATAAAGCTAAATTCTTAATTATTTAAATGAAATAACTATTTTAAAGATTATTTATAAATCTTAAAGTTAAATTTTAGTTTTAGATAATTACAATTTGAAAAATGAATCTATTGAGAATTCACTTAATCATATACAATTTTCAGGGTATGCTTTTTTTAATTAATACAACTTTTTCTTTAATTTTATTGAGGCTATTTCTGAATAAATTTGATTGAAAAATGAAAAGAAAATTAAGCGCGTAGATCCTTCTAATTTATGTGAGTTTACAATAATAAAATAAATCAGTTCTCTACAGCTAATGAAGCAACAATAAATAATTATTCACAGTCTTCAAAACTATTATTTTATTTTAGATATGCACCATAATCACTTTTGCTTTGTATTTTTCGTTTCTTCAAGCAATATCTTATGCTTGAAAAGATAAATTAAGCTTTTCAAAAGACTTATACACTAGATTTCGAATATCAAATGTGTTAAATAAGAAATATTCGTAGTTTTGAAGTGAAAAAATTGAATGAAGATTATTAATCTAAAAATGACTAACCTTGCTATATTCAAACAGTCAAAGCAAATAGTAATATGATTTAAAAACATTTTTATAGATAATTCTACTTGTATAAAATGGATATTATTAAAGACATTAGTTTAAGATAAATCTATTATATAATTACAATCAATTAGTTCCTTTATTTTTTTGGAACTAAATTAGTTGGTATAAAAAATTGAATTTTTGAAGTATTTTACTTTTCAAAATTTGAATAAATGAAATAAGAGAAAATAGTTATTACATGATAAAGGATGAAATAAGACAAAATTGTTATTTCACAAAAGAAAATAAAAATAGAAAAAATTTAAAAATATCGACGATCAAAATAAAATAAATAATGATCTATATAATTATTGATAAACAAATCATATTAAAAGAAATTTCAATTATGAGCTTTCCTTTTAATTTTTAATTTAAAGGTTAAATTTAATAATAAATAGAAATTTACTTATGTGATATAATTTTATGATACTTAATTTAATATAGTCTAATTATAAAATGTAAATATTTTCTTATGAAATGCTCTTACTGAGATTCGAACTCATATCATTGGATTTAGAGTCCAAGGTGCTCGCCATTACACCATAAGAGCTTTAACTTAATGCTTACATACTAATTTAAATTTAATAATTATTTTAAATAGCTTGAAGATGATGACGAAGTCCAAATGGTAGACCGAAGAGCTAAAGTCGGAGTCTATGAGTCAATTTATTATTTAGAGAATGATATTTGAGTAATGCAAGAGCAAGATGAGAAATACTGAGTAAAATTAGATTCCAGACTCAAATTAATAGAAGAAAACCTGTAGAAGACTTCTTAAGGAATTCTAATGGAAATAGAGAAACAAGAAAAGATATTTCCTAGAGCAAGGAAAAGATGTTAAATTTGCAACAGCACTTGACATCTATGGCGAAAATGACCCCAATAGAAAAAAATAAGAATGAATATTTGGAGTAATATTAACTATTAGCAACTGAAATGGCAAGCGATGGAATTCTTCCCATCGGGAAATGGGAAAATCTGGAAAAAAAAACAAATTCTTAACTCAGATTATTAAAAAGAGAGAAGTCCAGGAAAAAGAGCACAAGGAACGAACATGCAGGAAAGGAGATTTCATACATTTAAAACTTCAATTAAGCCGGAAGGCGAACAGTTATTTTAATGATTTGATTTTAAATAGCTAAATTTTAAACGGATGTGTTTCTTAGTATGTGATTTAAAAGATTTTGCTATTTATTTGTTTCTAATCTGAAGAAATTATTAAATAGAACTTTATAATTAAGAAATTGATTTTGAATGAAATTTCTAATTTAAAATTATTTTTCTTCAAAGTTTTGAAATAATCATTTAAATAATTCAATCATTTGCACTTTTTTCTTTTCATAGACAACTTTATTATACTTTGCCATGATAAATATCAAATAATTTAAAATCTAAAAATCCTTTAATCTTTAACTAGTTATGAATAAGCTTATAGATTCTTAATTTTAAAGGAGAGATAAAAGTAAAAACTAAACTAAATTTTAATAAAATATTAGTTGCTCATTAATCGAAGATAAAATATCTTATAAGCATTTTTAAATAAAATTATCAATAAATATTATAATTTAAGGAAAATGAAAACATTACTAAAGTTTTAAATGTTTTAATATAATAAAAACTAAATAAATATATTTACTAATATTTTTTTAATTTATTAATTAAAATCGAGCTTTTTTAAACAGTAGCTTCATATATTAAAACTTAAAAAATATTTATTTAGTAGAAAATAATTGGTATTAACTTTAAAATTCTTTATTGTTATAATTAGAATGATAGAAAAAGATTAAAAATAAATTGTAAATTTTAGAAGTTTTAAATCAAAAAGAAAAATTTTGTTTCTAAATAAATGTTTAACTTTTAAAGATTGGTTAATTGTAATTAACTTGAATATAAGATTGCTTTCGAATTTTGAATTAATTTTTTAATTATAAAGATTTTTAGAAATGAAAATAAAAATTAAATAATTTTATAATAAATAGATAGATTTATTATTGAAAGTAAATACAATTTAGAGTGGAAAAAAGTATTATTTTTTCTATTTTATCAATTATAAAATTAATTATTTAAAATTTAATAGTATTTTAAATAAAGTTTTTAAAAAGGAGATATAGAATGAAATAATAAACTTATAAGCAATAATTCTATTTAAAGATATATAGGAGCATTACATTTTAATAAATTATAGTTATTTGTTTTTCTTTAAGTGATTAATTGTAGATGCTAATGAGATAATTAAATATATATAAAATTTAATAATCATATTAAACAATAAAAATTATATTTGAATCAGTTTGCAGGAAGTAAATTTCTGCTTAAATTTATTGCTATAGTAGCTTTCAATCATCATAATATATTCACAGATGTAAATATTTTCAGGAACTATAAGATAGAAAATTAAGATACTCTAGAACTGAAATAAATTAATTAGCATATCAATAAGTTTTGACTTTATTTTTAATTATTCATCGAAAAAAGAAGTCTCTTAACAATAAGATTGTTTCGAATTATGAAAAAAGAGAAATTGAATCTTAATTAATTTTGACTCATCGGATTATTTTATATAAATAAATTTGATTATAGAGCGCGTAGCACTCTCATTGGGGCACACCTCTTTAAAAAAAATGTTTCATACTGACAAGAATGTTTGTTACTGATAAAATTATAAGATACTGGTAGACCTTGTTCAATACTGGTATAATTATTCAGTACTGATAAAAATGTTCAATACTGATATAATTTAAGAATACTCGTAATCTTTTCTACTTTTTGGAGGTCCAAAGACATGGCAGGATTGTGTCTCATTGCATCACCAAAGCAGAGGACGACATGTGTCAATTATGGGTACTTAAATTCACCACCTCTGATGAAGCTTGCAATATTATTTCTTTTTCGGTCCAGAATTAAATCAAAACTAAGCCAGTGCCGAAGGTCTATGAATCTTATGTCTCGAGGCCAAACCAAAGCAGAGGAAGACATAACGTCGATTATGGGTAATTAGCTTCCCCAACCTCTGATGAAGATGACCTTGTTGTTCACCTTCGAACAATTATGGTTGTTTTAAAAAGTATATTAATAAAACAATATGAAAATTATTTGTTATTAAATAAAATAAAATATTAAATAATTAAGTTATTTATTTAAAAATAATCTTTAATTCTAATTGTTTTTATCATTGACTATTTATTTTTTTAATATTTATCATACAACTTAATAGCATAATAATTAATAGTTTACATTCTGTTAATCCAATGCTAAAATTAAATCATATATTTTCCTTCTCTCTCGTTTTGCCTTTAATCCTAAATCCCTTTTTATAAAGTAAATTAAAATTATTCTAATGCTTCTTTAATTTAATAGTTTTTACTCTTATCCTATTCTTTATTTAATCATAATCTAATTTGATAAAAACTTAAATAGATTAGAGTTTAATAGACTAACTAATATAAAAATTAATTATAGCTACTTTAAATAATTTTAATTATCATTAATTTTGATTGCTAAAGAAAAAGTCTTTTGAGAAAAGGATTATACCTTCTCTTTAAGAAGCGTCTTAAATATCTGATCTAATTTTTAAAGAAAGATACATTAATTTTTTAAATTAAAGCAAGTTAATTGTTTATTAATATAATCTAAATTTTGCTGCTAATGAACATTATAATTTAGATTATTCTATTTTTATCATTTTGCATCTTTAATTTCTTTTAGTTACTTAAATTTTAAATTTTGTAGTTTAAAGAAAAATAAAACTTTAAAGTTATATTCTTTAAAACAAGCTAAAGTCTCAATTATTTAAATATAAACTAGCTTGCTTGACTACTTAGTTAATTTATGTATAACTAAATGCTTTTAAAAGTATATTCAAATCATCGTTATGAAATCCAATGATAGTTGAGTTTAAAATAGATGCATATATTTAGGTAAATTAATTTGTATATTAGATATAAAGAATAATTTTAGATAAAGCATTATAAATAATCAACTAGTTAAGTTTACTTATTACTAAATTCCTTTCTTATAAAACATCAAAATTAAAATTATCTTAATAGTAATTATTGTATAATTAATTAAATACTTTTGTATCCTATTTCTATAGAAATATTTATTAATTATCTAAGATTTATAAAAAAATGGAGAGTTGGAACAAAGGTTTTCTTATTTAAAAGATTACTCGTAATACTACTGATCAATCTTTCTAAAATTAACAAACACCAACTAGGATTTAAAAGAAAAAATATTGCTAAATATCAGAAGAAAAATAACTATCTGCAAAAATTCCTAAAAAGAGGCATACATTTAATCAACTAATTAATTTAGACAAGGAATAAATCGTGGATATTATTTTCGACTACACTGATAAAGTCGAGAATTTCGAGCATTATGTTATTAGTTTATAACAATATATATAAGATCATACGGACGATGAGAAGCCACACATTGAATTTGTTACAAAATAGGATATTAATAACAGATATCAAGAAATAGAATGCGATATTGTTAGACTAGATGAATAAATTGGAATATACTTTTAAAAATATGAAAATGACTTTTAGCAAGTTAAAGAAATTAAGCAAAGGTTAGAGAAATTAGAGAGCTAGTAGCCATAAAAAAATCAAGATTCAATGATAATAGAAGAACAACTCATGACTTAAGAAAAATACTTCAAAAAAAATTCTACATATGTGGCAGTCAATATCATCTTTGAAGAAGATGCTAGGGAAATAAGCAAATTAGAAAAAAAATTTGAAATGAATTGACCATGTTTTATCCCTCCTCGGATGGTTAATTATGACGTAAGAAGATAACTCCAAGACCGTTCGGAAAGCTCGGAAGTGAACTTGGGTGGAGACACCGGGGAGTTCGAGACTCTGTAAAAGGTAATACAGGGGATTATGGATCTTTTAAGGGAACACTCCATTAACCTTAAAATTTTTAATTTCATTTAATCTAAAATTTAATTTAATTTAATTTAATTTATTTTTGTATATATATCTTTATAACAAAAGAATAAACAGAATAGTAACCTTTTATTCAATTAAGTATTAAAAGAATCAACTTGAAATAACTTTTTTAAATAAGAGAAATTTATTTATTTCATAGTATTATAAATTTTAATTGGACTTTTATTATGAAAATGCTATAATTAACTAAAATGTATAATAATGACTATCTTTTTCACTTTATATAAAGCTATCTATTTAGTAAACAATTGAGGAAATAACTATTAATTTAATCACAATATACTAAGGGACTTCTCTATTCGTTTTTAATGAATAAACATTTTTAGCATTCTTCTTGGTAGATTAAACTACCTTCTTATAAGGCTCTAGTGATTTATTTTCTTCTCTAAACTTTATTTTTATTTTATAAAGCAAACAATTAAACTATTCCCTAATTTCACAACTTATCAGCATTAGATAGCAAAAGAATATTTTTATCATAGTGCTTTTTAATATTTACTAGTTAATTTAATGTATTTCAAAGGTAAATAAATAGCAAATAGAAATTTCCTAAATTTGCATAAGACACTTGTTAATAGGAATTTTACTAAGAAAATTGATTTTAAAATAATTTTAGACTTTAAATTAGCTAAATTTACAATTAAATAAGCAAATATAAAACACTTTGTTGGGCAAAATAAAAAAATAACTATTTTACTATTAATTTTTATAATCTTTCTTAAAATATTCCAAATATGGCTATTGTAATTTAAATAAACTAACTCAAGCAATCACGGTGACTTTAATATTTAAAAAGATAAAAAGTATTTAAAATAAATAAAATTATAACTTTAATTAGCTTGATACTTTTATTTCTAAATATAATACGGAATAATATCAACATCCCTTAATTAATTTCAATCTTTTTGTTATTTTAAGGTAATAAATCTAAGATATAAAAAAGACGAAGAGGTTAGTAAAAAAAGAGTTTAATTAGATTAAAAGTTATTTTACTAATAAAATATCTGAACTTTACATTAATATTTATTAGCTGCTTCTTGCAAAAAATATTTCATAAGCTATATTATTAATTTAATCTAATCTTTTTACTATTTTAAGTGATTTAATTATCTTCACTTTTTCATAATAGCAATTCATTGACTATTAAAATAACTAAAAATAATAATCTGCCTTATGCTTATGAATTTCTTATATATTTATTAATTAAAATCACAACCCTTCATATGAATCAATCTAGTTACTATACTAATTTTCATAATGCTTAGGTAAAATTAATTAAATGATCAGATTAATAAAATATTAGTCTTCTGCTTTAAAACTTATATAATTTATAATGGATAACTTAATCACTAGAAGAGTCTTTAGAACATTATAAGAATTAATAATGAAATTATACTTTTCTCTTTAGTTGCTTATCCTTATTTAACCTCATTTAATTCTAGTTTAAATTTCAGTAATTGGCTTCCTTTATCTTCAGTCTCTCCCATATTTAATCAGTTGTCTTTTATTTTTATTAAATTAAATGCAAACCTCTTTAACTGATACCGTAAATCAAGGTAATCGAAAGTACGTGAAAATCGAGTGGACGAAGGAAGAAGATGATTTAATGGAGAACATGATAGTGAATAAGTTCAGTAAAAAGGTAAATTGGTGTGAAGTTGCTAGATAACTGAATACTTTTTATCATAAGAAGGAAGTTAGAATAGGAAGATAATGCTAGAAGAGATGAATACAAGTACTTGTACCTCTTAAATCTCTTTCTTGGACAGTATTAGACGATATGTAGTTGGTTTAGATTTGGTAAAAGTATAAATATTTTTCTGATAAGTTATATATGGATTGTGGAATAAAGTTTCCTCAGTACAATCAAGGATAAATACAAGTGAAGTTAAGAAACTTATTGAGAGGAGAAAATAAAGAAGAAAGTGAGAGTAAAGAGAGAAGAGAAGAAATAGAATATGGAGTAAGAAAGATGAGAAAGATAAACGATATGAGTTATTTGTGTATGTCTTTAAGCAAAGTATGATTCTGGGTATTGATATATAAGCTTTTTAATTTTTTTTCGTAATATACCTCTATTTTTTAATAAGATTAAATTTTGAAATAAATTAGGCTTATAAATTTGATGATATGCTTTCCTGAAAGCCTCTATTTTGTAAAAAATAATCTAAATTTTTGTTTATTATAAAAGATAGTTGACTGTTTGCTTATATTTAGTGTTTTAGATAAAAGATTTGATATTTTGATTAAGTTAGAATCTTTTTGCTTTTTTAAAAAATATAATTAAAATTAAGTGCTTTGCTTGGGTATTTTTAAACTATGCTTCTTTAAATTTTTTTATAGCTTTATCTTCATATTATTAAATTTAGCTTCAACACTTAATTTTCTTTGACCATTATTATAGCAGCAACACTTTTTTATTCATTTGATCTTGTTAAAACTTGCTTTATTAAATTAAATAAAATTTTCGCTTATTTTAATAATTTTTTTAAGTTTTTTATTTGATCATCTCATTAATTTAATCACTTACTTATTAAAATATTGTTAAGTTTTCATATCTGTAGTATAAATAATTTTTTTTAATATTTTCAAATTGTTTCTATCTTTTTTCCTTTAAGTATACGAAGCCTTTATTTATATTTGATACTTTTAAAGAATTTGATTCATTTATTTTTTAAGATTCTTTTTTTTCGAAATATTAGTCTGTAATTAGTGTAAGTTTGTATTTTTCTTTTAGACTACAAAAATTGTATAAAAGTTAAGGAATCTTTTATTTTTGTCCTTGATAAGATGAATTCTTTATTATTTGGTCATTCAATTATAATTTTCTTTTTCCTTAATTATGTTAAATTTATCTAAAATAAACTTAACTAGCATATTAATTCTTATTTATTAAACAAAATGCAAAGTTAATTTTTTCTGCATGATTTTATTGGCAGTGATGATTATTTTTAGGTAAAATAGATTAAAGAGTAAATGGTTATAAAATAGTAAGAGTGTTAATTTTATTAATTTCTTTTTATATTAATTTATAAAAGTTATAACTTGAATAAAACTTTTTAGTATACTTATATCTTAAATTCTTAGCTATGTTAAATGTAATTAATACAATTTTATACCTTTGCTATTATAAATTTAACTATTCTATAGAAGATAACAATCACGTACAACTATGAAAGAAACTTTGCTTTTGCACATTTTTTCTCATATAAATTAAAAAAATTCTGGTCTTAGATTTCTTATAGTAGTTTTAATTTAAATCTGCTATTCTAAAGTTATAAAATGATTTGGATTTAAAGTTAATTTTAAAGTTAAAAAATACTTATATTTTTAAGTTGACTTGATTATTCTTCCACTTTTGAGTAATTTAGATCTTTAATAAGAAGAGAAAGCAAAAATTACATCTAAATTGTAGTTGCTTATTAACTGATAACTTTATACTTTTAATTAGCTAGTTGAAGACCATGATTATCCAAATCAGAATGAGATTTATGGCTTTTTATACTAGTAATGTATCATCAAACTTTGAAAAAGTTAATTAACTTTTATATTTATTCAATTCAATTTAAATGTTCTGCAGTAGCTTCAAGCCGCCGCATAAAATAAAAGTTTTTTAATCTTGGTGGTTTTTCTCCTTGATTCTCTCTTGTCCCAATTCTCATCTTCTCTATTCTTGAAGTTCTTGATTGTTTTTATTTTTTCTTGTATATTTGTCCTTCTTTATTGCAATACAGTTTCTTCCTTTCCTTTTCTTCTTTAATTCAGTATTCTTTCTTGAATTTCTAGAATTTCTAGAATTTCTTACATCTGTACAGATGATTCTGGCTTTTACAAAAGTAACATTTCTTCTTTATCTTTCTAGCCGGCTCCATCTTGATTACCTGCTCTTCTTCTATTTCCATTTTGTCGATCTTAGGAATTTCTTGTCTCTAACTTAATATTATTTCCTTATTCTAATCTTGTATCGTTTTTATTGAGGCGCTCATCTGTTTCAACTCTTCCTACTCATACTTCCAGAGAGTGTCAAGCTCCCTTTCCCAATTTGCCATTCGAAGCTCTCTTGAGTCCTGTTGCTCAATTAAATCCATTAGCTTCGTATTTTCCCTCTTGAGCTTCTTAACCTCTTCCTATAGGTTTATGACTACCTTGATTAGTTGTTCTATGCTAAACTACCCGGATGGATAGACTTCCGACACCTCCTAATGTAGAGCCGACTTAGGCTGCTTCCTTGGCTTTTCCTGCGTTGACGGAGTTCATGGCTTGTCCTAGCAATTGGATATTCTTCCCTGGGTAAGGAAGATTACTTCACCGGAGTTTAGTCTTATTAAGAAGAAGATTAGGGTTAAGTTTAAGACGACTGATTAAGAGTGGCTTCTGGTTTCCTCTCCTATTTCTTGGAGGTGGTGTAGAAACCTTTCTTTAAGCCTTCCATTTTATTATATATACTTTTATATTGATTAGATAATTATAAAAAAGCTTAAAATAAAGCTCTTAAAAAGCCAAACTTGTAGTTTCTTATTTAAATAAGTTTTAAGTTAAACATTAAATTAGATATAAATGCTTTTTACTTAAATAAAGAATATCTCATAATAGATATCTTTTAGATAATACTTGTATATAAGCTATTTACTCAATTATAAGTATGAAAGTTTACTATATTTTCGATCTATAAAATTTGATTAATATATGAAACTAATTTTTATTTTATTAACTAGCTTTCATTAAATACAGGATGAATGATATCCTTCTATCATAATATACTTATATCTAACGAGCTAATACTTTTATTTTATTTTTAATAGAACAATAATTAAATAAGATTTGTGGGATTTATCCTATTTATTGTGTGCTAAGATGGTTATTTTTAAAATTTGTTTCTCTTTTCAAACATTTTACTTATCATTATATTAATATCTCCTTTTATTTTTCCATTTTGCTTGATTAAGAATTTAAGATCTAGTAATAATAATAATTTATTTGAATTTAGCAAATAATAAACTAAGACTCTTTTATTTATTTTGTATACTAAAAGAATAATTTATGTTTAGCCATACTTCTAATCCTTTTTCTAAAATTAATAACTTTATCTTGTTAATTAATATAATTCATACACTTTTTATGCAAAATTTAGAGTAAACTTCTTTTATCTATGCATCTAACTTAAGTTCACTATATTTAACTTAAACTTGATATAAAAAGATTATTTTCATAATTATCCTTTAATTTATTGTCTTCAATTCAGTCCAGCAAGAATTAAATGTAGTTTAAAGGTTAGCATTGCTAGTAGGTATTATCATTCTTAGTGTTATAAACATATTTTAGTTTATTCAATATTATATTAATAACATGCTACTCTTAAGATAATTTAATCAATAATTAGTATCAAACTTATTAAACAAATGCTTAAATACCAAACCAACAAAATCTATCACTTTAAATAAAAAATCAGTTTCGTAAAGAACCTCAAATTGGGTATCTATATTAAGAAGAATCAAAATTACAATCCATATAACTTGAGTATTTATATGTGACAAATCTAAGATAATTAAATGTTTAAAGTACAAATCATAAGAATCAATATCTTATATATCACTTACATATATATTCTCTTTATAGATATATACTATATACTTGATTTGAAGATAAGCTTAAATTAAAAAATATTAAATTATAAAGATCTTCTATATAAAATAACTAATATATAGACTAAATATAGCATTACTCTATGCTTATATAAAGCATAGTCACTATAATGCAGTTATTTCTGCTTTATTATTAAATTAATTTTAAGTTTTCATATAATAAAAGTATAAGAAGATCATTTATCTAAATAACTATTCTTCTTAGATTAAAATAAATTAAAAATAGGCTTTAGCATTAATAATTCCTTTTATTATAAAACTAAGTTTAACTTTAAAAAGTTTTACTCTTAAGCAAAAACTTAGATCTTCCTATTGTTTTTTTGAATCTAGTCCAGAAGGAAATAAAACAAGTAGGCACTTTAGTAAGTTTCTGTTTGAACACCTTTTGTTTATCTCAAATTAAATAATAAACAAAATTAGAAAAATAAGTATTATATCAATCTTAACTTTATATAATGATCATAAAATCATTCAAATATGACAACTATAATTGATGTAATTTTAAGAAAAATAATCAGATCAATACATATCTTGGATCTTTATGCTTAGTTGTCCCTTAAATTAAATTAGCTAAACTTATGAAAAATAAGAGGCAAATATTTATCTAAATTTTGAGAATAATAATATAAGAAGAACTATCTAATATAAAAATAAAATTTCTATCTTTAAGAAATAACTAATTATCTAAAGCAGTCAAAATATAATAAATTAAAAATATAGAAATCAAAGGCAAGATATCCTTAGTGTATAATACTCAATAAAGTCTAGTCAAATAATAAAAGAATGCTATTTCATATAGCTAACAATATTAATTCCTCTTTCTACTCAATACAATCATAATCTCAAAATTCATCTTTAAGTTATTAAATTATACCCCTCTCACACTGTTTATCTGCTTATTATATGTTTCGTTCGAAAAAGGTCTAAGAAGTATCTAGATATTAGATAAATTAGTAAAAATATAAAATAATCATTTTAGAAGGATAAAAACATTAATTTCTAAACTTTGCTATTAAACATATTTTTACGATATAAAGCTCTAAGTTTGGTTCCTTCTCATTTATTACTCTTTTTACATCTCATTTGTACAAATCGATTTAATAAAAGCATATTATAACTTCTTACTCATATATTTAATAATTCTATTCTGATTTTCTTTATAAATAGGATTATGATATTAAACTCTAAAATAACTTTAGCTTTATTTTGTATAAACGATAACTACTTCTAACTACTATTGTTATGTTTAAACCTATTCATGTATTTTCAATTAATTTTACACCGAACTATAAGATAATCGTTATCGATAAACATCTCTACAAAATAAGCAAAGACTAATTAATGTATGAAGATTCTTAACTTTATTGGTTAAAAACTATAAGATTAAATTTTTATTTATCTAAAATATCATCAGTTAAATTTTAAACAATCAACAAAGAAAAAGTTCAGAATCATACTTTGCTTAAAGACATACACAAATAACTCATATCGTTTATCTTTCTCATCTTTCTTACTCCATATTCTATTTCTTCTCTTCTCTCTTTACTCTCACTTTCTTCTTTATTTTCTCCTCTCAATAAGTTTCTTAACTTCACTTGTATTTATCCTTGATTGTACTGAGGAAACTTTATTCCACAATCCATATATAACTTATCAGAAAAATATTTATACTTTTACCAAATCTAAACCAACTACATATCGTCTAATACTGTCCAAGAAAGAGATTTAAGAGGTACAAGTACTTGTATTCATCTCTTCTAGCATTATCTTCCTATTCTAACTTCCTTCTTATGATAAAAAGTATTCAGTTATCTAGCAACTTCACACCAATTTACCTTTTTACTGAACTTATTCACTATCATGTTCTCCATTAAATCATCTTCTTCCTTCGTCCACTCGATTTTCACGTACTTTCGATTACCTTGATTTACGGTATCAGTTAAAGAGGTTTGCATTTAATTTAATAAAAATAAAAGACAACTGATTAAATATGGGAGAGACTGAAGATAAAGGAAGCCAATTACTGAAATTTAAACTAGAATTAAATGAGGTTAAATAAGGATAAGCAACTAAAGAGAAAAGTATAATTTCATTATTTTTATTTAAATTAATAATGTCCATGATATATTGAGTTTTAGATTAAAGAAGGTGAATCACCATATAAATTAGCAAAATCCCTTAAATGGTTTTTTTATTTATAATTTTAAGAGAAATATTTATTTAGAGTACTTATACATAATAAAGTAATGTTCATTCTTTTTAATATTTTTAGTAAGTTTTATATAGGATATTATATAATCTAGATTTCAAATTTAAATTATTAAGATTTATTATATTATTTATCATTCATAGCTTTTATTTATAATTTATGTCTTAAAAATAATTGAAATAAAGCTTTTGTCTCATCGTTCAAGCTTTAAAATTATTTTTAAAGTTAAGTTTTATATATTTAATTTAATATTATAATATTATAAAATAAAAAGATTATTTTCACATAAAGTTATTTTTTTACAATTTATTTTTAATTTTTTTATAAATTGTTTTATATTAATTAATAGATATTAAATTCATTTTTTACTTTCGTTTTTATTATTTAAATTTTTTTAAATGTTAAAATATTCTCTTAAAAATAATCCTTTTATTAGTAGATAATTTTTTACTACTTTTTTATCTTTTGAATATTTATATATGTATTTTTAATCTAATAAAGAGTAATAATAAACGAAACAAATATTTTTTATATTATTAAGAAAAATAATATTTTCATCATTGTTGCATTTAAATCAGATAATATCTTAAATTTATTATTTTAAAATAAATATCTTTTTCGAACTATTCCTTTATTTATTTCTATCTGCTCAATTAATATTATGATTTTTATTAAGTTTATTCTATTATATTTTTTAAATATTTATAAGTTTTAAACTAAAAAGTAATCTTTTAAAATATTTTATTTTTTATATAAAATATTATATCAAATTTAGAAATAAAAGCATTATTTTTGTTAAAAATCCTTTTAGCATAATAATTATAATATTCATAAAGAAGTAATCCTTTTAATTCTTATTTATATATTAAAGCTATTACATTTATATTATAAATTATAAAATTTTAATATTTTTAGTATAGCGATTGTACTTTTATCTTCTATCGTTTGCTTTATTTTATATAAACGAGAACTTATCGCAAAGAAATTCGTAAAAATTAGAAGTTTTATTAAAATATAATTTTTTAGTATTTTCGTAATAATAAATAGAAATATAATACAATTAAGTTTTTTAAAGGAATAAGCTATTATTACTCTAACTTAAAAGCATTCAACCATTATTTAAATTCCAAAAGAAAAGAAATAGTTTTAACTTCAGATCACTTTAACATGATAGCGAAGTAAAGTTAATTTAGGTCTTTTATAAAAGATAGAAAAATCAATTTGTTTAAGTAATAATTTATGATTTTTCCACTTAATTTATATTGATTTTTATTATTAATTGGACTATGATTTGTGATTACTAATTTTTAAAATAAATCTAATTGTTCAGAATATCTAAATAATCTTGCTAATTATAATATATCAATAACTTTTATAATATTTAAATGATTAAAAAATTACTAATATAATTATGTAAGTGAAAGCTAAATTTATTAATTTTTAAAAGAAAAATTGATAGTTAGGATATTACATTTTATTAAAGTTTATTCGTGCTATAAATTAAAAAATGTGATAAATAAACTTTAATAGATGAAATAATAATAATATTTATATTTTAAAGCATTATACTAGAGATATAAGAAAAATAATAGATTTTAGGAAATTAAAATAGCAAGATAAACTTAAGTTCCAATCTTTGTAAAAGTCATTAATTTAAACTATGAAAGAAAAGATAATCAGCAATATTTTAACTTTTAATCTTAAAAAAGTATTGTTAATAAAATAAAATTCACATTGCATATAAAATAAATTTTTAAAAAGAATTTGATAAATACCTAAAAATTATTAAAATAATAGATAAAATAAAAAAATCAAATATATTATTATTATTAATGATTTAATCTTTTTAAAAATTTTAAAATATCAGTAAAAATAATTTAATTTTTTCATTTAAAAATTATAATATTTTCCAATATTTTTAAAATTAAATATTTTTTTATTTAATAAATGTTTTTTTTTATTTTTTATCAGATTAACATAATTAAATCAATAAAAATTGTCTTTGCTTAAAAATTTAATTGCATAAACAATAATTACAAAAAAAACAAATTTTATAAAATTTTATTAAATGTTTCTTGAAAAAATTATTTCATAAGCTATATTATAAATTTAATCTAATCTTTTTACTATTTTAAGTGATTTAATAATCTTCACTTTTTCGTAATAGCAATTCATTTACTATTAAAATAACTAAAAATAATAATCTGCCTTATGCTTATGAATTTCTTATATATTTATTAATTAAAATCACAACCCTTCATATGAATCAATCTAGTTACTATACTAATTTTCATAATGCCTAGGTAAAATTAATGAAATGATGAGATTAATAAAATATTAGTCTTCTGCTTTAAAACTTATATAATTTATAATGGATAACTTAATCACTAGAAGAGTCTTTAGAACATTATAAGAATTAATAATGAAATTATACTTTTCTCTTTAGTTGCTTATCCTTATTTAACCTCATTTAATTCTAGTTTAAATTTCAGTAATTGGCTTCCTTTATCTTCAGTCTCTCCCATATTTAATCAGTTGTCTTTTATTTTTATTAAATTAAATGCAAACCTCTTTAACTGATACCGTAAATCAAGGTAATCGAAAGTACGTGAAAATCGAGTGGACGAAGGAAGAAGATGATTTAATGGAGAACATGATAGTGAATAAGTTCAGTAAAAAGGTAAATTGGTGTGAAGTTGCTAGATAACTGAATACTTTTTATCATAAGAAGGAAGTTAGAATAGGAAGATAATGCTAGAAGAGATGAATACAAGTACTTGTACCTCTTAAATCTCTTTCTTGGACAGTATTAGACGATATGTAGTTGGTTTAGATTTGGTAAAAGTATAAATATTTTTCTGATAAGTTATATATGGATTGTGGAATAAAGTTTCCTCAGTACAATCAAGGATAAATACAAGTGAAGTTAAGAAACTTATTGAGAGGAGAAAATAAAGAAGAAAGTGAGAGTAAAGAGAGAAGAGAAGAAATAGAATATGGAGTAAGAAAGATGAGAAAGATAAACGATATGAGTTATTTGTGTATGTCTTTAAGCAAAGTATGATTCTGAACTTTTTCTTTGTTGATTGTTTAAAATTTAACTGATGATATTTTAGATAAATAAAAATTTAATCTTATAGTTTTTAACCAATAAAGTTAAGAATCTTCATACATTAATTAGTCTTTGCTTATTTTGTAGAGATGTTTATCGATAACGATTATCTTATAGTTCGGTGTAAAATTAATTGAAAATACATGAATAGGTTTAAACATAACAATAGTAGTTAGAAGTAGTTATCGTTTATACAAAATAAAGCTAAAGTTATTTTAGAGTTTAATATCATAATCCTATTTATAAAGAAAATCAGAATAGAATTATTAAATATATGAGTAAGAAGTTATAATATGCTTTTATTAAATCGATTTGTACAAATGAGATGTAAAAAGAGTAATAAATGAGAAGGAACCAAACTTAAAGCTTTATATCGTAAAAATATGTTTAATAGCAAAGTTTAGAAATTAATGTTTTTATCCTTCTAAAATGATTTTTTTATATTTTTACTAATTTATCTAATATTTAGATACTTCTTAGACCTTTTTCGAACGAAACATATAATAAGCAGATAAACAGTGTGAGAGAGGTATAATTTAATAACTTAAAGATGAATTTTGAGATTATGATTGTATTGAGTAGAAAGAGGAATTAATATTGTTAGCTATATGAAATAGCATTCTTTTATTATTTGACTAGACTTTATTGAGTATTATACACTAAGGATACCTTGCCTTTGATTTCTATATTTTTAATTTATTATATTTTGACTGCTTTAGATAATTAGTTATTTCTTAAAGATAGAAATTTTATTTTTATATTAGATAGTTCTTCTTATATTATTATTCTCAAAATTTAGATAAATATTTGCCTCTTATTTTTCATAAGTTTAGCTAATTTAATTTAAGGGACAACTAAGCATAAAGATCCAAGATATGTATTGATCTGATTATTTTTCTTAAAATTACATCAATTATAGTTGTCATATTTGAATGATTTTATGATCATTATATAAAGTTAAGATTGATATAATACTTATTTTTCTAATTTTGTTTATTATTTAATTTGAGATAAACAAAAGGTGTTCAAACAGAAACTTACTAAAGTGCCTACTTGTTTTATTTCCTTCTGGACTAGATTCAAAAAAACAATAGGAAGATCTAAGTTTTTGCTTAAGAGTAAAACTTTTTAAAGTTAAACTTAGTTTTATAATAAAAGGAATTATTAATGCTAAAGCCTATTTTTAATTTATTTTAATCTAAGAAGAATAGTTATTTAGATAAATGATCTTCTTATACTTTTATTATATGAAAACTTAAAATTAATTTAATAATAAAGCAGAAATAACTGCATTATAGTGACTATGCTTTATATAAGCATAGAGTAATGCTATATTTAGTCTATATATTAGTTATTTTATATAGAAGATCTTTATAATTTAATATTTTTTAATTTAAGCTTATCTTCAAATCAAGTATATAGTATATATCTATAAAGAGAATATATATGTAAGTGATATATAAGATATTGATTCTTATGATTTGTACTTTAAACATTTAATTATCTTAGATTTGTCACATATAAATACTCAAGTTATATGGATTGTAATTTTGATTCTTCTTAATATAGATACCCAATTTGAGGTTCTTTACGAAACTGATTTTTTATTTAAAGTGATAGATTTTGTTGGTTTGGTATTTAAGCATTTGTTTAATAAGTTTGATACTAATTATTGATTAAATTATCTTAAGAGTAGCATGTTATTAATATAATATTGAATAAACTAAAATATGTTTATAACACTAAGAATGATAATACCTACTAGCAATGCTAACCTTTAAACTACATTTAATTCTTGCTGGACTGAATTGAAGACAATAAATTAAAGGATAATTATGAAAATAATCTTTTTATATCAAGTTTAAGTTAAATATAGTGAACTTAAGTTAGATGCATAGATAAAAGAAGTTTACTCTAAATTTTGCATAAAAAGTGTATGAATTATATTAATTAACAAGATAAAGTTATTAATTTTAGAAAAAGGATTAGAAGTATGGCTAAACATAAATTATTCTTTTAGTATACAAAATAAATAAAAGAGTCTTAGTTTATTATTTGCTAAATTCAAATAAATTATTATTATTACTAGATCTTAAATTCTTAATCAAGCAAAATGGAAAAATAAAAGGAGATATTAATATAATGATAAGTAAAATGTTTGAAAAGAGAAACAAATTTTAAAAATAACCATCTTAGCACACAATAAATAGGATAAATCCCACAAATCTTATTTAATTATTGTTCTATTAAAAATAAAATAAAAGTATTAGCTCGTTAGATATAAGTATATTATGATAGAAGGATATCATTCATCCTGTATTTAATGAAAGCTAGTTAATAAAATAAAAATTAGTTTCATATATTAATCAAATTTTATAGATCGAAAATATAGTAAACTTTCATACTTATAATTGAGTAAATAGCTTATATACAAGTATTATCTAAAAGATATCTATTATGAGATATTCTTTATTTAAGTAAAAAGCATTTATATCTAATTTAATGTTTAACTTAAAACTTATTTAAATAAGAAACTACAAGTTTGGCTTTTTAAGAGCTTTATTTTAAGCTTTTTTATAATTATCTAATCAATATAAAAGTATATATAATAAAATGGAAGGCTTAAAGAAAGGTTTCTACACCACCTCCAAGAAATAGGAGAGGAAACCAGAAGCCACTCTTAATCAGTCGTCTTAAACTTAACCCTAATCTTCTTCTTAATAAGACTAAACTCCGGTGAAGTAATCTTCCTTACCCAGGGAAGAATATCCAATTGCTAGGACAAGCCATGAACTCCGTCAACGCAGGAAAAGCCAAGGAAGCAGCCTAAGTCGGCTCTACATTAGGAAATGTCGGAAGTCTATCCATCCGGGTAGTTGAGCATAGAACAACTAATCAAGGTAGTCATAAACCTATAGGAAGATGTTAAGAAGCTCAAGAGGGAAAATACGAAGCTAATGGATTTAATTGAGCAACAGGACTCAAGAGAGCTTCGAATGGCAAATTGGGAAAGGGAGCTTGATACTCTCTGGAAGTATCAGTAGGAAGAGTTGAAACAGATGAGCGCCTCAATAAAAACGATACAAGATTAGAATAAGGAAATAATATTAAGTTAGAGATAAGAAATTCCTAAGATCGACAAAATGGAAATAGAAGAAGAGCAGGTAATCAAGATGGAGCTAGAAAGATAAAGAAGAAATGTTACTTTTGCAAAAGCCAGAATCATCTGTACAGATGTAAGAAATTCTAGAAATTCTAGAAATTCAAGAAAGAATACTGAATTAAAGAAGAAAAGGAAAGGAAGAAACTGTATTGCAATAAAGAAGGACAAATATACAAGAAAAAATAAAAACAATCAAGAACTTCAAGAATAGAGAAGATGAGAATTGGGACAAGAGAGAATCAAGGAGAAAAACCACCAAGATTAAAAAACTTTTATTTTATGCGGTGTCTTGAAGCTACTGCAGAACATTTAAATTGAATTGAATAAATATAAAAGTTAATTAACTTTTTCAAAGTTTGATGATACATTACTAGTATAAAAAGCCATAAATCTCATTCTGATTTGGATAATCATGGTCTTCAACTAGCTAATTAAAAGTATAAAGTTATCAGTTAATAAGCAACTACAATTTAGATGTAATTTTTGCTTTCTCTTCTTATTAAAGATCTAAATTACTCAAAAGTGGAAGAATAATCAAGTCAACTTAAAAATATAAGTATTTTTTAACTTTAAAATTAACTTTAAATCCAAATCATTTTATAACTTTAGAATAGCAGATTTAAATTAAAACTACTATAAGAAATCTAAGACCAGAATTTTTTTAATTTATATGAGAAAAAATGTGCAAAAGCAAAGTTTCTTTCATAGTTGTACGTGATTGTTATCTTCTATAGAATAGTTAAATTTATAATAGCAAAGGTATAAAATTGTATTAATTACATTTAACATAGCTAAGAATTTAAGATATAAGTATACTAAAAAGTTTTATTCAAGTTATAACTTTTATAAATTAATATAAAAAGAAATTAATAAAATTAACACTCTTACTATTTTATAACCATTTACTCTTTAATCTATTCTACCTAAAAATAATCATCACTGCCAATAAAATCATGCAGAAAAAATTAACTTTGCATTTTGTTTAATAAATAAGAATTAATATGCTAGTTAAGTTTATTTTAGATAAATTTAACATAATTAAGGAAAAAGAAAATTATAATTGAATGACCAAATAATAAAGAATTCATCTTATCAAGGACAAAAATAAAAGATTCCTTAACTTTTATACAATTTTTGTAGTCTAAAAGAAAAATACAAACTTACACTAATTACAGACTAATATTTCGAAAAAAAAGAATCTTAAAAAATAAATGAATCAAATTCTTTAAAAGTATCAAATATAAATAAAGGCTTCGTATACTTAAAGGAAAAAAGATAGAAACAATTTGAAAATATTAAAAAAAATTATTTATACTACAGATATGAAAACTTAACAATATTTTAATAAGTAAGTGATTAAATTAATGAGATGATCAAATAAAAAACTTAAAAAAATTATTAAAATAAGCGAAAATTTTATTTAATTTAATAAAGCAAGTTTTAACAAGATCACATGAATAAAATGTGTTGCTGCTATAATAATGGTCAAAGAAAATTAAGTGTTGAAGCTAAATTTAATAATATTAAGATAAAGCTATAAAAAAATTTAAAGAAGCATAGTTTAAAAATACCCAAGAAAGCACTTAATTTTAATTATATTTTTTAAAAAGGCAAAAAGATTCTAACTTAATCAAAATATCAAATCTTTTATCTAAAACACTAAATATAAGCAAACAGTCAACTATCTTTTATAATAAACAAAAATTTAGATTATTTTTTACAAAATAGAGGATTTCAGGAAAGTATATCATCAAATTTATAAGCTTAATTTATTTCAAAATTTAATCTTATTAAAAAATAGAGGTATATTACGAAAAAAATTAAAAAGCTTATATATCAATACCCAGAATCATACTTTGCTTAAAGACATACACAAATAACTCATATCGTTTATCTTTCTCATCTTTCTTACTCCATATTCTATTTCTTCTCTTCTCTCTTTACTCTCACTTTCTTCTTTATTTTCTCCTCTCAATAAGTTTCTTAACTTCACTTGTATTTATCCTTGATTGTACTGAGGAAACTTTATTCCACAATCCATATATAACTTATCAGAAAAATATTTATACTTTTACCAAATCTAAACCAACTACATATCGTCTAATACTGTCCAAGAAAGAGATTTAAGAGGTACAAGTACTTGTATTCATCTCTTCTAGCATTATCTTCCTATTCTAACTTCCTTCTTATGATAAAAAGTATTCAGTTATCTAGCAACTTCACACCAATTTACCTTTTTACTGAACTTATTCACTATCATGTTCTCCATTAAATCATCTTCTTCCTTCGTCCACTCGATTTTCACGTACTTTCGATTACCTTGATTTACGGTATCAGTTAAAGAGGTTTGCATTTAATTTAATAAAAATAAAAGACAACTGATTAAATATGGGAGAGACTGAAGATAAAGGAAGCCAATTACTGAAATTTAAACTAGAATTAAATGAGGTTAAATAAGGATAAGCAACTAAAGAGAAAAGTATAATTTCATTATTAATTCTTATAATGTTCTAAAGACTCTTCTAGTGATTAAGTTATCCATTATAAATTATATAAGTTTTAAAGCAGAAGACTAATATTTTATTAATCTCATCATTTAATTAATTTTACCTAAGCATTATGAAAAGAGTATAGTAACTAGATTGATTCATATGAAAGGTTGTGATTTTAATTAATAAATATATAAGAAATTCATAAGCATAAGGCAGATTATTATTTTTAGTTATTTTAATATTTTATTTGATACATAAAAGAAGCATAAGTCATTATCAATGAATTGCTATTATGAAAAAGTGAAGATCATTAAATCACTTAAAATAGTAAAAAGATTAGATTAAATTAATAATATAGCTTATGAAATATTTTTTACAAGAAGCAGCTAATAAATATTAATGTAAAGTTCAGATATTTTATTAGTAAAATAACTTTTAATCTAATTAAACTCTTTTTTTACTAACCTCTTCGTCTTTTTTATATCTTAGATTTATTACCTTAAGATACCAAAAAGATTGAAATTAATTAAGGGATGTTGATATTATTCCGTATTATATTTATAAATAAAAGTATCAAGCTAATTAAAGTTATAATTTTATTTATTTTAAATACTTTTTATCTTTTTAAATATTAAAGTCACCGTGATTGCTTGAGTTAGTTTATTTAAATTACAATAGCCATATTTGGAATATTTTAAGAAAGATTATAAAAATTAATAGTAAAATAGTTATTTTTTTATTTTGCCCAACAAAGTGTTTTATATTTGCTTATTTAATTGTAAATTTAGCTAATTTAAAGTCTAAAATTATTTTAAAATCAATTTTCTTAGTAAAATTCCTATTAACAAGTGTCTTATGCAAATTTAGGAAATTTCTATTTGCTATTTATTTACCTTTGAAATACATTAAATTAACTAGTAAATATTAAAAAGCACTATGATAAAAATATTCTTTTGCTATCTAATGCTGATAAGTTGTGAAATTAGGGAATAGTTTAATTGTTTGCTTTATAAAATAAAAATAAAGTTTAGAGAAGAAAATAAATCACTAGAGCCTTATAAGAAGGTAGTTTAATCTAGCAAGGAGAATGCTAAAAATGTTGATTCATTAAAAACGAATAGAGAAGTTCCTTAGTATATTATGATTAAATTAATAGTTATTTCCTCAATTGTTTACTAAATAGATAGCTTTATATAAAGTGAAAAAGATAGTCATTATTATACATTTTAGTAAATTATAGCATTTTCATAATAAAAATCCAATTAAAATTTATAATACTATGAAATAAATAAATTTCTCTTATTTAAAAAAGTTATTTCAAGTTGATTCTTTTAATACTTAATTGAATAAAAGGTTACTATTCTGTTTATTCTTTTGTTATAAAGATATATATACAAAAATAAATTAAATTAAATTAAATTAAATTAAATTTTAGATTAAATTAAATTAAAAATTTTAAGGTTAATGGAGTGTTCCTTAAAAGATCCATAATCCCCTGTATTACCTTTTACAGGGTCTCGAACTCCTCGGTGTCTCCACTCAAGTTCACTTCCGAGCTTTCCGAACGGTCTTGGAGTTATCTTCTTACGTCATAATTAACCATCCGACGAGGAGGGATAAAACATGGTCAATTCATTTCAAATTTTTTTTCTAATTTGCTTATTTCCCTAGCATCTTCTTCAAAGATGATATTGACTGCCACATATGTAGCATTTTTTTTGAAGTATTTTTCTTTAGTCATGAGTTGTTCTTCTATTATCATTGAATCTTGATTTTTTTATGGCTACTAGCTCTCTAATTTCTCTAACCTTTGCTTAATTTCTTTAAATTGCTAAAAGTCATTTTCATATTTTTAAAAGTATATTCCAATTTATTCATCTAGTCTAATAATATCGCATTCTATTTCTTGATATCTGTTATTAATATCCTATTTTGTAACAAATTCAACGTGTGGCTTCTCATCGTCCGTATGATCTTATAAATCTTGTTATAAACTAATAACATAATGCTCGAAATTCTCGACTTTATCAGTGTAGTCGAAAATAATCTCCATGATTTATTCCTTGTCTAAATTCATTAGTTGATTAAATGTATGCCTCTTTTTAGGAATTTTTGCAGATAGTTATTTTTCTTCTGATATTTAGCAATATTTTTTCTTTTAAATCCTAGTTGGTGTTTGTTAATTTTAGAAAGATTGATCAGTAGTATTACGAGTAATCTTTTCAATAAGAAAACCTTTGTTCCAACTCTCCATTTTTTTATAAATCTTAGATAATTAATAAATATTTCTATAGAAATAGGATACAGAAGTATTTAATTAATTATACAATAATTACTATTAAGATAATTTTAATTTTGATGTTTTATAAGAAAGGAATTTAGTAATAAGTAAACTTAACTAGTTGATTATTTATAATGCTTTATCTAAAATTATTCTTTATATCTAATAATAATAATAATAATATACTTAAAGTTAGTAGAGTTTTGCATTCTCTGGAATTGCAACCAGTTCCTGCGGACAGCTTTTTTAACGTGGGTGTGATCCACGACCTTTTTATTAAGTGGAAGGTTACCACTGTAACCGTTCAAGTGGTCTTGCAAAAAGCTTTTATTTGTAGATCCCTGTTGGAGTTATTCATAGTTTATTGAGTTGTCTCCATGTTCTTTTCTGCTCTTATTCGTTTATTTTCTTTCACTATCAACAGTTTTTTAAAATATGTTGATTTGATTTGCAACATCAACAAAGTTTGTATTATTGTCTTTATTTCGTTCTTTTTTATGATATTTTATTTTCTATATTTTCTAATCTTTTAATGAAACTTGTAGCAATCATTTCTTTTTCTGGATTCGATTCTGTTTTTAATTCTATTGGTATTTTTTCTATTTCCATTTTTGTGTCGTATTTAAAATTTTATTATGATTAAGTTCAGAGTTATTCTTCCGTTATTAATTTGCTACAAATAAGTTATCTTCTAAGTATTAATAATTCGTTGTTCTAATCTTCTATATTACTCATTAGTTCCCGTATTTTTTCGCCTAAGTTGTAAGTTGTTTCTTCATAATTTGAGATTACTTTTTACATTTGGTCTAATTAAATTTAAAGTTTTTGATTAGTTTCGTTTTTAGGTTAACTTATCTCTATTTATCCTACCATAACTTTACCTTCTGAAGAAGAGCTTGACTCCTCCTATTGTTATTATTTTTTCTAAATTTCTTTTGCCGCTTTTCTCTTTAGGTTTCTAAGTTAATTTTTTGAGAGTCGAAGAGATTAATCCATTTTATTATTTTCTTTATATCTAATATACAAATTAGTTTACTTAAATATATGCATCTATTTTAAACTCAACTATCATTGGATTTCATAACGATGATTTGAATATACTTTTAAAAGCATTTAGTTATACATAAATTAACTAAGTAGTCAAGCAAGCTAGTTTATATTTAAATAATTGAGACTTTAGCTTGTTTTAAAGAATATAACTTTAAAGTTTTATTTTTCTTTAAACTACAAAATTTAAAATTTAAGTAACTAAAAGAAGTTAAAGATGCAAAATGATAAAAATAGAATAATCTAAATTATAATGTTCATTAGCAGCAAAATTTAGATTATATTAATAAACAATTAACTTGCTTTAATTTAAAAAATTAATGTATCTTTCTTTAAAAATTAGATCAGATATTTAAGACGCTTCTTAAAGAGAAGGTATAATCCTTTTCTCAAAAGACTTTTTCTTTAGTAATCAAAATTAATGATAATTAAAATTATTTAAAGTAGCTATAATTAATTTTTATATTAGTTAGTCTATTAAACTCTAATCTATTTAAGTTTTTATCAAATTAGATTATGATTAAATAAAGAATAGGATAAGAGTAAAAATTATTAAATTAAAGAAGCATTAGAAGTAATTTTAATTTACTTTATAAAAAGGGATTTAGGATTAAAGGCAAAACGAGAGAGAAGGAAAATATATGATTTAATTTTAGCATTGGATTAACAGAATGTAAACTATTAATTATTATGCTATTAAGTTGTATGATAAATATTAAAAAAATAAATAGTCAATGATAAAAACAATTAGAATTAAAGATTATTTTTAAATAAATAACTTAATTATTTAATATTTTATTTTATTTAATAACAAATAATTTTCATATTGCTTTATTAATATATTTTTTAAAATCGCCATAATTGTTCGAAGGTGAACAACAAGGTCATCTTCATCAGAGGTTGGGGAAGTTAAGTACCCATAATCGACTTTATGTCTTCCTCTGCTTTGGTTTGGCCTCGAGACATAAGATTCTTAGACCTTCGGCACTGACTTAGTTTTGATTTAATTCTGGAACGAAAAAGAAATAATATTGTGAGCTTCATCAGAGGTGGGGAATTTAAGTACCCATAATTGATACATGTCGTCCTCTGCTTTGGTGATGCAATGAAACACAATTCTGCCATGTCCTTGGACCTCCAACAAGTAGAAAAGATTACGAGTATTCTTAAATTATATCAGTATTGAACATTTTATCAGTACTGAATAATTATACCAGTATTGAACAAGGTCTACCAGTATCTTATAATTTTATCAGTAACAAACATTCTTGTCAGTATGAAACATTTTTAAAGAGAGCACACCAATGAGAGTGTTACGCGCTCTATAATCAAATTTATTTATTTATATAAAATAATCCGATGAGTCAAAATTAATTAAGACTCAATTTCTCTTTTTTCATAATTCGAAACAATCTTATTGTTAATAGACTTCTTTTTTCGATGAATAATTAAAAATAAAGTCAAAATTTATTGATATGCTAATTAATTTATTTCAGTTTCTAGAGTATCTTAATTTTCTATCTTGTAGTTCCTGAAAATATTTACATCTGTGAATATATTATGATGATTGAAAGCTACTATAGCAATAAATTTAAGCAGAAATTTACTTCCTGCAAACTGATTCAAATATAATAATAATAATAATAATATACTTAAAGTTAGTAGAGTTTTGCATTCTCTGGAATTGCAACCAGTTCCTGCGGACAGTTTTTTTAACGTGGGTGTGATCCACGACCTTTTTATTAAGTGGAAAGTTACCACTGTAACCGTTCAAGTGGTCTTGCAAAAAGCTTTTATTTGTAGATCCCTGTTGGAGTTATTCATAGTTTATTGAGTTGTCTCCATGTTCTTTTCTGCTCTTATTCGTTTATTTTCTTTCATTATCAACAGTTTTTTAAAATATGTTGATTTGATTTGCAACATCAACAAAGTTTGTATTATTGTCTTTATTTCGTTCTTTTTTATGATAATTTATTTTCTAAATTTTCTAATCTTTTAATGAAACTTGTAGCAATCATTTCTTTTTCTGGATTTATCTCTGTTTTTAATTCTATTGGTATTTTTTCTATTTCCATTTTCGTGTCATATTTAAAGTTTTATTGTGACTAAGTTCAGAGTTGTTCTTCCGTTATCAAATTGCTTTGAATGAGCTGTCTTCTGAGTATTAATAATTCGTTGTTTTAATCCTCTATGCTATTCATTAATTCCCTTATTTTTTCTCCTTAGTTACAAGCTATTTCTTCATACTTTGAAATTAATTTTTACATTTGATCTAGTTAAATTTAAAGTTTTTGATCAGATTCGTTCTTAGGTTATTTTATCTCTATAGATCCTACCATCACTTTACCTTCTGATGACGAACTTGACTCCTCTCGTTGCTATTGTTTTTTCTAAATTTCTTTTGCCGCTTTTCTCTTTAGGTTTTTAAGTTAATTCTTTGAGAGTCGAAGAGATTAATCCATTTTTTTTAATTATGATTCAAATATAATTTTTATTGTTTAATATGATTATTAAATTTTATATATATTTAATTATCTCATTAGCATTTACAATTAATCACTTAAAGAAAAACAAATAACTATAATTTATTAAAATGTAATGCTCCTATATATCTTTAAATAGAATTATTGCTTATAAGTTTATTATTTCATTCTATATCTCCTTTTTAAAAACTTTATTTAAAATACTATTAAATTTTAAATAATTAATTTTATAATTGATAAAATAGAAAAAATAATACTTTTTTCCACTCTAAATTGTATTTACTTTCAATAATAAATCTATCTATTTATTATAAAATTATATAATTTTTGCTTTCACTTCTTAAAAACTTTCTAATTAAAACATCAATTCTAAAATAAAAAATAACATAAATTCAAGGTAATTACAATTAACCAATCTTTAAAAGTTAAAAATTTATTTAGAAACAAAATTTATCTTTTGATTTAAAACTTCTAAAATTTACAATTTATTTTTAATCTTTTTCTATCATTCTAATTATAACAATAAAGAATTTTAAAGTTAATACCAATTATTTTCTACTAAATAATTACTTTTATATTTAAAAATTTTAATCAACTAAATTATTTAAAAAGTAATAAATTTATTTTTATTAATTTAGAAAGCTTAACTTTTCAACAAATTTAAAATTATTAATAAAAATATTTATTTTATTTTTTACTATATCAAAACATTTAAAACTTTAGTAGTTTTTTATTCTCCTTGCATTTAAATATTTTTTATTATTTTATTGAAAAGCATGTTAATGATTTTTTATAATTGATGAATGAACAACTAAAGGGTAATTAATATTTTATTTTATTTATAATATTTTCAATTTAAATTTAAATATCTATAAACTTATTCGAAACTCATTTAATAATAAATAAGTAATTAAATTTTAAACTATTCCCAATTTAAGCAAGTGAAGCATAATAAAGTAGTCTACGAAAAGAAAAATGTAATAGATTTCAAAAAAATAGAAGAAAAATTATTTTAAATTAGAAGTTTAATTCAGTATTAATTTCTTAATTATAGAGTTCTATTTAATAAAGGAATAAATAACATATTTATTATTTCTATAAAATGGTTTCTAAGAAATAACAGAACTTTGAACAAAACATTTAAACAGGAAAATTTTCTAAAAAATAAAAAAGCGAAATAATTACAATGAATGAAAGTGAGAAATATGATTGATATGACGAACATTAACCACTTGGAAATCCAGAACTAAAAAAACTTCCGACACAAACTCAAATAGAAATATTATCTAAGTCATTAAAAGAGTTTATGTTTAAAAATAGATACCTCACTGATAAAGTAGAAAAATTAGAAAAACTAATAACGTCTTTACTTGAGAAACAATATTAATAATCATAAGAAATAGAAAAAAAATTGGAACAAAGAATTCTTTAAATTTAATAATAAATTCAGGTAACGCCATTTTCGTTTTAACAGAATTAATCAGATCCTATGGAAATAGAAAATGAAGCCTCAAATTAAAATAAACAGTAAACGTTTATTTAAAATAAGTAGTAAATTTAAATTAAATAAGTGTTACAGGAATAATAGTTTAAAAGAAGAATAAAATGCTACGTGTGCAATAAATAACACCAATGAAAATACTGCTACTAACTAAGCGAAATTTAAAGAAAGAATAAATAAGATATTTTTAGAAAATAATTTAGGATATATCCAACATAAAGCGGAAAAATTTATAGAAAAAATTCTTTAATTCAAATCTTAATCCTTGGATAAATAATTAGGAACGCTAAGTGCAAGACCAAAACTATTCCGAATATTAAAGGATGGTGCACTAATGAAGTGCTACACCGCCTAACTAAGCCTAGTAGGAATTCAAGACAAACTAATAAAGACAAGCTGATAGAATAGGTCAGATGGCTGACTACTAAGGTTTAACAAAGCTTTTTAACTTTTTAACTTTTTTTTTTAAAGATTAGAAAGAATAATAGTTAATAAATTACAAATTTTTAAATCACAATGAAAGTTAACGTTAGGAAGGACATGCGCTTAAATTTTTCTATTTTAAATATAATTATTAATTTAATTTAGCTTGAGAGCATTAAGTCGAATCTCAGTAAGAGCATTTTAAAAAAGTAATTTACAATTTATAAAGTAGAAATATTATTTTAATATACAAATAATAAATTAAATAGAACAATATAAAAAAAGTAACACATTAATAAAATTATTTTTATTTTTAACTTTAATTTTTAAATTATATAATAAAAAAAATGTATAAATATTTTTAAAGCAGAAATAGATAATCTAAGCAAAAATATTTTTATTATTCTTTTTATTTAATAAAAATCAAAATTTATTTCTAATGAAAAAGTAAATTTTTCTAATTAAGGAATTTATTTATTAAATTCAACTTGGTTTTAAATCAAATGTGGCTTAATTAAGATCAATAAAATATTCTCTAAATTTAAATTTCTACATTATCCAAATACATTCATTTAAAGTAATTATCAATCTTAATTTCTAAGATAATTTTTAGTTGATAATTTCTTTATTTTTTCATTAAAATAATTGAAATTTTTGTTTATAGGATATGCATTATTTTACATGATCATAAAAGTATTTAATAGGCTACATAATAAGATGACTTGCTTAATAAAATTATTTTATGAATATTCTAAATAAAGTAATAGGATTTAAATAGCTAAGTAGATAAAACGCTATTAGTTTTAAGATATTTTATATTAAATATTTTGAATCTTGCTATGCTTTAAATAGAATATCAGATAAGTCAAGTATTATTTCTTTTTTATCATTTAATAAACTCAAAATGTATGCTTTTGCAAATATTTCCTATATTATGATAAAGTAAATAAATATAATTTATCTGTGCTGTTGACAGCAAAACTTATTTTTTTAAATTAAGCATTTTAGTTTAAATTTTCTATTCAAATAATAAAGAAAAAAGTTGTAAATAGTTATTTTTCTACTTTTATAATAGCTCTTGTACGTACAGGTCTTTTAAATCTTTCTAAAATTAGTTATATTAATTATTTCTTTATTAAAGTTGGCAATTTTACTATAAAAATTTATTTTATTATTGCTCGGTTCTTTTTTATTTTTATCTTAGTTGATTATTTTGATTGAATAGAGCAATATTTACAATTTTATGAAATATCTAATTATTAAATATTTTTATTTAAATTTTCCTATTTAATTTAGATAAAATTCAGATTCTCTATATACTGATTTTTTGTTTATTTTATAAATAAATTTTTCTTTAATTTTTATTTTGAGATCAATTAAAAATTTTCTAAGCAAAAGATTAAATAAAAATCAAATTTTTTTTAAATGTGTTAAATATATTTTAAGAAGCATTTTATTTAAAAATATTAAAAACATTAAATCAAAAGGATTAAAAAAGGCCATAAATATAAGATAAAGAGTATTAAAATATTAAATTTAAGATTTATTAATTTAATAGTGGAGATTTTAAATGTATTTTTATTCAAAAAAATGTATTTAAGCAATTTTTTTTGAGATTTTAATTTATAAAATTGTTTATAATATTAAATCAAAAAAATAGAAATAATATATATTTCGTAACTAAGTTTTGTCTAATTTATTTAAAACCTTTTCTCTTATTTATGATTTATAAAAAATATTAAGATCAGAAATAAGAAACTAGAATAAGAGAAAATATGAATAAAATACTAGACTCAATAAAGTTATTAGTAAGAAAGATAGATAATAAGAGCTTTTTAGACTTGTCTTTGAGCTAAATATGATTTTTAACTTTAATATTAATATTATGGTAGTATATTGTTTATTCTAAATAAACTTTTTTATTCTATTATAATTATAAAAATGGAAGGCTTCAAGAAGGGTTTTACGCCATCTCTAATTTCAGAAGAGAAAATCAGAAAATTCTCTTTCTTAGATCACATCTTAGCTTCAATCAGACCAAGTTTCTTAATTAATACTATTAGAAAGCAAAAAAACATTAAATAAGCAACTCGTCCATTCCTTTAAGACAGACAGAGAAAAACTAACAACTCTCGACGATTTAAACTGAAATACCTTCAAAAAAGAAAAAAATAACGGAGGAAAGAATCAGAATATGAAAATTTACTATGAACGGCGACTGGACCACCTGACTAAAGTACAAGTCCTTGGAATGAATAGAAAACATAAAAATTGCTTTTCGACTAATTAGAAAATTATAGAACTGGAAAAGAAATGAGATATTTCAACATACATAGGATTTCATGCTACATATTTAAATACGCATATATTCTGTTATAATTTCAAGGAAAAATATAATACCAAGATGGAAGAGCTATACTAAAATCTATTTGTAATGAAACAGAAAAGCGAAAAATACTTTGTGAAACAAAGAGGAGTGGGCCAAGACATGAAACAAGAGTGGAGAAAATAAAAATAATTTTACATCAAATGATCAATAAAACACCTAAATGTCCAACAAAGCAATTCCAATGGAAAAAGTAAAAGCAAAAATAAAATTTTCGAAGAAATGTTATATTTTTAATAGGACAAGGTATCTTTGAAAAAACTGCAGAAAAAATGAGATAATTCTCAATAAATTTTGTAAAACCTTTATTACCTTATAACCAATATATGATGGAAAATATGGAGGAAGAAGCTCAATCTGGAGAAGTAGCGTAACCCTGAAATTAACTGGCTTAAAACTAGGGAATCGGGAGACCTGCTCGCTACTCAGGAGTGAGATAATTTTTTATCGAAATATTTTCCCCCCGAAAAACCTTTTAATTTAAATTGATTTTTATATAATTTTAATTTTTTAATTTTAATAAAACTTCAATTATAAATTTTTTAATTTAAAATTTTATTATTAAAATAATAATATTAATACTATTAATAATAGATTAGCATGATTACTCCTTTATTCGGACTTATAACGGTTTAAATTAAGTCAAAATGTATTATTCTTTAAAAACTTTCTTACTGGCTCCAAATTGTTGATTTTTTCCTTCTTATTCTTCTCTTCATCCTTTTCTGATAATCTTTTTCTTGGTCGTTTAGGATTATGAGTCCTATAACTTCTTTTAACATTTTATTCCTTATTATATTATTTACTTCCAATAATGTTTCGTGTAATTACATTCTTCAGTAATATTTTCTTCTATAAATCTTATACTATTGTTTGCAGAATATTCGACTCAATTTTCTCTAAAGTTTTTTACCTCCCTCCTTTAAGTTTTATTAAACTATTAGCATTACCTTACCAAGTGTATTTTTCTATTTGCTTTAGTTGTAAATTTACCTCTTATTTTGTTTCCAATTTGCACTAACTCCCTTTTTAATTTGATTTTTTGTGTCTTCACTGCAGTTTATTATAAAATTCTAATTTTTCTTTTAATTCCGTAATTTAATTTTTAATTTTCCGATTCTTCAAGAAAAACTTTTATGCCTCTTTTGACGTTTCATACTTAGCGATGTTTATTTTTTCCTTTAAAATATATTTAACCTAATTTTTAATTATATAATAACTTTTAACAAATTATTACTATATAATTAAGTTCTATTTTAACTAAACTTGTATTTTTAATTAATTTTTAGATTAAACATTTAAATTATATTATATTTTTCTTTCAAAAATTTAGCATTAAATCTTTATCTTGACAACATCTAGAATTTTGGTTTTATTTATGCAAAATTTATAAAACTTAAATATCAAGCAAAGAATGAAAAATTATTAAGTTTTAGTATAAATTAATTTTGACATCTATATTTTGATTTGCATAGTAAGCTAAAAATTATAGTATTCTCATAACTAAATATATTGAACTTTGATTGAGATAAAACAAAATTTCAGTTTTATATAAAGATTCTAATTCTTGTAGTATTTTATCATTAATTGAAAAAGTAACTCCCAAAATTAATGAGCATTTTATGCTTTTATATTTATAAATCTAAATCTTAAATAAAAAGGCTTGTCATTTTTTTTAATTTTAATTTTGTTTAGCATTTCAATGATATGATTCCTATTAGATTTCTCACTTAAAATTATTATTTTATTTTATTAATATTTTTATTTTGTATTATTTCATTATAAAAATTAAATGTTTTACTATAATCTAAGCTTCAAAAGATAAAAAGTTATCCATTTATTTTATGATAATAAAGGATCGAATTTGTTTATTATAAAGATAAGTGCTCTTATCTTTATCAACTAATTTAATTTAGAATTAACATTTACTTAATAAATTGTTTTGAGCTATTCAAACAACTCAGAATTTTAGAGTAAAATTATTAAGAGAAAAAAGAATGTAGATAATCTATTTTACACTAATATTAGCAATAATTAATTATCCTATTAAGAACAGTTAAAAAATTAAAAATAGTTAAGCTTTGAATTAAATTATCAAGCAATTAACTAAATAGCTTACTTGTTATATTTTTATAATTTAATTTTTAATTTTATAAAAAAAGTTAATTTAAGTTACTCTTTTATTAATCTTTTAAAATTCTTTAATTAATGTTCAAGCTTTCTTATTAATATTTTAGATTAAATTAAGTTTATGTGCTTTTATTAGTAGCTTAATTTATTAGAAATTATTTTTTATATAAAAATTACCTTTATAAAATAATAATAATAATAATAATAAAATATTTCAATTTAAAGTTAAGATGAATGAATGAATGAATGAATTATAGTGATTCTACCTATCAATAAGGCTCATCACTGAAATTTAAAGTTGTGTTAAGTTTAATTCCATTTCCAAACTTTTGCTGGGTCTTCTTCTTAAAATATATATCTTCCATTTCTCTTTTAACCCTTTTAATACAATATATCTTGCTTCAGTCTAGTTCGATTCCAATCATATTCAAATTTCTTCTTTGCTAATCAAATGCGATGTCCTTCAAGATTTCATTCCCTGTGTACTTCTTTTTTCTGTATATTAAGCCTTCTGGAATACAGTATAATTTGCTTATGGATCTCTATAGGTTAAAGCTTTCAAGTTTTTATTTTTATTATAATTTTTAGCATTATCTTAAAATATTACCATATTTCCTGCAATACCAGCATTACTTTCTATTCTTCATTATCGGAATTTTTGCTGGCTGTAGATTTGGTTTTACATCCATAGGATCATTTTTTGTTGTATTTTTTAAAAATTAATCTATCAGTCAATTCCGCTAATTGATTGAATTTTACTTCAATTTGTTCAATTCTCAAATCAACTGGTTAGAAATTTTCGTTTTTAGTATTTATTTATTAGACATTGGGTATGTAATTTTTCCTTCTAACTCTTATACGTTTCTTTAAAATTTTAAATTCTCCATTTTGCATAATTTTAAGTTCTTTGAGTATGTTGTACTAATCGTAACTTGATTGGGATGTATCCTGTTTAGAAGAGAATTTTTACAAGAAATTATCCATTTTTTTATAATATAATAATATTATAAGGATTTTTATTTAAATTTGTTGTATTTTAAATATAAAAGAAATTAGAAATTTTAATTAGCTTCATAAGAAAAATAAAATTAATTTATCCAGATGAATTGATATTTTATTTCTTAATTTATATCTTTTTATTTTAAGAAGAAAAACTAGACACTTATAATTTTAAAGTGTTGCATTTTTGTGGAATTATATAATAAATAAATAAATTTGATTATAGAGCGCGTAGCACCTCGTTGGTGCGCAGCTCTTTAATAAATGTTTCAATACATGTCTATTTCTTCAAGTAAGCCTTCAGGTAATAGAAATTCTTCTCTTATTAGTTCCATATCTTCATCATTTTCTTCTTCATTATCTCTTGTTCTTCTGTCTTTATCTATCTACGTTTTATTGATTCTTTGTTACAAGCGTCCATTTTTTTTTCTTACATACTTTGCTAATTTTCGTTTCTAATTCTTTTCTTCTTAATCAAGCTTTTATAAACTCATAAAAATTATCCTTTTCCTGCTCTATAGTCTTTTCCTATTTCTTTTTTTCATTCAATTTTCTTTTCTAATAATAATAGTTAGGTAAAATATTAATTTTTTTGGTATGCAAAGTATTTAAATAAATGCTTATTATACTAAAATTTATTTGTGATATATCTTATAATAAATAGACTAAAATACTTAAATTATCTTTAGGTTTTATTTTCATCTTTATATTTTATTTACCAAAAAACTATTTTTTATTTTTTACTTTAATCTAATTTAATAATCAATGAATGCATTATTACTAAATTTATTTATTTTGTTTACTCCAACTTCAAATATTTAATCCACTTTATATCTTAAAATATGTAAATAATAGAGAAAATAGCTTCATAAAGTATCTAATGATGATCTAATAATTTTTACCTAATAGTATTTTATATTATAATATGAATTATTAATTTAAAATTTAGTAAATATTTATTTATTAGTATCAAAAATCCAGTTTCGAATAATTATTAGCTTTCTCCTTTCAGATAATCTAGGACAGCTATTTTTTATTTTTTTAATATTGCTAAAAGAAAAATAATGGAATTGAATTCAAGTTGATTTTATAAAATCTAAAATTTTTAAAAATTTACGTTTAAACTTATTTTTTTTAATTTTATTAGTTTTTTAAATCTTAATGAAATAGCTAAACTTCTTTTAAAATTTAAGTTTTAGATTATAATTTAGTTTTTCATATTCTCTATGGTTTTAAAATATAATTAATTTTTTTAATTAACAGATAAATAGGAGTAAATAAATATTTCTTTTAAATCTAACTCAAAATATAAAGAAATTTATATCTCATACAAATAAATTAAAAATGTATTAATTTAATAATTATAAAACTATTTTAATTGGCTAATTTCTATAAATTTTATTTTAATTAAGAATAAAATTTTTTATTTAATCTGATATTATCTATTTTTCAAATTTTATCCTATTATCTTAATTTAATTGTATTTTTTATTTTTTAGCTATTTATAAATTCTGAATAAATATACAATAAACAATTAAAATAATAAAAATAGAGAAAAATTTAAAAGAAATGCTAGAATATAATCAAATATTAATAAATTAAGAAACAAAAAAGAATAAATAAATCCTAGAAGATATTGATCTTAAGATTGAAAAAACATGGTCTAGCATAAAACAAAAACATTAACAAATAACTTGATTTTAAGAATGATTGAGGGAAAAAGAAATCCATTAGTAATATTTGAATAAAGAAGACTTAAAATAATTATTTTTAGAATGAACAAAGATACAAGAAGAAGAGAAACTAAACTAAAAAAAATAAAATCAAAACAATAATGAAGACCTAAGAGTTTCAGAATGAGAGTGATATCATAAAAATTATTTTATTAAGCTGAAAGGCGAACATTATTTAATTTAATTTAATTTAATTTTTAAATTCTGAATGTAAAATTAAGATTCATCGATATATTTTTAAGTTAATTAATCTTTTCTTTATTTTATTTTTAAGTATATTTTACTTATTTTTTCTTAAATATAAATAAATAATGTTTATTAATATCTTCTAGCAAGAATTATAACGATATTATGAAATTCTAATATTAGTTTTTAAATTCGATATTAAAATAGCACTATCATTTTTTAATATTTATAGAGTTTTTAATTTTCTTTTTTATAATTTAATAGTTTATTATTCTTAAGATACTGAATAATTAATAATTAGAATTTAACTGGCAAATAATATAAAATATAAAAATGCTTATATTTTTAAAGTAAATATCAGTCAAATTATATATAATATTAGATTTAAATTTTCATATTTAAAAAATAAAAATAGGAGGCTATCATCATAATGGAATGAAAGTATCAAATTTGCTGATATATAAAATAGCAAAAGAATAAAATCATTTATTTCAATATTGTCTATTTTTATCAATCTTAATATAACAATATTTAATTTATGTTTAATTTCAAAAAGAACAAATTATTATAAATCATCAAGTTAGCAAATTCGAAAAAATAAATAGGGAGAATAAATATTTTTATTTAGTTTGCTTGATTTATAAATTATGCTTAAAAATTATTTTTCTACTTTGAACTAATATAAGCAATCAAATAAAGAACAAAATTTATTTGATAAAAATAGAGGCAACTTCATGCATTTAGCAAATTCTTCTTAATTAAAAAATATTTTTTTGTGCGTTGCGTTAAAAACAAAAAAAAATTAAAAAATTGGGAGAAATTTTCCTACAATATTACTCTATTTATTAAAAATGTATGAATATCTCATAATTTTTACTAAACCTAAAATATCGAAGATATTTTTTGGAAAATTCTCACTATCAAATATATATTTGAATTTAAATAATCATAATAAAATTATATAGGACAAATATAAATTAAATTCATTATAATTTAAAAATGATATTTCATTTATTAAATAAATATGCCTTAAAACTTGAAAATAAATAATTTGTTTATAAATATATTCTAAGAGAGATTAAGTTAAAATAAAAAGGTGTAAAATAGAAAGTCAGATAACCAAAATTAGCTTATGCATAATTTGAAATAGAAATATACAAATATTTTAGATTTAAAACAGATTTTTATGTAATTTAATTTATTAAATCTGAAAATTTGTTTAAATAAAAAAGCCTAAAAAAATGATAAAAGGTTTTAAATTTTTTTTCTTAAGCATTAGAACATTTGAAATAAAAATCATGTATTTGTCCTTATTTCTTATGTTTTAGAAATGAATTTTTCATAGTAATTATTTTAAAATCATTTGACTTTTCTATTACTAAGAAAATTAATTTTTCGATGTCTTTGTTGATTTCTAGTTAAAAATTTAAATTATTTGTGAGGTTATTAATAAAAAAATAAGAAAAAAGACAAAAATATAAAGTGGCTGCTTTAACCTTTTAGATGGAACAAAATTTAATTATTTTATAGTAATATTTTTTAAATAAATTGCTTGATTTAGTTCTTTTAAGCAATTCCATGAATTTTTCAATTCTAAAATAGGTAAATTTTAATTGATTATGGAGACAAAGTGAACTATTAGATATATCTTTAAAATAATTTTCCTTTTAAATTGATAATATTTAAGAGAATTTTAAAATTTTTTTCGAATTATTCTTTGAAAGATTAGGAACTTGAATTTTAAAAATTGTTAGCATCTAAGAACAAAGTTCTGTAAATTTAATTTTTTGTTCTAGTACTAAAGGAAATTCTATGATATTGGCTTTTTCAAAATGAAATTGATTTATTTTTCATTTTAAATCTATCTTAAAATAGTTAATAAAATTCCTTATAAAAGTTAATTTTATTTATAAGAGCCTGAGATAAAATGCTTTAAATTAATTCTTCTTTTTAAATTAAAGATTGCAATAACACCATCGCAAAATCACTAGTCTTAATTCTTTTAAATAAAAAAGTACTAAAAATAAAATGTTCATTTTTAAAAGTAGTTATAAGTTAAACCTTTAAAATTCTAAATCCATTTTACTAAGAAATTTATTTTAAAAGATCAATAACCTTTAATATCATAATAAGAAAATCAAAAAATTAGAAAATAATAGAAAAATTACCTTTAAAATCAATTTAAATATACAATCATTATATTAAATATATCTATATATCAGTAAACAAATAAGCGCTCTATTTCTTTCAAAAATTAATAAGAATTAACAAAGCAATAATAATTGATTTAAAATAGAAAAAAAAATTAAATAGCTTAATTTAATGTAAAAATGTTTATAATATTAATAAATATAACCAAGAAAATAATTTTGGCTACATTTTTGTAATTTGAAAAATTAAATTAAAAAACATCTAAATATATTAAGCAATGTTCTTAAGACACATTGTTCTTAAGACACATAATTTTTGACTTAAAAAATAGTAAGAAATTTTATTTTTTTTTTATATTTTTTTATAATTAAATTGTTTATAAGCTAAAAGCACGAAACTTTTACACAGCAATAAGCAAAAAATATTGCATATAGTCAAGCTTATTCACTTAATTTTTTATTGAAAAATTTTATAGCTATTAAGATAATAAATGTAAGATTTATTATTTTAGAAAAATACATAAAGTTTTTGAATTTTCTTTCTTTGAAGTAGATAATAAATCAAAATTTCTCAATCAACAAATTTGTTTTTGATATAAAATACATAAGATAATATAAGACAAGATAGTACCTTTAGATATTTTTTCATTTAGTAGAGTTAAGTTATTTTACTTAAAAATGTTTAATAATTCTTTTAATTTTTATATCTAGCAAGATCAAGTTAGATAAAAAGGTTTGTATGCTAAAATCTTAAAAAAAGATAATAAAAAAAGTAAATACAATCTAATTTTTTAATTGAAGCATATAACTAAATGTATTTAATATAATTACTTTTAGGCTAAAGTTAATATCTAGCTTTCTTATGAAAATTAATAAACATTTTATATCAAAGATTAATTTCATAAGTTAAAATTATCTTAATTTATAAATTTAGGTGTTTGAATTATTTAGATTTATATTTTTTAAATTAATTAAGATTTAAAAACTTCTTATAAATTTAATAACTTAAATTAAAATCAAAAAATTTAAAAAAATTTAAGATAAGAATCATACTTTGCTTAAAGACATACACAAATAACTCATATCGTTTATCTTTCTCATCTTTCTTACTCCATATTCTATTTCTTCTCTTCTCTCTTTACTCTCACTTTCTTCTTTATTTTCTCCTCTCAATAAGTTTCTTAACTTCACTTGTATTTATCCTTGATTGTACTGAGGAAACTTTATTCCACAATCCATATATAACTTATCAGAAAAATATTTATACTTTTACCAAATCTAAACCAACTACATATCGTCTAATACTGTCCAAGAAAGAGATTTAAGAGGTACAAGTACTTGTATTCATCTCTTCTAGCATTATCTTCCTATTCTAACTTCCTTCTTATGATAAAAAGTATTCAGTTATCTAGCAACTTCACACCAATTTACCTTTTTACTGAACTTATTCACTATCATGTTCTCCATTAAATCATCTTCTTCCTTCGTCCACTCGATTTTCACGTACTTTCGATTACCTTGATTTACGGTATCAGTTAAAGAGGTTTGCATTTAATTTAATAAAAATAAAAGACAACTGATTAAATATGGGAGAGACTGAAGATAAAGGAAGCCAATTACTGAAATTTAAACTAGAAATTTAGATAAATAAAAAGAAATAGGATTTATAAAATAATGGTTCATTTGCTTTAATAATAAATAGAAAAGTATAATTTCATTATCTTAAGAAGAAAACAATTAAAAAATGTCATAAAGATATATTACAATCATTATTCAAAGAATATTAATTACATAATATAACTTACTTCAATGTTTCAAATACAAGCATTAAAAGGTTAATTAGTATCGGATAAAATTACTTGCAATGAAACAGAACCAATAAATTAAAGTGTAAAATGCTTTTTATTTTATAAATTTGATTATTTAAGATCATTGACTTGAAATTTCAGCTACTTCTTTAAAAATAGCTTTCAAATTATTTTTATTTTATCTTTATTTCATTCCAATCTTAAAAATATAAATATAACCAACTAAAAAAAGAAATACGTCCGTTGGTTAAGAACTACTATAAATCCACATCATAAAAATATAATCTCTCAATCTCTAAGCTTGAAAAATAATTTTTCAATTAAATTTGCTGAGAAAGCCTTCCTTTGATTTTGATTTCATATTTGTTAAATATTTATTTTACTAAGAAGAAGTTAATAATTTTATCTTTAAAAATAGTACTCAAATATTTTTATTATAATAGAAATAAAAGTTTATAATGCTCTAATTCATTATTTATAAGATTTTCTAGATTTTATCAAATTTTCGAAATTTTTTTTTTTAATTTATAAAGTTTATTTAATAGATTTTAAAATGAAGCTAATTATTCCAAATAAAAATAATCAAAAAATTTTTATTTTTTTTAATTTTAAAATTAAATTTATAAAATTAAATTTTTAATAAAATTATAAATTTTTTTATGAAAAAAAATTAAATCCAAAAACTAATTAAATCTTAGATTGAATATTTATAGTTACTTTCTTTCTTTAAATTTTTTTTTCAGACATCAATATTTCTATTTTTTAATTTTTAACTTTTAGCTTTAAATATAAATAAAATTTTATTTACGAAATTTTTAAATTTTATACTTTCTATTCTTAAAATAATTTATAAAATCTAAATATTTTAACTACTTTAAAATTAAATATTTTATTATTTTTTATTTAATAAATTATTTTATTTGTTAGGAGCTCTAAAATTTAGTACAAAAAATATAAAATAAGTGATTATAGAATTTTATTGTGCCTTATTAATAAATAAAGTTATTAATTTTTCAAGTTATTTTGATTTAATTATTTTGAAATATATCTATTTTAAATATTATTTGACTTTTAAGTAAACTTAAATAATAGCATATGTCTAACTTATATCGATATTTCCTTTGTTTAACTTAATATTTTTGTAATAAATTTCTTAAATAGCTATTAAAAGAATATTTAACTTTTTTATTAAATGTAAAAATTAAATTTTTAATATTAAAAATTTAAATTTTACTCTTACTTTCAAACTTGTAAGTACAAATATTCCTTATCAAATCTATAATTAAAAAAGTGAAATATTTTAATTATTTATTATGTGTAAGATTTTTGTAGAATATATCTCTTAAAATAAAAACTAAATTAAATTTCTTAAAAATATAGAAAAAATCTTTTTAACTTTAATTTTAAATATCATGCTCTTTATATTATAAATTACAGTTTTATGCTTTTCCATTTCATTTTAATGTAATTTCTTAAATAAAATAAAACAATTTTATTTCTGTAAAAATTTATCTAAATAAAAAATTCTTTCTAATTAAAGTAAAAATAACTTTTTTAATTTTAAAACCTTTTAATTTTTGAAGCAAAATAAAGTCTTAAATTATTAAATAAATAATTAAAAAAATAAAAATTTATCATAAATCTTATTTTTGCTTTTTTTAGTTAACTTTAATCTAATTAAAGTCAAATTATCAACATTTTTTGCTTCACATTTCGGTTTAAATATAAATGTAAGAAAATATACAAATTGATTTAAATTTAGAAAAAAGAAATTGATATCTTATTAAATCCTTTTTAAAGCCTTAACAAAGTTATGATAAATAGTAGACATATTTAAAGAAAAAAATTGTTTTCTTTCATTATTTTAGTAGTAAAATGAGATAAATTTAAAATCATTTTTATTATATTTTTTAGTATACTATCTTCATATTTTTCTAATTAAACTTAAAAAATGCTTCTGCTTATAAAATAATATTTAATTAAAAGTGCTCTTACTGAGATTCGAACTCAGATCATTGGATTTAGAGTCCAAGGTGCTCGCCATTACACCATAAGAGCTTTAATTATATTTTTTTAAGTAAAATAAATATATTAATTCACGAAATTTAGATCATAATAAATTTTTTTGTAGTTGATATGGAAATAAATTGCTTTGATTTAAATCGAGAAAAATCTGAATTTTTTTATTTAGTAAAGATTTATTTATCTTTATTAGATAAATAAATCTTTAGAATTTTGCTTTTTAATTAATCTAGTAATATCTATTCCAGTTATTTATCAAACTAAAGTTCTAATTATAAATATTACTCCTCAATTTTTTTTATTTATATCATAAGATTTTCTAGCTTTTTACATTTTTCTTAATTAAATAATATTTTACGATTCTTAATAAAAATAAATGAATAAGCAAATTTATTGGTTCAGTGAGGAATTAAATAAAGAAGTTCTAAACTAATAATTTTAAAGATAAAAATAGTGTGATTTAATGAAAAAAGATTCAAGTCTAAAATTGTTTAGTGTATAATTTGATTAAGAAAGTACGAGATAATTACAATTAACTCGTCGGAATAAATTTTCCTTTTATTAGATACATTTTCTATTATTTAAGATTTAATCTAAAAATCAAAGTGAATTAAGATAAAATAAATATTTTATTTTTTTATTTTTTTGATTCTTCAGTTTTTCAAGAGTTGGTGAAAAATTTTTAAAGGGAAAATGAAATAATCAATGAGAATCGATATAATGTTTTTTAAATCTTTAAAGCTCTATTTAGAACATCAAAAATCAATTAAAGATGAAAATATAAAAAATTCTCATATCGTTTAATAATGGATAGAGTAATTATAGATATTTTAGATGTCTTTTATGAAACTAAAAAGTTATAAGAAACTTAATAATTCTATTTTTTAATACATTTAATTACTAAATTATACAAAATTTCAGCAAAATATTCAGAGATTTTAATATAGTTTCCTTAAACTTGTAAAGCAATTAAGTGGTTGAGATAGTTACGAAATTAGAAATTAACAAAATTTCATTGAAGAATAGCAATTTAAAAAAATATTAAAGTTTTAATCTTATTTGCTTATTTTATTGCAACTTCAAATTTCAAAGAAACCTAATTCTTTAAGTTTACATTCATAGTTTTATTTCAATAATTTTAATACTATCAAGTTTTATCTCTTTTAGATTTAGCAAATATTATCATTTTTTTATATTTACTTTATTAAATTTTCTTCATAGCTAATATCAAAATTGATTTAAATGTTATAAAATTTAAGGTTGAAAAAAAGCTAGGCAAAATTAAATCTCTAATGATAAAATCAATTTGCTAATTGTAATTATTTTCAAACTGGAAGAATAATTAAAAAATGTTATTATAGAGTGTGTAGCCCTTCAATAGGGCACATCTCTTTAAAAGACAATTTTTAAATCTTTTTAAATCCCAATATTCACATAGCCTTTTCTCTTTTATTTGTGGGCAAGGTTGCGGTTCCAATTCTCCAAAGCACAGGATGCCAACAGGCAATTACAGGTAGAATTTCAACCCATGATGAAAAAATTAATCTGGTCCAACACTAAGAAGGTTTGCTTCTCAGTTTTCATTTTTTGGGGATTCTATTCATAATCTTTAGAGGCAAGATCCACCCTATTTAAATTAAGATATATAATAATAAGATAAAAAAGTATCAATACTTTTAATATTGGACATAATTGCACTACTTATAGCTATATTTCGTGCGATTTATGCTTAGTATAAGAGTTTATGTAACCTTATAATCAACCTCTAGTTAATTCTTACTGTTTCTGTTCTTTTGTTTCTTCTATATTAGTTTTAAATAGTATTTTCGCATTTTTCTCTCTCTCTTCTTATTTTCAATTTTCTTCTTATTTATTTTTCGTAGTACCATTACTAAAGTTTCTTTCTTAAAGATTTTTTCCCATCAATTGATCTTTTTGTTTTAACTATTAAATTTTTTTAATTTATATTCCTTTTTAAGCAATTTTTGATGAAAAGTTTTAATGTATTTGTAAATCATAGGGATTTTAATTTTACAAAGTTTGAATTAATATGATTTTAGTTGTACAGAATTAGCTTTTTATAATCTTTACCATAGAATTTTTTCAACTAGATAATTCCTAAAAGACATTTTTATAGAAAAAGCAACCAAATATATTATCAAGTTCATTATGAGTTGAGCCACATGCACATTCAATTCCATTTATGTGTTTATATGACTCAGTTTGAAATCAGAAATTATATCTTATATTCGATATCTGTTAAATTTAGTATAAGTTATTTCAGGAAATACACTTTTATTATTTTAAATATATTATATGCTTCTTTATCCTGTAGGAATCTGTGTATACCTTTACAAACATTCTTATAAAAGTTTTTTTTCACTCTTTGAATATTATGCTAATTAAAATCTTTTAGGTTTGTCATACTTTCAATATCAATTTTATATTATTAAAGGCTTTTATTTATGTATTTAATATATTATATAATTTTTAGAAAGCAAGAATGATATATCAGAGTTCAGCTTTTCTCTACTGATTTATTCTAATTTAAAATAAAAACGTATTAGTTTTAATATTGTCATGTTTGCAAACGGAAGCCAATTAAGATCGAAATTTATTTTAAAAATATTTGATATCATGCTAAAAAAATGCTTTATTGCAAAAGTAATAATATGACTTATTTGAGGATCTTTTAAGTTCTATTAAAGATAGTTAAGTTTTATTAAAGTTGGTTTAAGTTCTAGTAATTTCTCTTAAAGTATTTTAAATTCTAATAAGTTTTATTAAAGATGAATTAAGTTTCTATTAAGATAGTTTAAGTTCTAGTATTTTCTATTATGGTATTTTAAGTTCTTCTAAATTTTAATAAAGTTATTCTATTTTTTAATATTTATAGCTTAATCTCACTTCTTTTATAAAATGTTTTCAATCATCTGCTTTACTTTTTTACTTAGATATGCAGTTTCATTCGAATGTCCGATTTGGGAGTGTACAGATTCTTAAGAAAATTTTCAAGATAATCCTCATTGTGTTGAATATAGGGATGGGAAAATCTTTTTGGCAAGTTAGGACTAGGTACTGAAGATAATAATGTTTGTCTACTTCTACAGTCTATTGATGAGCTATCAGAATAATAGTATTAAAGATTTAATAGTTCTTCTTTTTGCACAGAAACTCAAGAAGAGGAAGATTAATTATATCACTTCGAAGTTGAGAGTTAAATATGAAATGAGAATCACTATACTTACAATAAAGAAAAGAATTGCACTGATTGATAAGAATTTTTACGTTATTGTGATATTTTCGAAAATGAATATGACAGCGATTATGATGAATACTATGAATATGAAGATTATATTCTAGAATGGATCGATGAGGAAGAAGAACAGTTTGAAACTACTTTGGTTTGATCTTGGGGATCCTGTAGTTCTGACAGTGAATGTCTATCAGGTAAATGTGCATGTGTCCCATCATCTAACACTAGGGGAAGATGTTTAGCGAGTGATATTGATAACTATTTGATCTGGAAGATTTTATACGGTTCAGTATGTGATCTAGATGAAGATGTTTTATGTACTCTTACAAATTTTAATTAAGGAAACCAGGGAGTTTTATTAATTTCAATTTTGGAAAGAGATCTTGAATGTGCAACATCCTAGACTTGGGAATTAGAAAACCAAGAGTAATTTGCAATTGAGAAATTTCTTAGCAAATTTAAAAAAGTAGCATAATAAGAATAAGAAATTGACATTGACATTGACATTGAAACTTAGGAGAAGACTGAAGAAATAAGAGGAAGTTCACAAATATTAATATTCTTATCAGGTGTCTTGCTAGCTCTTTTATGATTAACGTACGTTTAATTTAAAGAAAAAACTTTATATTAATAATAAAATGAATAATTATATCTCTAAGAAGGGTTTTTCAGCGCTTCTTTTTATCTTGACTACGCTGAGCTTGTTATTTATACTATTATCTTTTACACCTTACCATTTCTTTTAGTAATTAAACAATATTTTAAAGATAAATAAAATCCTTTAAATCTATTTAATATACAGCCTATAAAATTTAATTCAATAAGAAAGAAGCATTAGATACATAAAGCTTATAGAGTCAAAAAGATTAAATATTAACTGATATAAGAAACAGATAATGCAAACATGAAGAAGAGTTTTTTAAATAGATAGTTAATTTAAATTATATTCAATGAAAATAATGCTATATGTACTGAATAAATTAGCCTAAGTCTCTAAGTTTAATTAATTATTAGGAAAATCTTTAGAATGATATATTTGAAGTGATGGAGATATTGTTTTTAATGGCTTGAAATGCTTTATATTTGAAATTAAACATAAAGATAAATATAAGCTGTTGAATAAAAGGTTTTATCAATAAAATTAACAAAACTGATAAGAAGCTCAAATTAAAAAGCAATTTACTAGGAAAAGTTTAATGGGAAAGAATTGGCTTAGATGTAAATGAAAAACTCTTATATTTATTTGAAATAAGCCTAAAAAGACTGTAATTTAGATAATAAATACAAACTATTAAATACTTATTTATTATAAAAAAATACATCTTTTAAAATGGAGGTTAAGCAACAACCAGGCTACAGTAGGTTAAATGGAACCAAATCGGAACTCTGAAAACATTAAAAATCTCCACTATTGGCTATCATTAAAGGATATTAATGAAAAACGAAATGGAAAGCCAAAAATGACAAAAACAAAAAAGGGAAAATAAATAAAGAAAAAAAGATAAAACCTAGATCATACTTTAGCACCAAAATAAGGAATTACTCTCAGTCATGGTACCGAAAGAGCAAATAATACGAATATACGCGAACGCATATCAAGATCTATCAGACAAGGTAGTGATAGTGTACTATAACCATTATTTAGACAACATGGCACGAGATGGTTAAAATTTATAGAATAAGTAACAATTAAAGAATTTAGAGAATGGCTATGGTAAAAATATGACCAAGAAACGCAAGATTCACAGTGAAATCCAACGTCATAGTATTTTTGTATTCAATAGCAGGGAAAAATGCATGTAATTCACAAAAAAAAGAATATGAGAATTCCAATTGAATAAAAATCTTCATAATATCCAATATATTTCAACTCAAATGAATTTTCAAATATATATAAAACTAAGAAAGACATTAGAAAATACAGAAAAATAGAGAAGACATAAGCATACATTACTAAACACAACGATATTAACATATAAATTTAATTTAAATAGTGTGGACTTTACCTTTTAAGGTCGAGAGAAGAATTCCCCAGAGATGAACTGACTGTGAAGCAACCTGTTCTAAATGTTGGATCTGCTAATCTTGACATCATGGGTTGGAAATCTTCCTGTAATCACCTGTTGGTGTCCTGTGCTTTGGAGATTTTGAACCGCACCCTTGTCCACAATTAGAAAAGAGAATGCTTTGGGAATATTGGAGACTGAAGAGACTTATAAATTGACTTATTTAAAGAGATTTGCTCTATTGTAGGGCTCTCTATAATATCATTTTTTTTGCAGGAAAATGTGTAGTATACAAAGACTTAGCAAACCTAGAGGAAACAAGCAGAATTCCAAAGATAATAGATCTACAGAGAACATTAATGAAACTATACCACTCTATAAATTTTAAATATAACCAATGCGGATAGAAATGACATTCAGATAAATAATGTAAAAGAGTCGAAACAACGAAAGTGTAAAAACAAAATCTTAATGAGTTAGGAAGATAACAAGCAGATTAAGATAGTTCTCAATCAGCCTGTGTTCGTAATGCAAGGAAGAAAATGAAATAATAAAAGAGTAAGACAAGTTGATAATTATAAAAAAGAGAAGAAAGAATAATAGAAAATGGAAAAAAAGGAGAGACTTAAAAAAATTAAACGAAATAAAAATTAATTTTTTATTATAATGAATATATGAATAAATCTCATTTCTCGCAAAAATGAGATCGAATTATTTAAGAAGATGAGATAAAAATACATTTTAAGAATTTAAAAAATTAGAAAATATGCTGATGAATAAAAACCAAGCAAAACTCAATCTAGAAAAGTTAATGCGACAAAAAAGGAGGGAAACTCTAAAACTAAAATGAGGGAAATAAAAAGTGGGATGGTACAAAATATTATGTTAAAAAAAAGAGGAAATTCAAAAATAACTGTATGAAGGAGAAGCATTGTAGGTAAGGAGAGAATTACAAGTAAGGAAAAATGTCCAAAAAGAAAGTAGATGGAAGTAATAAAAACTAACTAATAAAAAAATCAAAAATACCTACTTAGGAAAGAGAACAAGAAAATATGAGGTAAGAGTAAGAGATGAAGAATAATGAGAGTAAAATAAAAGAAGTAGAAAAAGAAGAGGATTTGAAGGAAAATAAAAAGATAAAGGATAAGGAAAGAGAAGAAAATATTATAGAGCAGATTGAAGAAGAACCATAGGATTAAATATTAAAAATAGGTACAATAAATGTAAGAGAATAAGAAGCGCAAAAAACACATTCGCAAACTTTATGAATCAAAAAAAGAATTCAATTATGACTATTTAAAAATCTAAATAGAAAATTAAAATGAGATGTGTAATATAGTAACGTTTAAAAAGATGATTAAAGTGGGATAAAAAAAGGAAAAGGGAGAAAAAAAATGGTTGAAGGTTTCAAGTCAGGCTTCTATACCATCTCTTCCTAAGTCAAAAGGAAGGGAGGAAGCAAGAAACCAAGTCTTAATAATCTTAACAATCTTCTCTATCACAACCTTAACCAACACTGAACTAACAACTTGGAATCTAACAAAACGAACGAAAGCAACCTTGAAGAATATACACACGGAAACTCCAACCTCAAGCAAGAAACCGAGGAAACAGATGAAGTCTGTTCTCCACCAGGAGGTATCAGAGTTCAACCCTTCTGGCCAGATGAGCATGGAGTAGCTCATCAAAGTGATACTGAACCTCCAGGAAGAGGTCAAGAGATTGAAGAAGGACAATGATATGCTGATGGCAAAGCTAGACCTAGCAGAAGGAATTGAGTCAATACTTATGTCCTAGGAAAGAGATCTTAACGCCTTTTGGAATATCTCACAAAGTCAGACTAACGAATCCTAAAATTAGCTTTAAAACAGATTGAACTGGATAACAAACTCGGAAAAGTAAAAGAGAAATTGTAAACTTTTAAGAAAGAGTAAAGCGAAACTGGAGCTATACAAATGGAAATCGAAGCCTAGATAGAGCAAATAAATCAAGGAAAATAATTCAAAATAAAAAAGAAATGTTTCTGCTGTGGAAGCGTATGACATTTTTACCGGAAGTTTTAGAAATTCTAATAGAAATAAAGAAACTATTGGATAAAAGAGCAACAAAAGAAAAAAAAAGAAGAAGCAAGAATGAAAATAATGTATTGCAGCCCGGATGGTTCAATATACAAGATTAAGATGGAGCCAAGGCAAGTTAAAGGAGGGAAAACCTGGAAAAATCCGAGTTCCCAATCTCGCTAAAATTGGGCGACTTGAACTTTTGTATTTAACAGCAGGGAGCATGAACTGCTGTCTTCCTGACTGAGTTGGAAATCCCTAAAATGGAAAACTTAAAATTAATATTATTATTATTAAAAAAGGAAAAGGTATAGATTTTTATATAAAAAATTTAATATGTGATAAAATAAGAGAATTATAAATTAAAAGATACTTTTTAGGGACGCATTTATGATCGACATAGAAATAATGAAAAATCTTGCTGTAATAAATGCATACGCACCAGTGCAAATGATAACAGCTAATATGATCCATTTTAAAATTTATTAAATTAATAAAAATTATAAGCGGTAGGAAGAGGACTCAGTGTAATAAAAGTAGGAGATGAATTGCACATATAGAAAAATGATTACCTGGAAAAAGAATGCTTTAGTTTATGGAGTAAAATAACTTAATATGTATTGATCCAGTGATCCTAGGAACGTAAGTGAATTAAAACAATGAGCATAAAATAGATTATTTTGTAATAGATAAGTATTGAGGGGAAAAGTAATAAAAAGTGATTTTTATTTTTCACATTAATTGGAGGCCATAAACCAGGAATTATACAATTAATGAGTGAAAAAATAAATCAGAGAAAGAGAGAAATAATAAAGATAAACTACACATTATTAAAAAAATAGGGATTTAAGAATAAATTTGAAAAGTATATATAAGAAAATATGCAGATAGAAGAAATGAACAATAATTATATAAATGAGTGAAAAAATTCGAAGAAGGAACATAAAAAATATGCGGAGTAATTAAAAATTGTAAAAAAATTATAATACTCAGAAGAAACGAAAAAGAGAAAGATAAATTTCAGAAAATGCAGTAAGAGAATAAAGGCTATTGCGAAAGGTTCACAATCTGTTTACTTCAGAATTTAGCAGATCAGAAACAAATTCAAAAAATAATCTGAGTTGACTTATAGCTTATTTCTTAAAAATAGTGCTTAATTAATTATCTTTTCATATATCAATTTGTATGTTTCATTTTTATGTAATTTAGTAATATTAAATAAAATTTGAAATATTCTTAGTATATATTTTAAAATTTTTATGTATTTTTAATGAAAATTTATCTAAGATTAAAATAACTTAAGTAACTTATCTTCAAATTATTCAGATATCATAAATTTATAGCAATATTAGAAATTAATTATAGTGATTCCATCTTAATTAAGTTCGTCACTGCTTAAAGTTTATTAATTTTGTAAAAAAGTATATTTTCAATCTTCACCTTAACCATCTTCTTTAAGTACATATCTAGCAGTACTACGTTAACCCTTTTAATAACCGGTATCTTGTTTCAGTCGAGTTCCAACTCATGCAATTATAGGCTCATATTAAATTGCACAAATCCAATGTCCGTCAAGATTTCACTCCCTTTACAAATTTTTTCAATATAATAGATATTCATGAGTACGGTATATATTAGTTATTGATTTTCATATCTAAAAACTTTCTAGAATTTTCAGCATTATCTTAAAATAATCCATAATTCCTGCAGATCCAGCATTGCTTTCTTCTCTTACGTAGAGGAATTTTTTGCTGGCTTAGTATCAGGTTCCACATCCATAAGGTTGTTCGAAGATATATTTTATTTTATCTATTATTTATAAATTTTATATAATTCAGAATACAATAAAAATTTAGTTTTTAAAAAGCAGGAAGAAATTAACCATTTCTTACAAAAAAATTGGAAGGATTCAAAAGAGGTTTCTACACCACCTCCAAAATGTTTGAGAGGAAACCTGAATCCAATCTTGGATAGTCTTCTTACCCTTAAACCTAACCTTTTTCTTAATTCTAACAACCTGAAGAGGAACAGAAACAAGCTCAGAAGACAACACATGAGATAACTCCAACCTCAGATGAGAAGCCCAGAAAGCAGATTAAGTCTGCCCTGCACCAGGAGGTCTCAAAGTTTAATCCTTCTGGCAAGATGAGCATGGAACAGCTCATCAAAGTAGTATTAAACCTCCAGGAAGAGGTTAGGAAACTGAGAAAGGACAATGAGAAACTGATGGAACAACTCAACCTAGCTGAAGTAATAGAATCCAGATTTATGTCCTAAGAAAGAGAACTAAGCGCTTTCTGAAACATATCTTAAGACCAGAGTAGCTAATCCTAAAATTAGCCTCAGAAACAATCTGATCTGAGTATTAGACTGGAAATACTAGAAAAGAAGTTAGATGAACAAAGGGGAGATCCAATGATTATCGAAGAGACCAATAGGAAGGCTAAGGTTAAACTCCAAAAAGTAGTGAAGAAATGTTACTACTGCAGTTCGACAGAACACTTATGAAGACGCTGCAAGGAATTCCAAAATTTCAAGACGTAGTACTGGAATAAATAAAGAACCATACAAGCACAGTAGAGGAAGAAAAAACAAATGTAGTAGAGACAAATAAGAGAAAGATTATACTTAAATGAATAAAGATACATTTACAAGAGAAAATTTAATTAGAAATAAGGCTAAATCCGGAAATGACAAGATTAATGGGAGGAGAGAGGAGTAGAGACATTTAAAACTTTATTTTTAACACTGGAGCAATCTGGTGTCCAGCATGAAGAGGTGAAAATCCTCGAAAATTGATAAACTTAATTTATCCTATTATTATTAAAAAGCAGGAAGAAATTGATTACAATCACATTTTTTTAAAGATATATTGCTTTTTTAACAAAATAATCATAAAAATAATTAATCTAAAGCATTTAATTTCAAATTTTTTATTATTTTTTGCTTTTATATTATAATTAGCAAATAAAAGGAATCCAATTCTATTTACTTAGCAAGTTAATGAAGTAGAAAAAATTAAAAATAAGCTATTTAAATAAATAAAGTAATCTTAATGCTAAATTATTTTTAAGAGTATCTAAAACTTCTTATAGTTTTAACTAAACTTTTAGAATCATTGTATATAAAAAATTACTAATTATATTTAAGAATAATTAACACTCTCTACTAATTACTTTATTTTTAAGAAGCATTTTAATTAATTAATTTAAATTAAATAATTAAAGGAATATTTTAATTTTATCTTTTATAGATTATATTCAAACCTATAATATTTATTTTAGAAAGTATAAGGTTTTTTATATTTATCTTCAGTTGTTATAATGAATATTATTTTAAATATTTTGGTAGAAGTTAAGATATAAAAGATTTTTTTTATTTAATTATTATATTAGATAAAATATTTTAATTTTATGTTCTAGAATCATCTACTTTTCAAATCCCCAAGTCAAATTCTATTTTATTCTTAACTTCTAATCGATAATCTGTTTTAATATGTCTAAATTACTTTTAAATTTTTATATTAATTGCTAACTTATTTAAGTCTTTTCAAATGATAAATATTTTAAAGATTTAAAAATTGGATATATTTATTCACTCTCATCTTGAATAGGAAAAGCTTCTTCTGTAATATTCTCATTACCATATAAATGAATGCTTTTTAAAGATTTATAGCTAGTTATTATTTATTTAACTTCTTCATTATTTAAATTACATCTTTCAAGATTTAATCATTTAAGCTATTTAATTTTTAATAGCTCATCTATGAAATTACTTTCTGAGAATGAGCAATATCCTAAATCTAGTATTTTTAATTATTTTTGATTTTAGCTTAAAGCTAACAGTGTTTAGTTATTAACTTGTGCTACACTATTAAAGTGAATTTTTTTAAGGTAGATACATTTCTGCGATATGTACTATAAAGTTTCGTTTGAAATGTGATCCATTCATCCTATACTTATCTTTAAATAGTTTTTTCCATAATCACCTATCAAAGTAAAATCTTAATCCTATAATATAAATAGCGATAATAAAGTTAAACTCTTTAGACTTGGAGTGTTTTTTAAAATTAAACTCAAGTTTTTGGAATTGAAATCCAAGCATTCATCAATTTTAACTTTTTTTAAATTGGTATAATAATAAGAAAAAATATGTGAATATCCAGTGCTAGTTTTATCTAAAATTAAATTAAAACTAAGTGACTTTAATTTCTATAAGTTTAATTTTTCCATTTATTAAGGAGCCAAACTTATTTTCTAGCATAGCTTGATTTCAATCAAAGAAGGACAAAAGTCTATAAATTTCTCCATTTCTTCATTATTGTTAATATTTATTTTCTCTAAAATGCTTCCTTTTTTTACTAAATATTGTATTAAGAAATCATAGATAATTTAATTGCTTCTAATGCTAATAACTTTTAGATTTAAACTTTAGCAATAATCAGATAGAAAATTACCTCTTAATCCATTATCTTAATAATTCCAGAACTCAATAAATTATAAATTTTCTAGATTTTATAAAAAGCTTAAATCTGAGTCATTTAGATAAATATTAGTGATACTTAGCTATTTTAAATTCTAGAATAAGGATAAGTTTTGTAAAGTTAAAGTACTTAGTGATGGAAATTCTTATAAATAAAGCTTTGTTAAGTATGGAAAGACTTTAACTTAGCCTCTTTACTTTTATTTTATCTCTATTGCTTTATTTAATGCTTCTTCTATTTATTTTCTAAGACTATTTGAAATATTTTAATTAAGAAAGAAAGTTAAATTTTCAATATCCGTGAAGGCAATTTGAATGAATGTCCATTGCATTTTATTTTTAATATAGTTTTAATCTCCTTAGTGTTTCTTTATTTTTAGAGTCTTAAATTTATAATTGTATCTATTTAGATATTTGTTAACTTATTGTAAGTGGCTTATATCTCTGATTTTTAGAAATTCTAGTATTAACTGAAAGATATATGCATTTTTTCAAATTCACTGCTCCCCTTTCTATTATATTTTCACTTCCCTTTCCTAACTTAAAATAGATTATTGAACTTTTTGATTTTCTATGGAGTTTAAAACTAATTTATCTTCAGAGCCTTGCTAAGCAATTTAACTTTATTTGCTTCCTGATAAATAGAAATTATCTTAGAAAGTTACTTCTGCCAACTCAGAATATTCTTAGATTGTTTATGAAGCAGTAAATAAGTTAGTATTATGATTTTAATCATGCTTTTGTATCTAGTCTTAGGCAAGTAAATCAGAATTTTATTTATTTTAAGATTTCTTTTACTTTTGCATTGGCTTCTCGCTTCCTTCCATTTATTATTGAAACATAATTTTAATAACTTTCTTAAGGAATTTTTTTTAATGGACATTAATTGAAAATCGCTAGATTAACCTCTAAGCAACTCTTCTTTATTCCATTATAAAGATGCTGCTTTTAGCCCAGCATAAACAGGTACTCTACTCTATTTAAAGAAAAGAATTGGAACTGCTACAATTAAAATAAGTAGACTAAGTCTAGAATCTACTAAGACAATTGTTTAAAATTTAGTTAATAACCATTAAATAAATTCTTCAGGATTCCACTTAAATAACTATTGTTTTCTTAAAGTTATTAGACAAGTATAGAAAAGAAGTCTAAATTGTATATTAAGCTAAATAACACAACAGGATATTTAAGAATTTAGCAAGAAATTATGTTTAATTATAGTTAGGAAACTCAAATTTGTATTAAAGTATAACATCCGAGGTTCAGTCTAAATAAAATGAATCAAGTAATTGTAACTCAAGGATTGTTGAAATGCATTAATAACTCTAAGATCTAGAAATTTTTAATTAAAATCTTGATTAAGAAAATTTATATTTACGAAACAAACCTGAGTAATAATAATAAAAATAAATAAATAATTAATTAAATTATCGTGGTACCACCATTGTTTGGTTCAACACGAAAAAATAAAGAAACTTAAATTTAATTATTAATAATAGGCTAGAAATGTATCTAGCTACTACTGGTCTTTTTGATTCTTATCTTCTGCTCTCCATTTTTATAATTGAAATTGTTTGTCTTCACTCTTTAAATTCTTGTAATTCTTCCAAAGGCTGGAGTTAGAAGGGGTTAGAGAACATTCCACTATTTGCGTCAAATGACCCAATTAGATTAAATCTTCTAAATAATATTTCTTGGATCTCAGTCATGTCTTTGTTGCTTTCCAAATTCCTGATCAGAATAACAACATGTAAAATCAGGATAACTCTGAGATCTGGATTTTGGTTCCCTCTAGTCGACTAGAAACCAGAATCCATTTTAAAAATGAATTCATAATAATAATAGTAAACTAAAACTCAAAAAAAGTTTTCTTTCCCTAGAATCTAAATCAGATTCTCACAGCCAGTTTTTTAACGTGGTAGAAACCATGACCAAGCTTTTTATGTGAGAGATTGCCAATATAATAATCTTCTTAATCCGTTGAAAGTCTTCTTCTTGAATACTCCATTAGGAGTTACATATAACCTTGTAAGTTCTCTTCACGTTATTTAGTCTTTCTTTCTCTTTAGTTGCTTAAAGCTTTGGCAAGTTTACAGTAAATGGTTCTTTGAGTGGCAGAATCAGCTTATTCTATATTTGATGATTTTAGGCTTGAATTCCGGGTATAAGTGATTCTCTATCTTTTCTATTCTAGTTATTAGGTTCTATTATTTTTTTTTTATTCTTATTAATTCTATTTGTTCTATGCTTATTAATCTTATTCAATATCCATTATATCAACTTTGTTCGATCTAGATTAAGATTATAGTCTGAGTTGTTCTTTAATCACTACTTGACTTTGTATCAGTTGGCTACTTAATTAAGTTCTTCAATTGTATTTAGGAGTTCCCTTATCTTTTACGCGAGATTAAATATTACCTCATCCTGCTTTTAGAAATTTTTCTTCATAAGTTCAAACTTAATTGCTTACGATTCAATTGTATCAAATTCTTGCTCCTCAGTGTTCCCTTAAAGGCATTTCCTTTTGCCTATGCAAGAGAGTCAGGGTAAGTTCTTTTATTTGACGTTATATTTGTTTTTTGCAAGCTTCCTGATTTTCACTGCTTCAATTTTCTTTTGCTATCTTTCCATTTTTTTCCTTTTCTCAGTGCTATAACAAACCTAAGTAATACTGAAGAAATTAAAATAAATGTAGCGATAAATAAGTTTAAGTAGATCTCTGCTAAAATTAAGTAAAAATTGAAGTAATTGATATTAGTACCTAATATTTAAGTATTGGAGTATTTAGCAAGGTAGTTTAAACTGAAGCAAACATTGAAACAGATTCTTATGGAACTGTAGCGGATATGACTAAGCATTAACTTGATAAATATCTTAAGAACTACTAAAGTTAAAATAAAATGATTACAAATTATAAGACGCTTATAGTTCATTGAATATTCAATATGCTTAATAATCAAGGATTATGAACAAGAAAATTAAAGGAAGCTAGACGCTTATTCTAGAATATCTGACTTTCAGAAATAGTAATAGCAAATTTTAAAGCCTTTAAAAATAAATTAATCTACTTAAACAATTCAATTTAGTGATTTATATAACTAATAAAACTTTTAAATAAATGCTTCGGAATTTATTATAACAAATGACTATATCTCAACTATGTAAAGTTAGAATGAAATAATATAGCATGGAAAAAGAAGCTAACTAGATGCTTTTCTAAATTCAGAGATTTAGAGACCTATATAGCTTGATTCTTGGATTTATAATGCATATATGGAAGAATTAATGAGGAACTATAGTTCTAAGAAAGTCTGACCTTTTAATATAGTCTGCAATTTCTTTATCATCGATAAATTTTGCATTACTTTATTTAATTGGAATTAAATTTGCCTTCTTTGCCTCTTATTATACATTCCAAAGCACATTAAGTTGTGCAAGACTTTCTTCCATTTATAAACTTAACCAGTAAAATATTCCCTTTTAATTATTAAAGTCCCTATAATTAACTAAGTTTAAATAAAATCACATCCAAAAGTTTCGTAGAATAAGAAAAATATTTTAATGATATGCACAAAATTAAATTAACTTAAGCATCTTCATTATATATTTTTTCTTTATATACTACATTATATTATAGCACTATAAATCTTACATTTATACCATCTTAATTTAGAAAACTTAGTTTAACGATCCATTTTTATAGATCTTTAATTTAAAGTTTTAAAGCTTATAGCTTTATAATTAACTTAAAAGAGTAAAAATTATTTTATTTTAGGTAATGATTTTAGATACAATAATTGTTAGTTATGTGTAATCTTAAACCATTCCAATTTTTTTTATTTGCAAATGGTACGTTTATTTATTATCTAACTCATTCAAAGTTAAAATTAATTTTATATGCTTTTTAAAATAAAAAGGAACTTTTCATAATTTAGATATTTACTTAAATAAGATAATTTTATATAATTAATAAGTCCAAGAAAAAAAATGGAAGAAAACCCGGAAATCTAAACTTTAAATTCTAGCCTTAAAGATCAATCTTAAGTCTCAGTTAACTAACAAGAACCAAGAATTCAAAAAAGATAAATATACTCCTGTTAAGGATTGGGAAATACTGAATTTCCTAGCAAACTGAAAAAAGCTTGAGAAACTCCATGAGCAAGATTCTATTTAGCTTTATTCATTAATTAAGAAAATGAATACCGAAATATAGATACTGATGGTGGAAAATTTGAATCTTCGGGTTCTTTTTTAAGATAGAAAAAAGGAAGATCAAGACTTGGTAAGTAAAGTGTAGTTTTAAATTGATGCTTAACTTCCTAATTTGAACTATTAGAAAAAACATAGCAGCAAATCAATAGAAAATTAAAGAAGAAATTCGATTATCAATCAAAAAGACTAACCTCAAACAGATAAAATGGAAATTGAAAAAAATGTAAACAGAATAAAAATTTTAATTCAAGCCCTTAATAAACGTTGCTATTGTTGTCAAAAGGCTTGACATTTTTGGAGGTATAGTCTGAAATGAAGAAGAGTGCTTGAGGAGCACCGTAAAGAATTTGAAACATCGAGGAGGCTATATTGCTACTACTTTGGAGATATTTACAGAAATAAGCTGAAATTAGATGATTCAAGTGGGACACTAATCAAGTAAGATCTAAATTAATAGTAACAGAATAAATAGCTTTAAAAGGACAACAATAACCTTAGAATTTGTCTAGAGAAGCTGGAGAAAAATTACAAGAAGATGGAAGAACAATTCTATGAGCTTATTGAAGAGAAAGAAAAATTATCTCAATTTGAAATTGATTTAGATGAAGACATATACAGTTGAGCATTGAATATAAAAGCTTTTATTGTCTTTAATTTGAGGAAACATTTCCTCTAATGAAAAATGACTCTAACCCTTATAGTTAAAATTAATTAAATAATTAATAAGTATAATTAAGAGGTATATTAGACAATCATTTTACAATATTGGTTGAAACTCGCAATATCAGATTAACAGTTTAGATATATTTTTAAGAAAGGAATTATTAACTTTCTTCTTTTCTGCTAATTAATTAAATGTTTAGAGAGAATTTAAGTATTACCATTTTTTATTTAGTAAATCTATATTAAAGATCTTAGACACCTATTCGCTTCTACATAAATAAAATAAAAAATAAAATAAAAAAAGATATAAAATATAAAAGGTATTTAACCTAACTAGCCATATAGCTATCAAAACATATAATAAAGTAAAGAGATAATTATTGGTAATATTTAAAAATATAAGACTAATAAATTTGAATTATTAAAGCTTTTTAATTTAATTTTAATTTAATAACTCTCTAAGGATAATTAAATTTATTAGTGCTATGAATTTGAGATTTTATTTATTATACATTAAGGTAAAAAACTTTTAGAAATTTATAAAATAATTGTGAACAAACACATTTAATAGTGCAATTAAGATTTATCTATTTCAAATAAATATTTAAATTAATAAAAGTACCTAATTGTAGTTTTAGTCATTTAGTTAAATTAAAAAAATCTAGAAGATAAATAAAGATATTAATTAATAGTTAGACTAGTCATTCATTTTGCAAAATTTAAATAGGAACAAATGATATTTAACCTAACACTTTTAAATGAAATATTTTTAATATATTAAAGATAATTTAATGTTATAAATGAAATTATGAAACAAAATTAATTAAAGCAGAAATTGTAATGAGCTAATTATAAAAGAACATGCTTGATTTAATTTATTTAAGAGTAAAAAACTATTTATAGAATCTATATTTTTAACTTAATAAAATCATTTATTGAAGTAAGTTAATGAAGGTTGCCTTTTTAAAGAATAATAAACAAAAAAATATATTTAGCTTTCTTAAATTATAAAAAAGGAACTAATTAAATAATAAAAATAATGTGCTTTTACACTATTTTTTTAATCTATTTAGAATATTTAATGATAAAGTTAAATATTTTGATTTAAAAGTAAAAGCTTATTTTTATGAAGATAAAAGAACTAATAATAAATAAATAAATTTCTTAACATTATCTTATTTAATTATTTATTACTAGCTATTTAAATTAAATTATTCTTTATATTATTATATATTTTATAGATGTTTAAGATGATTTGATAAAATGATAATAAAGTAAAATTCATTATGTAAATTCATTAAATTTACTCTAAAAAATTGGTAAGAGCTTTGGCTTGCTAAAAAAGTGGTGGTAAGACAATTTCTGTATATTCAATCATTAGACAATTTATATATAAAAAAGTTTCATAAAAAAATCTTAAGATTTCTATATGTTGATAAATTATATTAAGCTTTCTTAAAATCTAAAAATTATTATGTTATATTATATATAAAATGGATGTCGGCCGCGTCAGACAAATTAATAATTATCTGGTGCAGTGTATACTGCATTGCAAGTAATCTCGCACTAGATGCCACCACGGGGAAGGGTGAATAAGCTCCCTTGAGACATACCTAACTTACCCCGAGGGTTCTCTCTAGTAGTATGAAAGTTTGACTGACAGGCCTTCTAATTACCGACTTAATAACTAATTCTTATTTGGACCTTATTCAAGAAGACTGAAGCATTTTACTCAATATTTAAGAATAGATTTTAATAAGAAGATTCCCCATTTAGAGAAGCTGACATGACTCATTGGACCCCTAAATTTTAACAAGAAACATGAGAACATTTTCTTAATATTAAATATTAATATTGAAAGAGCTGTGAGCCAATGAGGTGCTACGTGCTTTACAATCATTTTTATTTATTTACTTATTTAATTTAAGTTTATTATTTATTCATTAAAAAAAATTAAATTATAACTATAAGATGGTGTTGCAGAGTGATTTAAGTCGCTATATTTAGGCGTAGCTTGGATATCGCAAAAATAAAAAAAATAAAAGTTAGATTTATATTAGTTTATAAAATTAATTTAGAATATTTTTTTAATATAAATATAGCTTTAATTCTTATCTATTGCAAAAATGTAAATATTATTCTTTTCATTGTAAAATTATTAGAGTATAAAGATTTTAAAATAGAGTAAGAATTTTTAAATTTAATTTATTTCTCAATAATTAAAATATGTAAAAAAGCAGTTGGATATATTTTATAAATTTCTATTTTAAGATAATGATTCTTATATTATTAGCCATGGCACCGGGAGGAATGGTGCAAGGAGCTAAATTCAAAGTTATTTTCTCGGCTGATTGCACCTTTTGGATTATTTCGCGAGATGACTTGCCTATTTAATTATTCTGAAAAGACGAAACTCCGATAAGAACGATTTGAGTCTAACTTTTCACAGTGTCTCATTGGAATGTAGAGTCGATGATGGCTTGATAGTGCTTAAAGATTAGGCGGAGAAGATTAATTCTCAAGCTTAGCTTCTCTTAAGAATTTTATGGTTTATACTTACTGACTTCTGGAAGTCCAAAATCCTAAGCTCTTCAGCAGATTTAATATTTTCGTAAATTCAAGATAAAAATTAAAGATAATAATTCTTTAAAATTAATTTTGAACCATCAAAAAGCTGTAAAGTTATATCAAAGTTTCTTATTAATCTTATAGAAAACTTCTGAAAATACATTTTTTAAATTTTAAGAAGTGAATGATATTATCAAAATATATTAAATATAATTTTCTTTATTATTTTATCTTTATTCCAATCTATTTATAAAATGTTTATATTTAATATTTTACAATATATAATATTAAAATTATTTATAGTGCTTTCACACATCTATTGGTAAATCATTTTAAAGCTTATATCAATAAAATTTTTATTTTTTTCGTTTTCCTGAAATTATTCATTCTAGCAATAGGTTCTTGAAAGCTTTTTGATCTTCTTAATCATCATATATTATCGTTCTCCAGTCTTGCTAAATCCATTCACAAATCTTTTACTCCTTTCGTTTGGATCTTTCACTGATTAATTTAATTTCATAATTTAAATTGTTTTTCTTTAGATCGCATAATATGCTTTCTCTTGTAAAATCTACAGTTTCTTATTAAGTTTCCTATTTTCTTGCAATATTAGCATCTCTTAAATCTCATTTATTTTTTACTGCAAGTTTAAATTTATTGTTCTATGTATAACATCACTAATAACAATTCAGAATGAAGGCTTTTCCTTTTATTTTCTTTTATAGTTTGTCTTACTAGTGATCAATAAAGAGTTCTTGTCACTTAAATCTTTCTTTACTACGCAATATTTGAATTTTCGAGTTACAATTAATGATTCTCAGATTTTATTTAGTAAAACTTGCTTAAGATTATTTATTCTGGTTTTCTGAGAATTAAGAAATAAATTTTCCAGAAATAATAAAAAAAGATAACTATATAAAATACTTTATAGAATTTCTATTATAACTTTTATTGAATATAAATGATTATTTAAGTAAGTAACTTTAAGATTTTTATTAGATTTTAATTATTAAGTTTAAAAGTAAAAATAATATTCTTTCTGCTATGGATATTAAATTTCATATTTGATAGTTTAATTAAGATAGAATTAAAAATGAGAAAGGGAAAGAATATTAAAAAAACTCTTGAAAAATCATAAAGGCATTATATAAATTAGATATTTTCAAGAATAGGATTAGGAGGTATCTAATATGAAATATTTCCTAATTTATTATCTTAGGAAATATAAATAATTTCTACCCCATGTAGATCCTCTTAAATACTAAAAACTTATGCTTTTAAAAATAATAAATTTTAGAGGTAAATAATTGATATAACACCAACTGACGCTTAATTTACTTAATAGAACAAACAAAAGATTAAAAAATTTTGATATCAGGTGGTTGCAATTTTTCGTAGTATCTTTCTACAGTTTATTCCTAGAAAAGTTAAACTTATCTTATGAAAAAAAAGATTCTAACACAAAACTAAATTTTGCGAAAAGGAATTAATTTACTTCATTTCTGGTTTATGCTAAGTAGAAAAGAATGAATAGATGTGAATATTAGCGAAGTATTTAACTCTAGATAAAACAAATTTTAAATAATGAGTTAAATTCTAACTTCAATGCATTTATTTGGTTGCGATTAAAAGGAAAATAAAATTTATGCATTTGGAGGAATTAATAAATAAAGCTACGATAGTAATAAAGATTTTTGATTAAGAAATTAATAAAAGATTACTTAGAAATCATCAGTCTCTTCTATTTTTATTTCATCTATCAATTTTTTTCTTACATATGGAAATTCTTCCTTGATAGAAGCATAAGAATTTGATCTGAAGAGAATATACATAAAAAAAGAAAAATATCCTTATTATGTTTCTGCTTCTGATTTTACCAAGCCAATCATAAGTAAAAGACTCATTTTTAATTTAATAACTACGAATGATTATTTAGTTATGATTTAAGCAAATAGACTTGGTAAAAATCTAGTAGCACAGTTAAAAATAAAGCTTATATATCTAAATAAATTTATCTTTGTTATTTTATTTACAAAATAAAGTAAAAAATGTATAACACTATAAAAATTATTCCAAGGTATACTAAGTTTATTAAATTATTGCAACTATTAAATATAAGATAGAAAGAACCAAAATAATAAAAATCTTGCTGTTATAATAATTTTTTATTTAGAAGTTATAAAAATTCTTGAAAAGTAATAATATTGAAAAATGAAGAAATTTGCTGAAATAATTTATACCATTGGAGAAGAGAAGAAGATCTGAGATGATAATAACAATCCTCTTCTTACATACACTCCTCCAAAATAGGCAGTCAAGCACTAACATCTTTCTACTACCTTAATAGAAATAAGTCAAAAATTTTAAAAATATTAGAAGGAGAACTAGAGTAAGAAAACTTTACGAAAAATGACCTCTGGAATGATCTAACCAAAGAACAAGTCTTTGGAATAAATTATAAGCAGACTTCAAAAATTGATTTTTGACTTATTAGAATTGTTATAGAACTGTGAAAATGGTTGGAATAACCCTAACATAACAATGAAATTCGCATCACAGATTTAGACTCACTTGAACCCTGCAACAACTCAAAGGAATAATATAAAACGAAAATAGATGAATTAGGCCGAGGTTTGTGAAGAATAATGGAATAAGCGAAAAAGAATTAAAAAAAGAAATAATATTAAACCAAAAAGAATAATAAAACATTAAGAGATAAATTAAGTGATCCAAATGAAAATAGAGAGTACTTAAGCAAGAAGAAAAATTTAATGAAAAAATACTGCATCCGTAGCCATACATGGAATCACCAGAGGAATTATAATTAAAATTAGAAGATCCGAAAGCAAATTAAAAAAATTTAATATTCTTTATCAATCAAGTTATGATAAGATATCGAAGAAGAAGCTAAAATTGAAAGTAGCATAAATTTAGAATTGAACTAATTATAACTAGGGAATCTGGAGACCTAACGATAATCAGGGGATAAAAACTTATTAAAGACATTTCTTTTCCAGAGATACTTTTTATTTTAATTTAATTAATTTAATTTAATTAAAAAAATAATTAATAAATAAAAATGATTATAGAGCGCGTTGCACCTCATTGGGCAGCTCTTTCAATATTAATATTTAATATTAAGAAAATGTTCTCGTGTTTCTTGTTAAAATTTAGAGGTCCAATGAGTCATGTCGGCTTCTCTAAATGGGGAATCTTCTTATTAAAATCTATTCTTAAATCTTAAGTAAAATGCTTCAGTCTTCTTGAATAAGGTCCAAATAAGAATTAGTTATTAAGTCTGTAATTAGAAGGCCTGTCAGTCAATCTTTCATACTACTAGAGAGAACCCTCGGGGTAAGTTAGGTATGTCTCAACAGAGCTTATTCACCCTTCCCCGTGGTGGCATCTAATGCGAGATTACTTGCAATGCAGTATACACTGCACCAGATAATTATTAATTTGTCTGACGCGGCCAGCATCCATTTTATATTATAAATAATAAGATAACGTGATGTCACCATTGATATTTTTGCCATGAATTAACTATTAGAGTTAATTTAAATTTCTCATTAATCACATTATTTTAGTAGAGTCATCGAATTATTTTCGTAAGTTTCTTCAAATAAAAATTTTTTATTACAAATTCTTCTCAAACTTGTTGTAAATATACTAATCTTCTAACATAAAATCCAAATAAGTGTTAAAAATTAATAAATTAAGTGGTTTCTCAATGCAGCATATGAAAATAGGAAATTTTATGCAAGTTTAGAGGAATCTTTAATTAAGAACACATGATTAGTCAAACCTATTTACCACTATCGAGAAAACTAGGCATTTTCAACCCTTATCCGTGGTGGCATCTAATGAAAAATTAGCAAAATATAGTATAAACTGAGCCAGATTATCAATAAGTTCTTCTAATTGTGATTTTCATCGTTATTTTTTAATATCTTAAGTAAAATTAAAATAAAGAGAAAATTAACAATATTTAAATAAAAAATAAGAATAGATGAATTATTAATAGTTAGTATTTTATTTTAACAGAGAACATTTTTTGATTTAATAAGTTATTCTTATTTTTATATTAGATTAGAAAGATTAAACTTAATAAATTAAATACATTTTAATTAATAATTCTATTTTATAGAAAATGCTTTAAATAGTGCGACTAATAATCTTTTTAAGCTTAGAGTATCAAAATACTTTTTTAATGGCTTTTATTTTAATAAATTTTATTTAGAATTTATTTATATGCTTTCTTAAATAAGCAATTTAAATTTAATTATACTAGACATTTAAACTAAATTTTAGCTTATTTAAGTGAGTTTATTAATAATTAATCTATCTTTTAAAATTAGAAAATATTTTTGATGCCTTTTAATATGCATATTGATTCCTTAATTTAAAAATTTTAATTTATTAAATTTTCTTACATTTTGCTTTTTTTCTTTTTTATTTGTTTTCTTTATTTTCTTTGTTATAATAATAGTTTTTATTTATTTAAGATTTATATAATTAGAATAATTAAATTCAAAGACTTACCTCTTATTTTATAATTAGTAGTTAATTAATTTTAGCTTCTAGATTTATAAATTTTTTTCTTGCATGACTCGAATAAAAAATATCAAAAAAGCTAATTTATTTTTTTCTTTTATCTTAAATTCAAAAAAAGCTAAAAAATAACTCTAAAAATATTAAAAAAAAGAAAAGTTAATTTAATAAATGAATCTTGATAATAGTTACAAAATTAAAATTTATAATATTGATTAAACTAAGAATTTATTAATGATTATCTAAATAATTTCTGTGAAATATAAGTTTAAATAATATTATGAAAAATCTAATTTTAAATAAAACAGAATAACTACATTATAGTAGCAACTTATTAAAATTTATTTATTAATTATTTGAGATAGATTAAGAATTATATTATGTAAGTAATATTTCAATATAAATTCTTTAACTTTATACTTTCGATTATCATTCATGACTTAATCCATTCTTTACCTAACTTAGTATCATAAATTCATAAAAAGTTATCATAATCAGTATCAAGCATATGTATCTTTCTATTTTAATATATTGCATTATTTAAAAACTAACTAAATTACCTAGGGAAATAACTACCTTGCTCTTTGAAATTATTAAAATCAAACTCATTGGTACTTTTTAGGCCGCTATTACTACCAAATACATATATTTATTTAATATCCTATGCAAAAACTGAGCAAACATTATCTGCTTATTCAATCATTCCTTTCTTAAGCTCTAATCATCTATCTATTACTAAATCATAAAATCATATCTTATCTAATAAATCATAATTATATCTTCCTCCAAACGTAAAGATTAACTCTTAAGCATAGCAAGCTCCATTATAAATCAATTTATAAGGATGTTGATTTTATACTGATTAGTTTCCATTAAGAATGTTATAACTTTCACATGAATTTATATCTTTAAACTTAATTATCCCAACCAGTTATGATATATAAAATATATTTATTATTATAAGCAAGAGATGGAAACTTTCTACTCTACTTTAAGTTTTTAATTTGCTTAATTTACCAAAATATGAAGTTATGATTTAATTTGAATTATTTTCAACTTAAGAACCACTTACTAAGATTATCTGATTGTTATTTATTTAAAAAGTATTGCTATTTTCATTTTATAATCTTGCTAAATTTTTAACTTATTTTTGATGAAACTAATTATCTATAAGATTGTAAACTTAGAGCTCGGCACTTTTTAACATAAATCTAGCATACTATTATATTTTTTCAGCTTCATTATGCTTCCTTAAACTTATATCAAGACAATAAAAGTTTGGATAAAGCTCAAATCTTATAATTCCGATCCCAAATTGATTTAAGTAACTATTTTTCCTTAAGTTCCCTTATTTTTTTAATAGTTTTCTTAATAATAAAATTTTAGTTATTATTATTTCCTAACTATTTTTCGTTTTTTAGTGTTAAGAGTAAAAATGCGAATTAATAAAATTTATAAAAGAAAGTTTAAATATAAAAAAAGCTTTGAACTATTCATATAAAAGAGCTCCAAATATTTAAGTTGAAAAAGTTATTTTGGATTAAGTTGAAAATTTATTTTTAGAAAAGCTATTTAAATAAATTAATGGTTTAACAAAGCTAAAATGTGTAAAAATATTTTGATACTATTCTAATAAACTAGCTTCTTTTATAAATAAATTCAAGTAGTTAGCTTTAAATTAATTATTAAATATCTTAAATATAAAATTTTGTAATTAAAATGTATTTTAATAAGGAATATTTGTTAAACAGTAAAACTAAAATAAATTTATAAATTTTAATATTAAAACTTTTATTTCTATAATCATTTTTTAATAAAAAAATTAAAAAAAAGATGGCAGAATGGAACAAGGCTTTCTCGACTAAAAGGCTTCTCGTAGCTCCTTAGATCAATCTTTTCCGCTCTAACAAACTCCAACAAAGATAAAAAGGAAATAATATTGTAAAATCTCAGAAGAAAAATAATTTCCTTCCAAGATTTCAAAAAAAAGTTACACCTTTGAATAACTTCTGAACTAAGATAAAAAGTCTCTTGTTTAAATCATTTTTAATTACATTGATAAGGTAGAGAACCTCGAAAATTACGTCATGAGTTTACAATAAGACTTATAAGATCATGTCGAGGACGAGAGACCGCATAATGAATTTGTGACTAAAGAGGACATTAACAACAGATATTAAGAAATAGAATGCGATATAGTAAGAATTGATGAATAAATGGGAACAGATTTCTTAAAGTATGAAAACGCATTTTAATAAATAACGGAAATAAAAAAGAGACTAGGAAAATTAGAGGAATAAGACCTAAAAAGAAATAATGATCCAATGGTAATAGAAGAATAAACTATGAGGACAGAAAAATTTTTCAAGAAAAAATGTTATATATGCGGCAGTTTATTCCACTTATGAAAAAAGTGTAGGAGGAATTGGTAAATAAGAAAAAATATTTGGAAAGAACTTACAAATTTTTATCCTTCCTCGGATGGTTAGCTTTGAAGAAAAAAGATAACTCCAAGACCATTCGGAAAGCTCGGAAGTGAACTTGGGTGGAGACACCGGCGAGTCCGAGACCCTATAAAAGGTAATGCAGGGGGTTATGGACCTATTAAGGAAACATTCCATTATCCATAAAATTTTTAATTTAATTTAATTTAATTTAATATTATTCATTGTTTTCTATTTCTATTTCTATGTTTTTAAGTTGGGAGTTATGGTTTTAACTTTGAAGAATGTTTTCGAGCTGTTAATTTTAGTCCTATATCTTTTAGATTTGAGAGTTTGTCTTGCTCAGCTGTTCACGTTGATAGTTTCAGAATGCTCTGATTTCTTTTTCCTGGTTGTTCAGTCTTAGGTCAATAGAATCTTTGAGTCCTCCAGTCACTAATTCTGTCAGCTTGACGTTCTCCTCTCGAAGCTTTTAACCTCTTCTTGAAGGCTAAGCGCCACCTTTATAAGTTGTTCATAGCTTATCCATTGTTAGATGTTGATCTCTGATACTTCTTACTGTATAGCTTCTTAAAAATCTTATTAAATTTTAATTTCTTAATTTGAAGGAGAATTCATTCTTTTTCTTAGCTTTACTGATTTCTATTTGTTCCCTTCTGATTCTTCTTAATTTTTACCAATCTAGATTTATTTAGTAAAAAATCCGGGCTTCATATTTTTTAGATAGATTAATATTAAACTTAAAAAACTACAGTTGAATTAAGATATTTTTATACAATTTTATCTATAAATCTAAACAAAAAATTATATTAGCATAACTAATGAAGGTCTTATATATAATTCTATCAACAAATAATTTTTTAATTTGGCATAGTTTTTTCTACTTTGGTAACATAATATTATTTCTCACTTCTGTCTAAAAATAATAAAGATTTTCTTTATTATTTTAGGCTTTTCATCTTTTAATTTGTACTTCTAAAGTTAGTAAGAAAAATTATATTTTCTATATTTTTTTGATGTCAGTAAGTTAAAACTGAATGCTATAATTTGAATTTCTTATTGTGTTAGAGAGGTGAGATTTAAGTATAAATTCAATTAAAAAACTTTTATATTTAACATTCTTTAATATTTATAGCTTAAACGAAAATACGAAATATCTCATTGAATAAACAGTTAAAATTTTTAATTTTATTAAATATATTAAAAATGGTTAACTTCAAGAAGGGTTTTTATATTCCTCCTCAAAGTAGGAGAGAAAACCTGAAGAACTTTCTTCTATCACGTCTATGCTTTAATTAGTCCAACATTATTTATTACGAATGGAAACCAGATTCCTAATCCAAGTACTCAGACTACACCGAGCAAAATTCATTGATCGAAGAAACATGATATAATAATGCACTCAACGGAAATAAGATATAGATATATCCATGATTGGACAGACTTCACTAAAAGGAGGAGCATAAAATAAGAAAGGAATGAAGTGGTAAAAAAAGTCGATACCTAAACAATAATTTAACAAAAGAATGAACAACCTATTTCAGCCAACATCCCTGAAGATTAAATGATAAGAGTCTGCTAAAACGCCTATGATGATCTTTCAGATATGGTGGTTGCACTTTATTTTTACCACTATCTAGAAAATACTGATTTAGTAAAAAGGCCATAAATTAAGAAATTATACAAGTGTTTAGGAATCAAATATGGAGCGAGTGCGGACAAGCAGTGTCCCAAATTAATTGCCAAATAAAACGGGATGATATATTTGGTCTTCAAAAATGAGGAAAGATACTAGCAATTCGCTTAATTCAGGGAATGAACATTTAAGAGCTTAGAATTTCTATCTAAACTTAAAACTAATTAGAATACTTTGACATTCATAGTTACTTAGTTTACTTTATAATAAACGAATATTCAAACATGAAGGAAGTAATGGAAATAATGAGATAATTGAAGAAGGAGAGTAAATGATTATAGAGAAAGCAAGGGAAGAAGAGAAGGAAATAAAACGAGAAGAATAGAAAAATAATTTAAACAACTAAACAATTAAATAATAAAAAGTCTTTTATGCTAAATAGATAAATAAGAATTATTTTTCATCAAAATGGAATTGGACATATGTAAGGTAGAGGGATAGAGAAATGTCCAAAGAACTAAATAAAATAGAAAGTTATCAACTATATAATAAGATATAATATTAAAAAAATCAGAAAAAAAGATAGGATAAGTGATGGTAAAAATGCTAAACCCTAACAGAAGAAATAAAAAACAAACAAAATAACTCAATCCAGTATGTATGGAAAAATGTAAATAACAAAATTAACAAAAATAAATAGTACAGTATGTATGGAAAAATGTAAATTAACAAAATTAACAAAAATAAATAGTGCACGTTTAAGAAGAAAAAGATATAAGAAGGAGTTCAAATGGTATGTGGGACAGTTAAAACATAAAACTTTAAGATATAATAATACTCAGAGTAATAAAGTTTTCAGAAAATGCAGCAAACAATTAAAATAAAGGGCTAAGAACAACGAAGAAATAAATGAAAATCAATAAAACGAGAAATATAGAGAACATCAAAGAGTAAGACAAGAATACAACTAATCAAGAATAAAAGATAAAAGAAGCTAGCTAAATCTATATGGATAATGTAAATAAATGAAACCTGACAGAAATTGAAAGAAACTAAAAAGCCTACTTAATAGAAAAAATAATTAGTGAGTACCTTTATCAAAAAAAGATGTAAAGACTTCCAGGGATAAATAATAGCAGTTATATGAAGATGGCGATAATACGTTACCAACTAAATTCTTAAACAGGAGAAAAATAGTGAAAAACGAATATGAAATTTAAGAAAAAATTAAATAATTGGAGAAATAAAAAGCTGCAGAACCTGATGAAATATAGGTAGGAAAAAAAGAATAGAAGTAACTTGCAAAATAATAGTTAAGATGATTTAAGAGAAAGTAATATTTTAGGAGATGAAAAAATAATACATAATATTAATATACAAAAAAGGATGATAGATGAAACCAATAAACTAATGACTAATCTCTTTATTGTATCACCCCTTAAAAATTGTAGACTCATTAATTTTCTGGCAATTGTAAGAATATCTTCATAATGATGAAAGCGAATACTAATATTGTTCAAAAAAGGGAAATCATTTGCACTATAAAACTTCAATCTAAGAACAATATAGGAATGATTTAAGAGGAACAAGAAAACTGTTTTTTGTAATATTTGTTGATATTAAAAAGCTAATGACTCAGTGCATTGAAAAGATACATGATAAATCCTAAATGGTCTAAAAGTAACGGAATAGATAATTAAACTTTTAGCAAACTTCTACTGTGAAGAAGAAATTAAATGAAAATCAATTATTAAATAACGAAAACATTTGCGACAAATAAAGGACTAAATTAGGGAAGCATAACGTCGCCTAAACTATTTAACTTGATAATAGCAAGACTTCTCCATAACAAGGAAGATTAAAGCTAGGAATTACGATAGACTATTAAAACGAAGAGGGATGAACATAAGAAATATATTCAAGATGTTTAACATACGCAGATGACCTAGCCTTTTTAAGTGAATGGGAATAATTAGAGTAAATAATCGAAAATTTAACATATGGGCAGAAAAGTACAAATTGAAAATTGCAGATAAAACAAAATGAATGATATGAAAATCAGCAGAAAATAGTAACTGGGAAAATATTGGAAATGCTATTGAGGTGGGAAATTTAAGGATCGAAAGAGTAACGACCTTTTAGTACCTAGGTCATATAATAGAAGAGAACATCAGTTTTGAAAAACGCATGGAGAATAGACTAGAAGCAGCATAAAAAATGCAAACATGAATATTGGGAAAAATAACAATGAATAAGGGATTAACACCATATAACGCAGGAATAATGATAAAAACCTTCGTAAGCTCAATTATAAGACAGAAGTGATTCAATATTGCCAATAATTTGTAGAAAATTAAGTGATGTGACAATTAGAAATAATATAGAGAAGATACTTATGAACAACCATAGATGCTCCTTTTTAAGTGCAAAATGAGATGTTAGAACACAAATTGCAATTTATGAAATTTAAGCATTACCTATGACAAAAAACGTTGAGATTAAGAGGCAAATTAATAGGAAACAAAGGAAAAACCGTAGACGGATTATTGTTCGACATAAGTAAAGAATAGAATTTTATATTTGAATAATACTGTACAGCAATAAAAGTAGAATTAAAAATTGAAGACAAAGAAATATTTATAGATTATGCTAATTACAATTAAAAAAGAAAGAAAAACATTAATCGTGCATTATGAGAATATAGAGTATACGTAGAAGATAGAGCAAGGATGGAGTAAATGATAGCAACATTACAATATAGAAAAACATGATTTGATGAATATGTAGTAGGGCCACCCAACTACCTGAGATATAATAAAAATAGAAAAGAAGAAATATGTTACCTATTTAGAATAAGAACGAGATGTAATGGGAGCTAGGATTGCTTAAAAGAAAGAATCCTAGTTATGACAAGTCAATACCCTTTCTGTAACAATCCAAGAAAAAACGAAAGGCATAACATAGAAAACTGTTCAGAATACAAAGAAGGAAGATAATAATGTATCTGAAATCTTAGAGGAATAGGAGTAAGAGATAAGGAATGGAACTATTTGATATAATAAAAGGTACGGCCAAATTCTAGAATTTCATTAGAGCCTAAGAAGAGTAAAAAGAGCTAAAGCTGACTTGGCAATAAAAGAGTATATCAAAGATATATTAGAAAAAAGGAAAAGAGGATATATAGAAAAGAAAATTGAAAAAAAAATAGGAAAATACTATAGGGCAGAAAAAGGATAATTTTTGTGAGTTTATAAAAGCTTGATTAAGAAGAAAATAATTAGAAAATAAAATTAGCAAGATACGTAACGAAAAATAAATTAATCTTGTAATAAAGATAAAATAAAGCGTAGATAGATAAATGACAGAAGAACAACAGATAATGTAGGAAGATATGTAACTAATAAGAGAAGAATTTCTATTACCTGAAGGCTTACTTGAAGAAACGGACATATATTGAGATATGGAAAGAGCTGCGTACCATCGAGGTGCTACGCGCTCTATAATCTTTTTATTTATTTGTTTAATTATTTATATGTTTTATATTAATATTTTATGTGTATTTTTAAAGAGTTCGAATTTTTTTCTATTTTATGCAAATTTAATTGTTAATAAATTTAAGTATTTACTAAAAGATTACTGTAATTACATTTTATATTAAGATAAATAAAAATTATATAATTAATTTTATTTTTTTATAATTTTTTTTAGTTTATATTTAGTCATAGAAGTTTTAAAAAAACTTTATATACCATATTTTTATAATATTCTCTTTTAATCATAATTTCTTTCCCTTTTCTTCATTTATAAGGGCTAGATAAATGATCATCAATATTCATTATATCAATATTCCTTTATTGAAATTTTTTTTGACTAAATAAGTTCAATACCTCGAATATGAAATTAATATCTCATAAATATATAAATAAACAGACAGCTGCCTTTGGCTTTCTAATAATTTAAAGGTAAATAGAGAGGTTAGTGGAGATGATAGGAATTAATTTACTTACTTTTTGTCTAACAAAAATGTTCAATACAGTAATTTTAATTTTTGTCTAAAAAATTTATTTTATTTATTTATAAAAGTATTATTTGTTTTACTTTTAACCAGATTCAATTGCTAGTACACGAGGTATTTCAGTGAAGAATAGATTTCACAAGTATACTAGGTACTTATTTACATAACATCTTATACTGTCATAACTTTTTAGAATTTTCAATCTACAGGACCGAGATTTTTTTTAGGTTATCTTCATTTAGTTTCAGTCAAGAATTACGGAATTATATCATTCATTATAATAGAGCATGTTGACATCCATAATTACATTATGCATATTCGATTTAAATATCTTCAATATTTATTTGGTAATTTATGAGAAGTTTGTTTTCTAAATAATTACCAAGTAATAATTTTTTTTGTATATCAGTAAAGTTTACAGGTATGAGGATTTAATTTCTGAAATAAAGGAAAATAATTTCTATTTTTATTTATATTTATTTATACAATAAGTGTTTCAAGTTAATTAAAATTGTTTTGAAAAATAAAATTCCCTTTTAATTATTTTTTTTGGAATTTATAAAATTGTTTTATTCATATCTAATTTTAAAATATTAATTTTCTATTTTTTTAAGTACGTTTTTTTTAATTTTTAATGATAAAATATTATTTTAATTTTTAGTTATCTTTAAAATTTATTTTATATTTTTTATATTATAGATTTTATTTAAATTTTTAAATATTTAAAAAAACCATTTTTAAATTTTATTTTTTTATAGAATTTAAAATTAAATTTTATTGAAAAATTTCATTTTCATTACAAATATAATTGCATAAATTTTATTTATCTTTTTTGAATATTTTAATTACAATCATTGGATTGATCATCTTGTTTAAGTATATATTTTTTTTATAATAAAGTAAGATTTTTTATTAGTATTTATATTTATTCAGTAAAGTTCTATTTAAAATTTATTTTATATCTTTTTTTAAATTATAACTAAATTGTTCGTAAGAATACACATATGTTTTTGTTTATTTATCTTTCTAATAGTATTTATGAGATATGGTAAAGGCTTTTTAATATTTTTCATATCTTAAAGGTATCAAATTTCTATTTTGTTAAAGCTTTCCTTTTTAATTTAAAATATGTCATTAAATACCTCAATGGTAATTTTAAATTTTTTATTTAATGAAATTTTTTTTAATTATCAATTATTGTGTAATTATGAATTTTTTGTATTTTATAATTTTAAGTAATTATTATCCAGTTAATATAGATTTTTTTTAATATAACTATTTTTAAATATTAAATATTAAATTAAACTTTTAGTATTAAGTTAATTGCTATCATTTTTTTTAATATTTGAAGTGAATTAATTTTATTTAATTTTTCTTTTGTTATTTTAATTTTTTTTATAGAAAATGATCATATGATTTTTAAATTTATTTATTAATTTTATTCTAATTTGGATATATAATTATAATATTATTTAAATTCTAACATAAAATATTTTAAATTATATTTTAAATTTATTTTTTTTATTAATAAAAAATAAATTTTAAATATATGATGTTTAAGTGTTTAAAAGTTTTATTTCTAAGTTTAGTAGTTTAATCTAGTCTATTAATTTCACTTATATTTTGGTAATATATAAAAAGATTTTAGGATGTCTGAAATAATCTAATGTTAAGATTGTAAGAGTTAGTTTGAAGATTAAGTAAAGATTCCAATGATGTTACCTTGTGGTCATTAGATGTGTTATGAATGTGTTTATAGATAACATTAGTAGTCAAAGTAAATCAAATGTTCAATATAAGGTTGTGGAAAAGTTACTTAGGAGCATCCTGCGTAGTTTACAATAAATTAAAATTTGTTAGCTACTATAAAATAAAGTCAAATATCAAGTAATTTAGAGTTATTATAAGCCCATGAGAATGAGTTAAATACTCATTTATAAAGTTTAAAAAAAGCCAAGCTGCAAGTAGTTAATAAGGTTATATAAGACTTAGAAAGTTAGCATATGGTTAATGTTTCTAGCATATAAAAAGATTTATAAGCTTTATTGGTTTCATATAATCAAGAGAGGGTTAAATTGCTCGAAGTTTAAAGCAGATTAAAAGCAGGTGATAACAAGGTTGTTATTCAGAATTTTGAGTAGTTAAATGAGAAAGCATAAAGTTAAATTTAAAAGGCATAAGTTGAGGCAGTAAATCTTTCAAGTTTTGATTAAAATGTGTTCGAGGAAAACAGCAAGTTAAGAGTAAGAAATGCAAAGAGTTAAAAGACGATTGATCATTACTAGCTTTGCATAAAGCAGTTAGTGAACTAGGTATAGCAGTTATTAAGTTAGTTAATGAACAATTAATAAAAGTATGTTCAGGTGAGAGATAGGTTAGACGAAGTAAATTTCAAGATCTAAAGGGAATAGGAGCTTTAGTAGTAACAGCTAAGAAATTCCTTATAACAGAATAAGAAGATTGACTTACAACTATTATGGAAGATATTCAACGAGTTATAAGGTCAGTCGATAGATGTCAATTCAATCATGAAGAATCCTTTAAGCATAATGATAATTAGTAGCAAAACTGAAAACTTGTTTGAATTAGAGTAATTAAAATCAGAAACGAACGAGTAAAATCTTCTAAAAATCTTAAATCTTACCAAAAATCAGCCTTAATTAGCACAAACAGCTTCCAATGCCTTAACTTTATTGAACTTTATGAACTTCACTTTTACCAATCAAAGCTTTCACAACATCGATCTATCTAACTCTGATCTCTCTGACACCACCTTCACAAACTGTAACTTCTCCAACTCCAACCTAACTACCGCCAACCTCAGAAACTCCAAGTTCCTCAACTGCGACCTATCCAATGCTAACCTTACCTCAATATCTTCTGAATACCCACACACTTTCACTGGACACACCAACTCAGTCACTTCAGTTGCCATCTCACCTAACTCAAATTTAATCCTTTCTGGATCATGAGATTAAACAGTGAGACTATGGGACGTCAAGACAGGTACCTGTAAGACCATGAGTTGTCACACTAGTGTTGTATGATCTGTGGCTATATCCAGTGATTCAGAGTTCATCGTATCGGGAAGTAGAGATAAGACGGTGAGACTATGGGACGTCAAGACAGGTACCTGTAAGACCATGAGTGGTCACACTAGTTCTGTATATGCTGTGGCTATATCCAGTGATTCAGAGTTCATCGTATCGGGAAGTTATGATTATACGGTGAGACTATGGGACGTCAAGACAGGTACCTGTAAGACCATGAGTGGTCACACTAATGTTTTATATGCTGTTGCTATATCCAGTGATTCAGAGTTCATCGTATCGGGAAGTAGAGATAATACGGTGAGACTATGGGACGTCAAGACAGGTACCTGTAAGACCATGAGTGGTCACACAGATTCTGTAAGATCTGTGGCTATATCATGTGATTCCACTTACATCATATCTGGATCTGCTGACTAAACTATTCGTTTATGGAACTCAAGAACATAATAATGTACAATGGTCTTATCGGGACATACATCCTTTGTCTTATCGGTAATATTCTCGAGTAACAACAAGTATATCTTATCTGGATCTTCTGACAAGACAATAAGAATATGAAATATCAATAATGGATAGTGTATCTGTGTACTATAGGGTCATACTGATACTGTGGGTAGTTTATCATTATCAAAGGACAATTAATGGTTAGTATCAAGCAATGGCTGTATATGGTCAGATTTAAACTAAACAAAAGACTACAACATTCGTAGATGAAATATAGGAAGGATATTGAATGGAGAATAAGCAAATGGCTAATAACAGGTAAGTTCAAATTTAACACACCACATTTATATAGACTGACTGAAATAAAATTTATGCTGACTATGGATTATCATTTAATAATTGTGTAATGACTAATACTATAATGAGTGTGGAGGACAAGTAGAGATACATCAGGTGATCTATTTGGATTTAAACTATTTAAACTATTTGATTTTATTACATTTAAGAATATTAAAATTTTCTAAGTCGTTATGCTAATTAATTATGTTCACCTTCTTATTATTTGTATTTCTTTAAGTAAAAAAAAAAGTTTTAAGATTTGCGATTTTTTTTCTAAGTCTTTTTTTCTGAACTTAGTTATTTTAATTATTATTTGTTTAATTCAATTTTAAAATCAAGTGTTAGAGTAACTAACAATTTTCTAGTGTTTAGAAAATTTTTGAGGTATGTACTAGGGCAAATAAAAGTTCAAATTTTTTTTAAGTGTTTAGAAAATTTCTAAAGTACGTACTAGAGTTAAAAAGTTTTATTTTTTTAGTATTAGGAAATTTTTCGAAGTACATACCAGAGCTAAAAATTCTAAATTTTTCAAGTGTTCAAAATTTTTTTGAGTTATGTACTAGAGTTGAAAATTTATTAAATTTTTCAAGTATTAGAAAATTTTTGAGGTATATACTCAGCTAAATAATTTAAACTTTCAAGCGTTAGGAAAATTTTTTGAGTAATGTGCTAGAGCTAAAATTTTTTTAATTTTATATTAAAGTCTTAGAAATTTTTTTTGAGTTACGTGATAGTGCAAAGTTTTTTTTTAATTTGTTATATTTAATTACGTTTGTCATTGTTTTTAAGTTGCACAATGTAATTTTACGAAAGGAAAAAAGTAGAATAATGCATTTAATGTGCAGCAGATAAAATTTTCATGAGTTAGAAGCCCTGAAAATGGCAAAAAGTGTCAAAGCCTTTTTTTGCTCAGCGTTTTACACTATAGGGGTGAGTTGGGACGGAACAAGCTGGGGGAATTCGGGATTGAAATGAGTTCAGAAAGGAATAAATTTTTTTGAGAAAAAGTTTTAAAACAAAAAAGGTTTTTGAAAAAAATGGGAATAAGAAATTTGAGACTATTTTTTTTTGATTTTGGTTTTGAATTTTTTGATTTTGGATTTGAAAACTTTTGATTTTGGTTTTGAATTTTTTTGATTTTGGATTTGAAAACTTTTGATTTTGGTTTTGAATTTTTTTGATTTTGGATTTGAAAACTTTTGATTTTGGTTTTGAATTTTTTGATTTTGGATTTGAAAACTTTTGATTTTGGTTTTGAATTTTTTTGATTTTGGATTTGAAAACTTTTGATTTTGGTTTTGAATTTTTTTGATTTTGGATTTGAAAACTTTTGATTTTGGTTTTGAATTTTTTGATTTTGGATTTGAAAACTTTTGATTTTGGTTTTGAATTTTTTTGATTTTGGATTTGAAAACTTTTGATTTTGGTTTTGAATTTTTTTGATTTTGGATTTGAAAACTTTTGATTTTGGTTTTGAATTTTTTGATTTTGGATTTGAAAACTTTTGATTTTGGTTTTGAATTTTTTTGATTTTGGATTTGAAAACTTTTGATTTTGGTTTTGAATTTTTTTGATTTTGGATTTGAAAACTTTTGATTTTGGTTTTGAATTTTTTGATTTTGGATTTGAAAACTTTTGATTTTGGTTTTGAATTTTTTTGATTTTGGATTTGAAAACTTTTGATTTTGGTTTTGAATTTTTTGATTTTGGATTTGAAAACTTTTGATTTTGGTTTTGAATTTTTTTGATTTTGGATTTGAAAACTTTTGATTTTGGTTTTGAATTTTTTTGATTTTGGATTTGAAAACTTTTGATTTTGGTTTTGAATTTTTTGATTTTGGATTTGAAAACTTTTGATTTTGGTTTTGAATTTTTTTGATTTTGGATTTGAAAACTTTTGATTTTGGTTTTGAATTTTTTGATTTTGGATTTGAAAACTTTTGATTTTGGTTTTGAATTTTTTTGATTTTGGATTTGAAAACTTTTGATTTTGGTTTTGAATTTTTTTGATTTTGGATTTGAAAACTTTTGATTTTGGTTTTGAATTTTTTTGATTTTGGATTTGAAAACTTTTGATTTTGGTTTTGAATTTTTTTGATTTTGGATTTGAAAACTTTTGATTTTGGTTTTGAATTTTTTTGATTTTGGATTTGAAAACTTTTGATTTTGGTTTTGAATTTTTTGATTTTGGATTTGAAAACTTTTGATTTTGGTTTTGAATTTTTTTGATTTTGGATTTGAAAACTTTTGATTTTGGTTTTGAATTTTTTTGATTTTGGATTTGAAAACTTTTGATTTTGGTTTTGAATTTTTTGATTTTGGATTTGAAAACTTTTGATTTTGGTTTTGAATTTTTTTGATTTTGGATTTGAAAACTTTTGATTTTGGTTTTGAATTTTTTTGATTTTGGATTTGAAAACTTTTGATTTTGGTTTTGAATTTTTTTGATTTTGGTTTTAAAATTTTGATTTTGGTTTTGAATTTTTTGATTTTGGATTTGAAAACTTTTGATTTTGGTTTTGAATTTTTTTGATTTTGGTTTTAAAATTTTGGATTTTGGTGCATGATAAAAATTTTAAGAATTGGGTTTGGTATTTTTTTTGATTTTTAGAACTAAATGAAAGGCGAATAAGAGTATTTAAAGCATTAAATCGTGAAAAATTTAATTTTGTTTTTTTGCTCAGCTTTTTACACTGCAAGACTTTTTTCGGAAGGAACTAACAGGGAGAAATTGGGATAGATAAAGGTCAGAAAGGAACAAATTTTCAAAAAAAAATTTCAAAATATAAAAGGGTTTTGAGAAAAAATGGGATTAAAAAAGATGAAAGATATAATTTTTGATTTTGGTTTCGAAATATTTTGATTTTGGGCTGTGCTAATTTTTTTTTGAATTGGGTTGTGATAATTCTTTTGCTTTTTTGGAAATGAAAAATTTTTTAATTCTTTGAGTTAATAAAAGTAGAAAAAAATCTTGAAATACAAAAAAAAACAAAAAAAGAATCAACTAAGTAGAAATATTTCAAAAATAATTATAAAATAAATAAAATAAAAATATGCTAAAAAAAGTAAGAAATGATAATTAAAATGGTGGGAGCTGAGATTGACCTTCTGAATCATACTTTATGGTTTTATTGATAGGAACAAGCCGCTTTAATGAAGTGAGAAAGTCCCTGGTCAAAGTAAACCTTCGCATGGGAAAGCCTTAGTCTTGATTATCAACTCTGTGTAGGGGCTTGAAGCCTGGCTGCCAATAACGATGGAGCTCAATGGAAGCTGCTTTTCGAAAGTTACAGGATTTCCACGATATCCCATAAAGCAAGTGTTGGGATCAAAAATGAGAAGAAGTTGCAGTCCGAAACTAATTAAGTTAAAAAAAAAACTATAGTCGAAGTACTATATTTAATTTTTTGCAAAATGAATAAAAGAACACAAGATTTAAAAGAAATATTTATTAAAAATATAAAAGTTAATATAAAAAATAAGTAAAAAAAAAAAAATATATTCAAAGTAAAATTAAGAAAATAAAGATAAAATAAAAATGAAGTGTTGCAAAAATAAGCTGATCTATGATATAATAGAAGTGTGGAAGTAAAATAAGGAAATAAAATAAAAAGAAATTTCCGCTTTTAGAATTACTAAAACCTAGAGATAAAAAGAAGTTATGAGTATTAAGTAAAGTGAAGAAGTAAAGTAAGAAAATAAAAAGGAATTTCCGCCTTTAGATTTACTAAAACATATAGATAAAAAGAAGTTATAAGTATTTTGAAAAGTAAAGGAGTAAAGTAAGAAAAGAAGATAGAATTTCAGTTTTATTGAGTATGCTTTGAGAAGTAATAAGTATTTAGAAAAGTGAAGAAGTAAAGTAAGAAAAGAAGATAGAATTTCAGTTTTAAGGAGTATTCTTATAGAAGTATTAAGTATTTTGAAAAGTGAAGAAGTAAAGTAAGAAAAGAAGATAGAATTTCAGTTTTAAAAAGTATGCTTTGAGAAGTTATAGTAATTTGAAAAGTGAAGGAGTAAAGTAAGAAAAGAAGATAGAATTTCAGTTTTATTGAGTATGCTTTGAGAAGTTAAAGTATTTTGAAAAGTGAAGGAGTAAAGTAAGAAAAGAAGATAGAATTTCAGTTTTATTGAGTATGCTTTGAGAAGTTATAGTAATTTGAAAAGTGAAGGAGTAAAGTAAGAAAAGAAGATAGAGTTTCAGTTTTATTGAGTATGCTTTGAGAAGTAATAAGTATTTTGAAAAGTGAAGGAGTAAAGTAAGAAAAGAAGATAGAATTTCAGTTTTATTGAGTATGCTTTGAGAAGTATAGTAAATTGAAAAGTGAAGGAGTAAAGTAAGAAAAGAAGATAGAATTTCAGTTTTATTGAGTATGCTTTGAGAAGTCATAGTATTTTGAAAAGTGAAGGAGTAAAGTAAGAAAAGAAGATAGAATTTCAGTTTTATTGAGTATGCTTTGAGAAGTAATAAGTATTTAGAAAAGTGAAGAAGTAAAGTAAGAAAAGAAGATAGAATTTCAGTTTTATTGAGTATGCTTTGAGAAGTTAAAGTATTTAGAAAAGTGAAGGAGTAAAGTAAGAAAAAAAGATAGAGTTTCAGTTTTATTGAGTATGCTTTGAGAAGTTATAGTAATTTGAAAAGTGAAGGAGTAAAGTAAGAAAAGAAGATAGAATTTCAGTTTTATTGAGTATGCTTTGAGAAGTTAAAGTAATTTGAAAAGTGAAGGAGTAAAGTAAGAAAAGAAGATAGAATTTCAGTTTTATTGAGTATGCTTTGAGAAGTTAAAGTATTTTGAAAAGTGAAGAAGTAAAGTAAGAAAAGAAGATAGAGTTTCAGTTTTAAAAAGTATGCTTTGAGAAGTAATAAGTATTTAGAAAAGTGAAGAAGTAAAGTAAGAAAAGAAGATAGAGTTTCAGTTTTAAAAAGTATGCTTTGAGAAGTAATAAGTATTTAGAAAAGTGAAGAAGAAAGTAAGAAAAGAAGATAGAGTTTCAGTTTTATTGAGTGTGCTTTGAGAAGTAATAAGAAATTAGAAAAGTGAAGAAGTAAAGTAAGAAAAGAAGATAGAGTTTCAGTTTTAAAAAGTATGCTTTGAGAAGTAATAAGTATTTAGAAAAATGAAGATGTAAAGTAAGAAAAGAAGATAGAGTTTCAGTTTTATTGAGTGTGCTTTGAGAAGTAATAAGTATTTATAAAAGTGAAGAAGTAAAGTAAGAAAAGAAGATAGAGTTTCAGTTTTAAAAAGTATGCTTTGAGAAGTAATAAGTATTTAGAAAAATGAAGATGTAAAGTAAGAAAAGAAGATAGAGTTTCAGTTTTATTGAGTATGCTTTGAGAAGTCATAAGTATTTATAAAAGTGAAGAAGTAAAGTAAGAAAAGAAGATAGAGTTTCAGTTTTAAAAAGTATGCTTTGAGAAGTAATAAGTATTTAGAAAAGTGAAGAAGTAAAGTAAGAAAAGAAGATAGAGTTTCAGTTTTAAAAAGTATGCTTTGAGAAGTAATAAGTATTTTGAAAAGTGAAGGAGTAAAGTAAGAAAAGAAGATAGAATTTCAGTTTTATTGAGTATGCTTTGAGAAGTTAAAGTATTTATAAAAGTGAAGGAGTAAAGTAAGAAAAGAAGATAGAGTTTCAGTTTTAAAAAGTATGCTTTGAGAAGTAATAAGTATTTAGAAAAATGAAGATGTAAAGTAAGAAAAGAAGATAGAGTTTCAGTTTTATTGAGTGTGCTTTGAGAAGTAATAAGTATTTATAAAAGTGAAGAAGTAAAGTAAGAAAAGAAGATAGAATTTCAGTTTTATTGAGTGTGCTTTGAGAAGTAATAAGTATTTAGAAAAATGAAGAAGTAAAGTAAGAAAAGAAGATAGAGTTTCAGTTTTATTGAGTGTGCTTTGAGAAGTAATAAGTATTTAGAAAAGTGAAGAAGTAAAGTAAGAAAAGAAGATAGAGTTTCAGTTTTATTGAGTATGCTTTGAGAAGTAATAAGTATTTAGAAAAGTGAAGAAGTAAAGTAAGAAAAGAAGATAGAGTTTCAGTTTTATTGAGTGTGCTTTGAGAAGTAATAAGAATTTAGAAAAGTGAAGAAGTAAAGTAAGAAAAGAAGATAGAATTTCAGTTTTATTGAGTATGCTTTGAGAAGTAATAAGTATTTAGAAAAGTGAAGAAGTAAAGTAAGAAAAGAAGATAGAATTTCAGTTTTATTGAGTGTGCTTTGAGAAGTAATAAGTATTTAGAAAAATGAAGAAGTAAAGTAAGAAAAGAAGATAGAGTTTCAGTTTTATTGAGTGTGCTTTGAGAAGTAATAAGTATTTATAAAAGTGAAGAAGTAAAGTAAGAAAAGAAGATAGAATTTCAGTTTTATTGAGTGTGCTTTGAGAAGTAATAAGAATTTAGAAAAGTGAAGAAGTAAAGTAAGAAAAGAAGATAGAGTTTCAGTTTTAAAAAGTATGCTTTGAGAAGTAATAAGTATTTAGAAAAGTGAAGAAGTAAAGTAAGAAAAGAAGATAGAGTTTCAGTTTTATTGAGTGTGCTTTGAGAAGTAATAAGTATTTAGAAAAATGAAGATGTAAAGTAAGAAAAGAAGATAGAGTTTCAGTTTTATTGAGTATGCTTTGAGAAGTAATAAGTATTTAGAAAAATGAAGAAGTAAAGTAAGAAAAGAAGATAGAGTTTCAGTTTTATTGAGTGTGCTTTGAGAAGTAATAAGTATTTATAAAAGTGAAGAAGTAAAGTAAGAAAAGAAGATAGAGTTTCAGTTTTAAAAAGTATGCTTTGAGAAGTAATAAGTATTTTGAAAAGTGAAGAAGTAAAGTAAGAAAAGAAGATAGAGTTTCAGTTTTATTGAGTGTGCTTTGAGAAGTTATAAGTATTTATAAAAGTGAAGAAGCAAAGTAAGAAAAGAAGATAGAGTTTCAGTTTTAAAAAGTATGCTTTGAGAAGTAATAAGTATTTAGAAAAGTGAAGAAGTAAAGTAAGAAAAGAAGATAGAGTTTCAGTTTTATTGAGTATGCTTTGAGAAGTAATAAGTATTTAGAAAAGTGAAGAAGTAAAGTAAGAAAAGAAGATAGAATTTCAGTTTTATTGAGTATGCTTTGAGAAGTAATAAGTATTTTGAAAAGTGAAGAAGTAAAGTAAGAAAAGAAGAAAGAATTTCAGTTTTATTGAGTATGCTTTGAGAAGTAATAAGTATTTAGAAAAGTGAAGAAGTAAAGTAAGAAAAGAAGATAGAGTTTCAGTTTTAAAAAGTATGCTTTGAGAAGTAATAAGAATTTAGAAAAGTGAAGAAGTAAAGTAAGAAAAGAAGATAGAGTTTCAGTTTTAAAAAGTATGCTTTGAGAAGTAATAAGTATTTAGAAAAGTGAAGAAGTAAAGTAAGAAAAGAAGATAGAGTTTCAGTTTTATTGAGTGTGCTTTGAGAAGTAATAAGTATTTAGAAAAATAAAGATGTAAAGTAAGAAAAGAAGATAGAGTTTCAGTTTTATTGAGTATGCTTTGAGAAGTAATAAGTATTTAGAAAAGTGAAGAAGTAAAGTAAGAAAAGAAGATAGAATTTCAGTTTTATTGAGTGTGCTTTGAGAAGTAATAAGTATTTAGAAAAATGAAGATGTAAAGTAAGAAAAGAAGATAGAGTTTCAGTTTTATTGAGTATGCTTTGAGAAGTAATAAGTATTTAGAAAAGTGAAGAAGTAAAGTAAGAAAAGAAGATAGAGTTTCAGTTTTATTGAGTATGCTTTGAGAAGTAATAAGTATTTAGAAAAGTGAAGAAGTAAAGTAAGAAAAGAAGATAGAATTTCAGTTTTATTGAGTGTGCTTTGAGAAGTAATAAGTATTTATAAAAGTGAAGAAGTAAAGTAAGAAAAGAAGATAGAGTTTCAGTTTTAAAAAGTATGCTTTGAGAAGTAATAAGTATTTAGAAAAATGAAGATGTAAAGTAAGAAAAGAAGATAGAGTTTCAGTTTTATTGAGTGTGCTTTGAGAAGTAATAAGTATTTATAAAAGTGAAGAAGTAAAGTAAGAAAAGAAGATAGAATTTCAGTTTTATTGAGTGTGCTTTGAGAAGTAATAAGTATTTAGAAAAATGAAGAAGTAAAGTAAGAAAAGAAGATAGAGTTTCAGTTTTATTGAGTGTGCTTTGAGAAGTAATAAGTATTTAGAAAAGTGAAGAAGTAAAGTAAGAAAAGAAGATAGAGTTTCAGTTTTATTGAGTGTGCTTTGAGAAGTAATAAGAATTTAGAAAAGTGAAGAAGTAAAGTAAGAAAAGAAGATAGAATTTCAGTTTTATTGAGTATGCTTTGAGAAGTAATAAGTATTTAGAAAAGTGAAGAAGTAAAGTAAGAAAAGAAGATAGAATTTCAGTTTTATTGAGTGTGCTTTGAGAAGTAATAAGTATTTAGAAAAATGAAGAAGTAAAGTAAGAAAAGAAGATAGAGTTTCAGTTTTATTGAGTATGCTTTGAGAAGTAATAAGTATTTAGAAAAGTGAAGAAGTAAAGTAAGAAAAGAAGATAGAGTTTCAGTTTTATTGAGTATGCTTTGAGAAGTAATAAGTATTTAGAAAAGTGAAGAAGTAAAGTAAGAAAAGAAGATAGAGTTTCAGTTTTATTGAGTATGCTTTGAGAAGTAATAAGTATTTAGAAAAGTGAAGAAGTAAAGTAAGAAAAGAAGATAGAGTTTCAGTTTTAAAAAGTGTGCTTTGAGAAGTAATAAGTATTTTGAAAAGTGAAGAAGTAAAGTAAGAAAAGAAGATAGAGTTTCAGTTTTATTGAGTGTGCTTTGAGAAGTTATAAGTATTTAGAAAAGTGAAGAAGTAAAGTAAGAAAAGAAGATAGAGTTTCAGTTTTAAAAAGTATGCTTTGAGAAGTAATAAGTATTTAGAAAAGTGAAGAAGTAAAGTAAGAAAAGAAGATAGAGTTTCAGTTTTAAAAAGTATGCTTTGAGAAGTAATAAGAATTTAGAAAAGTGAAGAAGTAAAGTAAGAAAAGAAGATAGAGTTTCAGTTTTAAAAAGTATGCTTTGAGAAGTAATAAGTATTTAGAAAAGTGAAGAAGTAAAGTAAGAAAAGAAGATAGAGTTTCAGTTTTATTGAGTGTGCTTTGAGAAGTAATAAGTATTTAGAAAAATGAAGATGTAAAGTAAGAAAAGAAGATAGAGTTTCAGTTTTATTGAGTATGCTTTGAGAAGTAATAAGTATTTAGAAAAATGAAGATGTAAAGTAAGAAAAGAAGATAGAGTTTCAGTTTTATTGAGTGTGCTTTGAGAAGTAATAAGTATTTATAAAAGTGAAGAAGTAAAGTAAGAAAAGAAGATAGAGTTTCAGTTTTAAAAAGTATGCTTTGAGAAGTAATAAGTATTTAGAAAAATGAAGATGTAAAGTAAGAAAAGAAGATAGAGTTTCAGTTTTATTGAGTGTGCTTTGAGAAGTAATAAGTATTTATAAAAGTGAAGAAGTAAAGTAAGAAAAGAAGATAGAGTTTCAGTTTTAAAAAGTATGCTTTGAGAAGTAATAAGTATTTTGAAAAGTGAAGAAGTAAAGTAAGAAAAGAAGATAGAGTTTCAGTTTTATTGAGTGTGCTTTGAGAAGTAATAAGAATTTAGAAAAGTGAAGAAGTAAAGTAAGAAAAGAAGATAGAGTTTCAGTTTTATTGAGTATGCTTTGAGAAGTAATAAGTATTTAGAAAAGTGAAGAAGTAAAGTAAGAAAAGAAGATAGAGTTTCAGTTTTAAAAAGTGTGCTTTGAGAAGTAATAAGTATTTTGAAAAGTGAAGAAGTAAAGTAAGAAAAGAAGATAGAGTTTCAGTTTTATTGAGTGTGCTTTGAGAAGTTATAAGTATTTATAAAAGTGAAGAAGCAAAGTAAGAAAAGAAGATAGAGTTTCAGTTTTAAAAAGTATGCTTTGAGAAGTAATAAGTATTTAGAAAAGTGAAGAAGTAAAGTAAGAAAAGAAGATAGAATTTCAGTTTTAAAAAGTATGCTTTGAGAAGTAATAAGAATTTAGAAAAGTGAAGAAGTAAAGTAAGAAAAGAAGATAGAGTTTCAGTTTTATTGAGTGTGCTTTGAGAAGTAATAAGTATTTATAAAAGTGAAGAAGTAAAGTAAGAAAAGAAGATAGAGTTTCAGTTTTATTGAGTGTGCTTTGAGAAGTAATAAGTATTTAGAAAAGTGAAGAAGTAAAGTAAGAAAAGAAGATAGAGTTTCAGTTTTAAAAAGTATGCTTTGAGAAGTAATAAGTATTTAGAAAAGTGAAGAAGTAAAGTAAGAAAAGAAGATAGAGTTTCAGTTTTATTGAGTGTGCTTTGAGAAGTAATAAGTATTTAGAAAAGTGAAGAAGTAAAGTAAGAAAAGAAGATAGAGTTTCAGTTTTAAAAAGTATGCTTTGAGAAGTAATAAGAATTTAGAAAAGTGAAGAAGTAAAGTAAGAAAAGAAGATAGAGTTTCAGTTTTAAAAAGTATGCTTTGAGAAGTAATAAGTATTTAGAAAAGTGAAGAAGTAAAGTAAGAAAAGAAGATAGAGTTTCAGTTTTATTGAGTATGCTTTGAGAAGTAATAAGTATTTAGAAAAGTGAAGAAGTAAAGTAAGAAAAGAAGATAGAGTTTCAGTTTTAAAAAGTATGCTTTGAGAAGTAATAAGTATTTAGAAAAGTGAAGAAGTAAAGTAAGAAAAGAAGATAGAGTTTCAGTTTTATTGAGTATGCTTTGAGAAGTAATAAGTATTTAGAAAAGTGAAGAAGTAAAGTAAGAAAAGAAGATAGAATTTCAGTTTTAAAAAGTATGCTTTGAGAAGTAATAAGTATTTAGAAAAGTGAAGAAGTAAAGTAAGAAAAGAAGATAGAGTTTCAGTTTTATTGAGTATGCTTTGAGAAGTAATAAGTATTTAGAAAAGTGAAGAAGTAAAGTAAGAAAAGAAGATAGAGTTTCAGTTTTAAAAAGTATGCTTTGAGAAGTAATAAGTATTTAGAAAAGTGAAGAAGTAAAGTAAGAAAAGAAGATAGAGTTTCAGTTTTATTGAGTATGCTTTGAGAAGTAATAAGTATTTAGAAAAGTGAAGAAGTAAAGTAAGAAAAGAAGATAGAGTTTCAGTTTTAAAAAGTATGCTTTGAGAAGAATAAGTATTTTGAAAAGTGAAGAAGTAAAGTAAGAAAAGAAGATAGAGTTTCAGTTTTATTGAGTGTGCTTTGAGAAGTAATAAGTATTTAGAAAAGTGAAGAAGTAAAGTAAGAAAAGAAGATAGAGTTTCAGTTTTATTGAGTATGCTTTGAGAAGTAATAAGAATTTTGAAAAGTGAAGAAGTAAAGTAAGAAAAGAAGATAGAATTTCAGTTTTATTGAGTATGCTTTGAGAAGTAATAAGTATTTAGAAAAGTGAAGAAGTAAAGTAAGAAAAGAAGATAGAGTTTCAGTTTTATTGAGTATGCTTTGAGAAGTAATAAGTATTTTGAAAAGTGAAGAAGTAAAGTAAGAAAAGAAGATAGAGTTTCAGTTTTATTGAGTGTGCTTTGAGAAGTAATAAGTATTTAGAAAAGTGAAGAAGTAAAGTAAGAAAAGAAGATAGAGTTTCAGTTTTAAAAAGTATGCTTTGAGAAGTAATAAGTATTTATAAAAGTGAAGAAGTAAAGTAAGAAAAGAAGATAGAGTTTCAGTTTTATTGAGTATGCTTTGAGAAGTAATAAGTATTTAGAAAAGTGAAGAAGTAAAGTAAGAAAAGAAGATAGAGTTTCAGTTTTATTGAGTATGCTTTGAGAAGTAATAAGTATTTAGAAAAGTGAAGAAGTAAAGTAAGAAAAGAAGATAGAGTTTCAGTTTTATTGAGTATGCTTTGAGAAGTAATAAGTATTTAGAAAAGTGAAGAAGTAAAGTAAGAAAAGAAGATAGAGTTTCAGTTTTAAAAAGTATGCTTTGAGAAGAATAAGAATTTTGAAAAGTGAAGAAGTAAAGTAAGAAAAGAAGATAGAATTTCAGTTTTATTGAGTATGCTTTGAGAAGTAATAAGTATTTAGAAAAGTGAAGAAGTAAAGTAAGAAAAGAAGATAGAGTTTCAGTTTTATTGAGTATGCTTTGAGAAGTAATAAGTATTTTGAAAAGTGAAGAAGTAAAGTAAGAAAAGAAGATAGAGTTTCAGTTTTATTGAGTGTGCTTTGAGAAGTAATAAGTATTTAGAAAAGTGAAGAAGTAAAGTAAGAAAAGAAGATAGAGTTTCAGTTTTAAAAAGTATGCTTTGAGAAGTAATAAGTATTTATAAAAGTGAAGAAGTAAAGTAAGAAAAGAAGATAGAGTTTCAGTTTTATTGAGTATGCTTTGAGAAGTAATAAGTATTTAGAAAAGTGAAGAAGTAAAGTAAGAAAAGAAGATAGAGTTTCAGTTTTATTGAGTATGCTTTGAGAAGTAATAAGTATTTAGAAAAGTGAAGAAGTAAAGTAAGAAAAGAAGATAGAGTTTCAGTTTTATTGAGTATGCTTTGAGAAGTAATAAGTATTTATAAAAGTGAAGAAGTAAAGTAAGAAAAGAAGATAGAGTTTCAGTTTTATTGAGTATGCTTTGAGAAGTAATAAGTATTTAGAAAAGTGAAGAAGTAAAGTAAGAAAAGAAGATAGAGTTTCAGTTTTATTGAGTGTGCTTTGAGAAGTAATAAGTATTTATAAAAGTGAAGAAGTAAAGTAAGAAAAGAAGATAGAGTTTCAGTTTTATTGAGTATGCTTTGAGAAGTAATAAGTATTTATAAAAGTGAAGAAGTAAAGTAAGAAAAGAAGATAGAGTTTCAGTTTTATTGAGTATGCTTTGAGAAGTAATAAGTATTTTGAAAAGTGAAGAAGTAAAGTAAGAAAAGAAGATAGAATTTCAGTTTTATTGAGTATGCTTTGAGAAGTAATAAGTATTTAGAAAAGTGAAGAAGAAAGTAAGAAAAGAAGATAGAGTTTCAGTTTTATTGAGTGTGCTTTGAGAAGTAATAAGAATTTAGAAAAGTGAAGAAGTAAAGTAAGAAAAGAAGATAGAGTTTCAGTTTTAAAAAGTATGCTTTGAGAAGTAATAAGTATTTAGAAAAATGAAGATGTAAAGTAAGAAAAGAAGATAGAGTTTCAGTTTTATTGAGTGTGCTTTGAGAAGTAATAAGTATTTATAAAAGTGAAGAAGTAAAGTAAGAAAAGAAGATAGAGTTTCAGTTTTAAAAAGTATGCTTTGAGAAGTAATAAGTATTTAGAAAAATGAAGATGTAAAGTAAGAAAAGAAGATAGAGTTTCAGTTTTATTGAGTATGCTTTGAGAAGTAATAAGTATTTAGAAAAGTGAAGAAGTAAAGTAAGAAAAGAAGATAGAGTTTCAGTTTTATTGAGTATGCTTTGAGAAGTAATAAGTATTTAGAAAAGTGAAGAAGTAAAGTAAGAAAAGAAGATAGAGTTTCAGTTTTAAAAAGTATGCTTTGAGAAGTAATAAGTATTTATAAAAGTGAAGAAGTAAAGTAAGAAAAGAAGATAGAATTTCAGTTTTATTGAGTATGCTTTGAGAAGTAATAAGTATTTAGAAAAGTGAAGAAGTAAAGTAAGAAAAGAAGATAGAGTTTCAGTTTTATTGAGTATGCTTTGAGAAGTAATAAGTATTTAGAAAAGTGAAGAAGTAAAGTAAGAAAAGAAGATAGAGTTTCAGTTTTAAAAAGTATGCTTTGAGAAGTAATAAGTATTTAGAAAAGTGAAGAAGTAAAGTAAGAAAAGAAGATAGAGTTTCAGTTTTAAAAAGTATGCTTTGAGAAGTAATAAGTATTTAGAAAAGTGAAGAAGTAAAGTAAGAAAAGAAGATAGAGTTTCAGTTTTAAAAAGTATGCTTTGAGAAGAATAAGTATTTTGAAAAGTGAAGAAGTAAAGTAAGAAAAGAAGATAGAGTTTCAGTTTTATTGAGTGTGCTTTGAGAAGTAATAAGTATTTAGAAAAGTGAAGAAGTAAAGTAAGAAAAGAAGATAGAGTTTCAGTTTTATTGAGTGTGCTTTGAGAAGTAATAAGAATTTAGAAAAGTGAAGAAGTAAAGTAAGAAAAGAAGATAGAATTTCAGTTTTATTGAGTATGCTTTGAGAAGTAATAAGTATTTAGAAAAGTGAAGAAGTAAAGTAAGAAAAGAAGATAGAATTTCAGTTTTATTGAGTATGCTTTGAGAAGTAATAAGTATTTAGAAAAGTGAAGAAGTAAAGTAAGAAAAGAAGATAGAATTTCAGTTTTAAAAAGTATGCTTTGAGAAGTAATAAGTATTTAGAAAAGTGAAGAAGTAAAGTAAGAAAAGAAGATAGAGTTTCAGTTTTAAAAAGTATGCTTTGAGAAGTAATAAGTATTTAGAAAAGTGAAGAAGAAAGTAAGAAAAGAAGATAGAGTTTCAGTTTTATTGAGTGTGCTTTGAGAAGTAATAAGAATTTAGAAAAGTGAAGAAGTAAAGTAAGAAAAGAAGATAGAGTTTCAGTTTTAAAAAGTATGCTTTGAGAAGTAATAAGAATTTAGAAAAGTGAAGAAGTAAAGTAAGAAAAGAAGATAGAGTTTCAGTTTTATTGAGTGTGCTTTGAGAAGTAATAAGTATTTATAAAAGTGAAGAAGTAAAGTAAGAAAAGAAGATAGAGTTTCAGTTTTAAAAAGTATGCTTTGAGAAGTAATAAGTATTTAGAAAAATGAAGATGTAAAGTAAGAAAAGAAGATAGAGTTTCAGTTTTATTGAGTATGCTTTGAGAAGTAATAAGTATTTAGAAAAGTGAAGAAGTAAAGTAAGAAAAGAAGATAGAGTTTCAGTTTTATGAGT